>CM070753.1:16110125-16602625 GCA_036346245.1 Bonia amplexicaulis | reverse complement strand
GCGGGGTTAGCTTGCCCAGCTTGCCCTCGGATATGATCGAGGCTGCCAAGAGCGTCGGGATTCAGAAGCTGCTGCTGCTGAGATACTTGGACATGCAGGTGCTCTAAATGGCTCTTGTTATTATGCGTGTTTTGGTTGTGTGCGCGTATCAAAGGGGATTGGGATGTGGCTGACTTGAAATTGTTTTGCTCTTTGGATGTGGAAGGCCTCGGCTTGGCCTCTGGGTCCCGCCATTAGGTCCTGCTCGCTTCTCCGAAACAGGATGCTGGTTGATCCTGCTTCCTCTTCAAAATTGGGACGGAGGTAGGTTGAGTTCTTTATCTTGAGTGGAATTGCACAATGGTAAGCGTTTATTGTTTGGTTTGATGATTATTTGTTTGGTGGAATGTGTTGCAGATAGTTATTGACACATGTTGCGCGACATTCGCCGAGGTTCAGAAGAGAGGCAAGGAGTTTTGGTCAGAGTTTGAGTTGTATGCGGTGGATATGTTGGTAGGTGTAGTTGTTAATGTAGCTTTAGTCGGCATGTTGGCGCCATATGCTCGATTCGGTGGGGGATCTGCATCAGAAGGTCTTCTTGGGCGTGTTAGGCATGCTTACGATGCTCTCCCAAGCAGGTGAGTTGTGAACAACAACAAGTCTGAGAGTGCAGTGTCCGTAACATTATTTTGTATCATACTCTGTCTGTTCCAATAGCATGTCATTCTAGCCTTCTCATTTTGTTCCTAGATGCATGCCACTCTACAATTTCTAGGTACATTTTTAACCCCACTCCCTTCCCTTGTGCACCATACCCTTCCCCAATAATAATATCATGGTCATTTTCCTGCATACATTATTTCATAATTCCTCTGCTAGAGTATATTACTATGTCATTGGATGGTTTGCAACATACTATTATGGGTCTCACAATGTTCTCCAAGATGTTATTAGTGTCAAAAATGAATTCCCTTGAAGTGCTATGAAACCATGAAGTAGTATATCAGTGACCTGCTATTCCAATAACACATAGACCAATGCCATAATTGCATATCGCCAGTTAAATATGTTTTTCTTGTAGACAAATTCTTGACAAGGAAAAAATTTAACGCATGCAAAGTTTACCAAAACTAGACTGAATCCTTTGATCCTACCTCAGCACTGTTGAAAATACAGATTTATTTACCTAGTTTTCTACTTGGCATACCGTGAACTTATTTCACAAGGATTCTAAGACCTTAACAAACCTTCTTATGAGAATCTTGTTTGGTAAAAGTCAGCTTATAAATACCTATTTCATATTTCAGAAGTTATCATGAAGCAGCTATGGATTATCTCCACAAGTCAGTTGAAGCTCCATTTTCAGCATGTAGCTTAAGCATTTTGTTTGGGTTTGACATAAAAGTTTAGTTGGGGCCAAAGTGCCAAACAGCTTACTTTTACACCTTTCCGTAAAAACGCTGAAGCCTTTTGTTTAACAATCTAGCTTATTGGTCTTTTATGGTGTATTCTTTATAAACCAGGCCATAAGGTAAGGATAATCAGTCTACAAATCTTATTCGGGTGAAAAGTGGTGCTTAAACTGGCTATAATATTCTCCAGTTGCAGACTGTAACAGTTATTCTGCTTGTTGATGAGATTCAAATAATACTGCCGGATGCCTACTCTTTAGAAAATTTAAATGCCATCAGATAATTTGCTGAGTTAAATACTAGGTGCCTGCACATTCTAGCTTTATTTCCCATTTTTTCTTTGATTGTTGCATACTTGCATGTTGATATCATTATTCTGTGTGCCACTGTCGTATGTTGACAGTGTTTTTCATTTTATTGTTTTTAATAGTGCACCCAACCATTCATCCCGTGTAATGCTGATGAAAACTTAATTTATGCAACGTTTTTGAAGCTGAAAGGCCAGGATACAGATTTTCCATTCAACAAAGGATAGGAACATACTTTTTCAAGGTAGCATTTGTGTTCACTGCAATACTTCTTGTTTTAAACAAATGTCAGCAACTACTATTATCTCATCTAATATCTAAAATACCTAGTATGAGAGCAGGGGGTTTTATATGGTACAGTTGGATTCTTTTGTGGTCTTGTGGGTCAAGGAATTGCGAACTTGATAATGACCGCCAAACGGTATTTTACTTTTCCTTATGTTCTGGTGCCTTGATCAGTTTCATGTTGTGTGAAAACAATACCTTTTTCTGTTCCATAAGTTAATTTTTATGCAAATAACCAAAGACATCATTGCCACTGATATGCTGATTAATTGGCATATTTTACTGCATTTTCTGTGTCTGACATGGTTCTATCTGGGTAGATACTGTAGCAATAAATAATATTAGCATGAGAAACTACATCTCACTATGCAGGTGGATAGCTCAGAAACATTTTAAATCCATTTGGGTTCTTGAATCATCAAGAGATATAGAAAGAAACAAGAAGAGTTACCATATAGCTGCAATGGTTTGATTGTAAAAATAGTATCCTTCATAACATTTAGATCATGTTGTAGGATCACATGGGCAAAATTAGAGTACAACATAGAATAATCACAGATATATATGGATCACCTTGATACTTAGTTCTTCAAAACCTGGTCTGGTACTATAGAAATAAGGAAAAAAAACTAGCTCAGTAACATATGCAAATGCCAATATGTCATTGTAGATTTATTATCTGAGTAATCAAATAGGTGACCACCACATTGTTTTAGTGACATATTAAACAGGGGTGTCCCACATGGGCACAACAATATTTCTGTGGAAGTGTATGCATCTAGGTCAGCTTCTGTTATATGTTTCTGTTATAAATTTCATTAAATCATTGTGGGTTGCTAATTTATAATCATCATGGTTGGCATCCTTGTGTTATATGTTTCTGTTCTTTAGATAAATTCTTAAGACCTCACATACGATGCCAACCATGATGATTATAAATTTTGTAAGCCAACTTCTGCCTAAAATTTCTGTTAGTTGTCATTCTGATATTCAACAAAGGATGTTAAACTTTTCATTGTTTGCTTTAAGGATATCTAATTTCTGAAGCATAATGCTTTTTTATTACTATTTTTTCTAATATGAGTACTTTGGTGAGAGCATTTATGCAATATGTGCTTATTTTTTTGTGTACTCTTAATGCATCGCAGAACTTATTATTTCCTCAAATTTATATTGCACGAGTGTAAAGAAGTCAGAGGATGATGTACCTGTTCCAACTCTTCTCAAAACTTCTGCTTTGTGGGGTAAGTGATCAGATATTTTGCATTTAGCCATGTTATAGCTCAAATAAGTGTATATCATTGGATTTATCTTTCTTCTCTATTGCTGTGCATTCTAAAATACAGAAATTTCTGTACAGGATATATGTGGATAAATAGATGATCATGGATATAATGAAAAGAAATCACATGTGAGACTTTATTTCCTTATAAACATGTTGTATCTAGGACTTTTTGCTGAAAGGGGAAAGAGAAAAATTCCCGATACGTTTCACCTAATTGAATCGTATGCACTTTTGAAGTTGTGGTTGAATATATGATTGCCAGTAAAATAGACTTCTCATAAGTGTTCTAACTATATATTCAATGGGACCAGGAGTCTGTATATACACAGCCTTAACCCTATTGGAACAGATACATGTTGGGCTAGATATATATACATTACATGAAGTTTGAGTAGATCTAGTTGATGATGCTCTTGAGTTTGGGGCTTAATGAAGTTAGCAACTTGGAGCTCAGAAGGCACATATCGAAGAGCAATAGTCGATTGCTGGTAGTGAGACCGTGTAAACGATGCATCTACAATGCATCAATATGTTTAGTTAACTCATGCTTCATTGAATCATTAGCAATTTGTATGGCACTAGTGTTGTCACAGAGAAGAGATGTATGAGTATCACATGAGACGCCAAGATCAGCTAGCGCCAACGAAGCCAAATGATCTCCGATGTAGTAGTAGCAAGAGCCCGTAGCTCAATCTCAGCACTAGAGTGTGACACTGTAGTTTGTTTTTTGGACTTCCATGCTATCAGAGATGTCCCAAGGAAGATGCAGTAACTAGTGATAGATCGACGATCAATTGGATCACTCGCCCAAGTCGAGTTAGAGTAAGTGTGAAGCTAAAGTTGACTTGATCGCACATAGAAAAGTCAACGAGAAGCAGCTCCCCTCAAGTAACTCAAAACACGAAGCCGATGACCATAGTGAGTCGACGTGGGAGTACTGACAAACTGACAGAGCACATGAACGACACGAGCAATATCTGGTCTTGTAACTGCAAGATAAATAAGATTGCCAACAATATGATGATAACGAGAAGGATCATCAAGCAATATGCCATCAGTAGAGCGAAGTTGGAGATGAAGCTCCATAGGAGCAACAATAGTCGTGTACCGGTCAATACTAAGCGAGCAAGGAGATCCTGAATGTATTTATGCTAAGAGAGATAGTAACCATTATTTGTACAAGTGACCTTAATTTCCAGGAAATAGTTCAGAGGTCCCAGATCAAACATCATAAACTGCTCAGCAAGACGTTGTTTGACAAAAGCAACATACTCCGTGTCATCTCCAGTTACTGGCATGTCATCTACTTAAAGCAAAATTAGAGTGCGGCCATGCTGAGATGTTGAAAGCATCTAGGCCCCTAAAAATAGTTTTGATAATTAATGAATTTATGTGAATATGGGACTAACATGTTTAATAAGTGTTTAAAGGTTAAGTCCATATGTTGTTGATAAGATGCAAGCCAAATGATAATTGTGAAGATCAAAAATAGCTCAAGGCAAAGGTATACTTAGAATATGTTCTTTTTTATTTTTACTAGTCTTAGAAGAAAAGGTGGAAGACCGGATTATAGGGTAGATAATCGTACCATAAAGAGGGATAATAGCAAATAGCTTGACAGCAAATTTTATGTGCCATTTGGATCAAACTAGGATCTTGCATTCATTGAAAATCTATTTAAAACCAAAACTATGCTCTGTTTGGAAGAGCGGTAGTACCGCAAATTTCAACGTCGGAACTACCTCTGCGCGGTAGTTTTGCAGGTAAAATCGGTACTACCGGCGACCAGAAGCTTCGAAACTCGAGCGGAGCCTTTTTTCCAGAGAGCACCCTCCGGATGCAATTTGAGATTTCGCGGATCGGAAGTACCGGCGATTTCAACATCGGAACTATCGCAGGGTGGGGTAGTTTCTTTGTCGAGCGGTACTTCCGAGAACCTGAAGCTCTTGAGGAGAGCGGAGCTTTTTTTTTCCAGAGAGCGCCAAGTTTGGGGACTTTTGGAGTTCGGCCCAAGCGGTAGTACCGCGCCGACTTTGCGGAACTACCGTAGAGCGGTAGTACCGGAATTTACAACGGCGGTAGTACCGCGTTGATTTTCCAACCACACCGCAGAGCCTCGACATAGCCGCTACGTCGCGTCGATAGGGAAGCGGATTCGGCCTCACACCGTGGTAGTTCCGCCGCCATACGATTTTTCTGGAATTGTTTCAAACGGCTAGTTTTGGTAGGTGGAAGGTATAAATACCCGTTCCTCTGCTCAAGAACAGTAATAAGAGACCCATTGAACACTTCTTGAGCATAGAGCATTCACTCCACACCTCCATTTCACTTTGAGCTTTAAATTTGAGGTGGTTGAGCAAATAGTGCATTGCATTCATTAGTTGATCCTTTGGCACTTATTTGTAATCAAGTGAAGCCCTGATTTATTACTCTTGGTGCTTACCGGCATCTGGACGATTGGACCGAGGATTGATCGGTGATCTTCTCAAAGGAGCTTGTGAGAAGACCCGATATTCTTGTGAAGGTCAGAGCTCACCTACCCGGAGCGGGGAAGAACTACCTCTAGTGATCGAGGTGTTTCGGCTTAATTCGTGGAGCCGGTCCGATTTATTCGGGTTAACCTCAACGTGGATTAGGGGAAACCGGCAAGTTTCCGAGTACCACGGTAAAAACATCGATTGTGTACATCTCTCACTTGCTTTCTTCTAGCTCTTATTTGTTTGCATTATTGTGATCATTTGCTTGATTTAGAGCTACCATTGTTGCTTACTTGACAATAATTGTGTAGGCTTAATTGCTTTACATTCTTGCTATTAAAATTGTAGAGAATTAATTAAGTAGACAAGAAAATTTTAAAAACCTTATATTCACCACCCTCTAGTCGGTATCCTTGATCCTACAAGTGGTATCAGAGCTTGGTCTCTCATTATTAGACTTAACCGTCTAGAGAGAAAGGATGGCTAGTGAGGGGTTTGCGATAGGCAATGCACCATTCTTTGATGGCTCCAATTATGTATATTGGAAAATTAGGATGTCAATTTATTTGAAGGCTATGAGTCCTAATATTTGGAAAATTGTAAATGAGGGCTACGTCATGCCTCTTGATCCAAGATGGGCGTAACGCTCATTTAGATGCCCAAGCCATGAATGCTCTATTTGGGGCTTTAAACGTGGACGAGTTCAATAGGGTGAGCAATTTAGAAACGGCTCACGCTATTAGACAACCCTTTCCGAAATTCATGAAGGGAAGTCCACGGTTAAAGAAGCAAAATTGCATCGACTTAGGATCAAATATGAGACATTCACAATGTTGCCCTATGAGGACATTAATGAGATGTACACACGGCTCAACAACATTGTGAATGAGATCAAAGGCCTTGGTACTAACCTTTCAGATCTTGATATTGTAAGAAAGATGCTTATGGCCTTGCCGGAGAAATACGAGATGTTGGTGACACTCTTCCTCAACTCACCGGAGTTGGCAAGAATGACACCAATACAACTCTTGGGCAATCTCATTACCAATGAGTTGTACAAGAAGGACAAGGAGGAGCTTTTGGAGCAATCCACCTCCAAAGGTAAGATCACCGCTTTCAAAGCCAAGGCGGTGGCAAGCGAGGAATCCGAAGACGATGAAGAGGATTTCCAAGAGGAGTTGGCTCCTCCAACAAGAGATATAGCAACATCTGTTGCTATGAATACGACGAGAAGGGGCACATTGCTTCTCAATGCCCCACCAAGAAAGATGACAAGGAGAAATCATCAAAGAAGAAGAGCTATCACGGTAAGAAGAAGTTTTTCAAGAAGCTTCACAAAGATGGCAAGAACGAGGCCCACATTAGAGAGGACGAGTCTCCCAAGAAGAAGGGGCTTGTTGGGATCGCCATCAAGGAGGTTTCATCGCTATTCTCCATTCCTACATGCCTTATGGCTAAAGGAGAGAAGGTAAAATTACTTGACGATAAACCTTCTTATGATGATCTCATGGACATGCTAATTGAATTAAATGAGTTTCTTGGAAAAGAAAAAAAAAATCAAAATTCAAGGTCTTGAAGAGAGAACACATCTCTACAAGAATCCTATGAGGAGCTAAAGGAAGCTCATGATTTACTTTTCCAAGAAAATAAAAAGAAATCATGTACTAGCATTGGAATTATATGTGATATTTTGCCTAGAATAGAGATTTCAAAATCTAGTATGTCTACATGTTGTGATGATCTTCTTGCTATGCCATGCTCTTCAAGTGTTGACTCCAAAAATGATTTAACTCTTGTTCATGATGATATACTGGTTAATGATAATAAAGATTTAAAGGAACAAGTACTAAAATTGAACAAAAGTTTGGAAGGAGCATACAAGGGAAATGCCACGCTTGATAAATTGTTGAGTGATCAAAGATGCTCATTCAACAAGGAAGGTTTTGGGCACATTCCCAAGAAAGATAAGAAATCGGCATACAAGCCCACAAGGTTTGTAAAAGAAAATGAAAAATATTGCACTAAATGCTGGCATGTAGGACATGTATACAATAATTGTCCTAAAAGTAAAATCCAATCAATTGGTTTATATGATTCATGCTACATGTTTAAAAAAAAAATATAAAAATGGAAATGTTATTGCTCATTTCATTGGCACCTCGATTTTGGGTGCTAAAAATAAATCCATTTGGGTGCCCAAAACCTTGGTTACTAACCTCCAAGGACACAAACAAATGTAGGTACCTAAAAGAACTTGATTTTCTTTTGTAGGTGAACTACAAAACTGGTGGAAGGTATTGGGTGCTAGATAGTGGATGCACTCAACACATGACCGGAGACCGGAAATGTTCACCACCTTTGAGAGCGGGAGCAATGAGAAAATCACCTTGGGGGATAATAGCAAATGAAAGGTACTTGGTTTGGGTAAAATTGCTATCTCAAATGACATTTCCATTTCTAATGTATGTTTAGTAGAAACATTGAAGTTTAATTTGCTATCCGTTGCTCAATTGTGTGATTTAAGCTTAACTTGCTCATTCTCTAAAGAAAATGTAATTATTTCAAAAGAAAATGGAAATGAACTTGTTTTCAAAGGTTTTAGATTTGGAAATCTTTATTTAGTAGATTTTTTTAAAAAAACTTGTTTAATTGTAAAAACATTTTTGGGTTGGTTATGGCATAGGAGACTAGGTCATGTGGGTATGGTTCAACTCAAAAAGCTTTTTAAACATGACTTAGTTGTTGCCTTGAAAGATGTGAAGTTTGAAAAAATAGACTTTGTAGTGCTTTTCAAGCTAGAAAGCAAGTTGCAAACTCTCATCGTTCTAAAAGTATCATGTGGAAATGCTATATCTTACTTTAGAGTATTTGGTTGCAAATGCTATATCTTAAGAAAAGGCGTTCGGTTCTCTAAATTTCAAAGTCGATGTGATTAGATCTACGCCACCATTTCTTGAAGGACCATGTTAGCAAAGGAGATATTTGCATTAGCCACATTCGGACCGAAGATCAATTAGCGGATATATTCACCAAACCCTTAGATGAAAGCCGCTTTTGCAAATTAAGAAATGAATTAAGTGTTATCGATTATTCTAATATTGCATAAATTTACGGCACTTTTAAATGTAGGCTCACTTGAAGTAGTTTGATAGTTTTTATGCAAAATTTCTTATGCAAAAGAGTTTTGATTTTGATCAAATGCAAAAATTATTTAAAGATACTATTTTGGTATATATATAATGCATAATGATCCTCATTGATTTTAGTTGAGTGCAAAAACTAATCTCATTCCAATATATTCCTTTCAAATTCCAGAAAAACTGGAACTACCGGCTGTGTAAGCGGTACTTCCGCTGAGCGGAACTACTGGCCGTCACGGCGGTACTACCACATCTGACTTGAGTGGAAAAACCACCCGAGCCTAAGGGGTTTTGTACGGACCCTCTCTCTACGGTTATTCCGTATTTCCTCCGCCCGAAGCCGTACATGCCGCCTCTTCTCTCCACTCAAAATCTCCTCAAAACCGTCCCCTAGATCTATAAATCTAGCGGGGTTTTCTTCGAATCTTCAAGTCTTCTCATACTCTCTCATCCTCAAAGGGTTCAACTCCTCCGATCCTCAAGGTATCTCGGATCAAATCCCTCCTTTTGATCTCTTTTTGAACCCTAGGTCAAGTTTTAGATTCGATTAAAATGTAGATGATTTTGCAAAATTATTCTAGGGCAAGTGAGTTGTTTTGGTGTTTAAAGGTGTTTGCACACCTATTGCATGGTTTCAATCCAAGAAAACACCAAAATCTTTTGCACATTGCTTAGACCTAGAATCGGTTAGGGGGAGCGGATCTCTGCCGACACGCAGTACTACCCAAGAGCAAGACTACCGCCCCGTAGGCCAGCGGTACTTTGATTTCCCTCACAGAATAGCAACTTCATTCTATTCTTTTTCAATCTAAATTGATCTATTCTCCCTTGGCCTTAATTTTATTTCTCCTTATTCTTAGATGCCTAGGACAAGGTACACAGGCCGGAGAATGTACTCTTCCATTTTCGGGGACTCTTCTGGTGCCCCTGCTCTTCCTTCCACTGAGGCAGCTCAGAAGGTTGCACAAGACTCCGAGACTGAGTCTGAGCAGGCTGTGAGTTCTCCGATGGAGGAGTCCGAGGAGGACTTAGCAGAACGGGAGGACCCACAAATAGACCTCAAGAAGATATCTACTGATGAGTATGCCAGGTTGCGGCATAGGAACCAATTTGAGCTTCCATCCAACTCCATCAACCTGAAGTTCCATATCAGGTTTCAGGAGCAGGTTTTTGATCAGTTATATGGGAAGAGCAGACTTTACAGACCACAAGTATGTCGACTCGGATCACTTGTATTCCATCGACAAGTATGATGGCACCTACAGGCTGTTTCGGAGGGCAGGGCTGCATTAGTTAGTGACATTACAGTCGGACTATAATGAGGAGATCATTCGCCAGTTTTGTGCCACAATACACATCACGCCCGACTTGCAGCAGCTCACCTGGATGACCGTGTGCCAGAAGTTAGAAGCAAATAAATACGACTTTGAGCTTGCTTTGAGAGCTGAGTTGAGCGCATTTGAGAAGGTATACAACAAGCCAGCCATCGACATTTCAGAGATGTCCATCTACTACAACATAGCTGAAAAGTTCATACTAGGCAAGCTTGTAGGTCTGCTTCCTATTCCCAGTCTGGTTTCGGGCGTAGTGGCGCTTTTCCTTTTAGTTATAAATGTTATATTGATGTTTTGTGTTGAGTGGTGACTTATGAACAGGTGGCTTCCCTCCTGATCGTGCTTGAGCTCTTTGCTCCTTTAGTAGAGGCAAGTAAACGTAGCGGTTATTGCTATAGTTTAACTTATTAATTTAACTGCCTCCACCATAGTTGTTGATGTTTGTTAATTAATCTACCTTTAAATAAAGATGCCTTGTTGTGCTATATGTCTTATTTTCTACATATTGTTGTCCATGTAGTTATATTCCTAATAAATCAATTGCGGCCACATCATGCATATCATAGCATGTTATTTACATTGAAGTTATGTCGTCGCATCTAGCTGTGACCATACCGGTACAGCATCGTACATTGCCATAGTACGATGCACACTGTTACGTTGCTAGGTAAGAGTTCAGTGGATAATTTGCATATGCATTTCATGAGAATAATCCTTGTTCTAAGGTTATATGAGGTATGGGCTCATAAGAGTCACTGTGGCATGTGATATGTGGATCATTTGCATACATATGCATTTCATGAGGATAATCCTTAATCTGAGGCTATATGATGTATTGGCTTGTGAGAGTCACTTGTGGCATGTGGTATCTTGTGTGTGCTGTGAGTAGATGTGGTTTTGGTTTTAAAAGAGGTTTCAATGAGGATGATAAGAATTAATTATTGATGGTTTATTATTATACCACAAGTTGACACTCGATGCTTAATCATCCACAGTTTAATTAGTTTGTTAAACAGTTTGCTTGCTGAGATTTTATCTCACCCTTGTATTCTCTCCCAGGTGATCCTTAAGCATGCTTGGAAAGGGTAGAGCAGCACAACACCATCACACAAGTATTCATGAGTTTTGCTGTAATAAGTTAGAGGATTTATTTTAACTATAATTTAATGATGCTAGATCGTGGTTGGATTTAGTGGGGTTTGAGCAACCAAAACTAGGCTGATGAAGGATGTCAGTGCATCGATTTATGTTCTTATGTTGATTACTATCTCCTTTGATATGTTGTGTCGTTATGCTTTCGCGTAGCCTTTTGTTTTTGAGGGGTTGCTACCGGATTTTTTCTTTGTAATCCAGCGGGTCGTAAATGTAATTTAGTAGCATCCTGGGGTAGTGTGGTTCTTAGGGTGTTACAGTATGCTCCCTAGGAGCAAGTAAAACATAACAAGTACAACCAAATATGTGAAGATGATCATAATTCGGAGGTGATCCAAACAAGACATCTCTGGAGCATTTACCCTGAAGGTGAGAGGATGGCTGAAGGTTGATGAGATAAATAGTTATAGAGACAACCTTTGCTTAGAAATGAGAAGGAACAAAGGATGCAATTAAAAAAGTATGAGTAGTCTTAATTATGTGACGATGCTTACGTTCAGTAACACCATTGTGTGCATGAACATCGAGGCAGGAGAGATGATGAGGTTTTAAAAATGCATTCTTGACTTCGGTGAGTCAAGAAAGCCTATGAAAGTTTATAAAATAAAATATAAAACTTGGTTTAAACTTAGACAAATAGTTAGGTGGTGGGTGCATGCAAGCATACGTTGTTGCTTGTTGGCTCAACGTGGGTGCTAGGCACAAGGAGTATGTGGGAAGTGTCTAAGTCAACTAAGGACCGTTATGCGAGCTACTGCTACAAAGTCCTATCGTACTACAACAAGCTGGTATGAGATAGTCCTGACTGATTAATTAGCAGATCCCAACTTGAGTCTCACTTTGAGTTGAATGTGAGCATGGTATAAACCGCGAGAAGTCTCATAATGGCCGAATGACCCATTATCTCAGCGCCTCTCCTCTCAGAGTCTCAGGCCTCAGCTCTCAAGTCTCCTCTCCCTAGTAGTCTCAAGATGGTCAGACCTCTCCATCTCCTTGGTGGCGCACAGGCGCAGGACCGCAGCTTCGTCTCCTACTCTCCTCCCTCGTCTCTCTCCGTCTGACTGTCCCGTTGACGACTGGCTGTCTCCCCCTCGTGGCTCTTGCTCATCCCTCCTCCCAGTCTCCCAGATCCCACGGGTTCACCACTGTGCCGGCGTCCAGCACTCTGGCGATTCACCCCTGACTAGCCTGCGGCCATGGATGCTTGCGGCTATCTCTAAGATTTTTGTAGATCTGATTTTTTTTTGTTTACAGATGGTAAGAATTTTTGGGCGTAACGAGTTCAACGAAGTTAGCTTTCAATTTTGGGTATGAACTTTCCTATTGCTTTCTTTAATATTATTCTTTTCACCGATTATTACTACCTAGAAGCATATTTAGATGGTCTTCACTATCAATTCCCTCCAATTTGTTTGCAAGGATGTCTGATTTTCTCCCGTGAACTTAAACTTCCACTTTAATTTTAGTGCTATTCTCGTTCTTGCAGAGCCATCCACCCAAATTCGGTACATATACTTCCCTATTTGATTACCCATCTCATTTTAATTTTCTCTGCTACATATTTGTAAAATCTTATATTATATGGATTAAATGACTAAATGTTGGCTTCCATTAAAACATTTTGTTGTTATATTCTAGCAATAATTCCAAATCCTGCAGCCCCTCAATCCGTATTGTGACGCTTTCAGCAGTGTGTTCTTTGGCTACTTGCAATTTTATCACTTTAGTTTGTCACATCTATCCCCCTGGTCAACCATATGTTAATATTGTTTTTGTCACATCTGTCCTCCTGAACAACCATATGTTAATGTTGATTATAATCATTATGAAATCCATATTCCTCAAATATATACTCCTCAAGTTAGCATATTGCATTCTAGCAAGATCCATCCATAGGACTAGGAGAACCAATGGTAACTAGATAGTTAACACTGGTCACTGGATTTCCATATAGGACTGAGATTAGGTAATACAAAAAATTGAAATTGGGCTTTATTGGATGATTCATGCTAGATCTTATTCCATTCTGGTTTGCCACAAAGGCACAAACTGAACTTCTAGTCAGTCAATACTTCGTAGTGCTACAAACCCTACTTCGCTAGAAAACAATCTGGGGCACGGTGATTTTGGCTATTACAATGGAGATCAATTGACCACCTCGGAGTCCAATTAGGATAGGAAACCATTCTCTTGCCAATGCGTATAAATACACGTACTACCAGCAATATGCTCTAGTATTGGTTTTGGCTATTTTTCTATAGGAGTGTAAGAGAAAAAGCTACGATGCCTTGTGGTCTAACCTGATCTTTGATACATGTTTGATTTTGTAGATCTTTGAGCTTTTAAAAAAATAAAAAAGTCTGTATATTTAAAATATTTGTGGAAGAGAGCTGAAAAGAGCAAAAAAAAAAAGGGGCAGGATTAGCAAAGTATGTAACTGTCATTAATCTCGATAGTTTGATGTTTACTTCATGTCATTATGCTAGTCTTATGTCACCCATAGACCACCGGCTTTTAGAATGCCAAGTAAAAGTAGCACTCACTAAGGTTCCCAGACTGTCTAGAGACGATCGGTACCGTCTCGCGTTTGGGTTCTAATTATCCGGCAGGTAATTCCATTCTTACCTTTTTACCGACTTACCTGCCGTAGTAGAAAAGCCTCAAACAGTGTAGAGCTGTGTAACATCCTGAAAATATGAACCTAGGAAATGTGTAGTCCTTGAATTGTTTTGAAATGTATTTTGTTGATATTTGGAGTTTTTATGGATTTCCTTGATTTTGTGATTGAGGTTCCAACAAATTAAAAATGAATTATGAAAAATAGAACAAACAAAAGGCCATAAAAGAAATGAAAAATAATAAAAAGAGCCGTGGGCCAAATCTCGGCCAGGCCCAACCGGCCCTCTCCCCCCGTTTCGACCACGGCCAAAAGCCGTTCTTGGCCTCATCCTCTGGAAGCCGCAGCCCATCTGGCCACCTCAGCCCACCTTCGCGAGTGCCCTCTTCGGACCGACGGTCGGAGGTGCGTCTCGCACCCACGTCACTGGGACCCACTCCAACTCATGACGACCGCGCGCGTCAGCACCAACTGCTCGGCAGCCTCACCCCGTCTCGTCGATCTGCCACAGCGACCGACTTTTTGACCACATCGATGCGTCGATCGGTGCCGACACCCCGCCACCACCGCTCGCTGACCGCCACCGTCGACTCATGCTGCTCTGCACCGTCGCTTCCTCTGTTTCGGGTGTCACAGCGCCTGCGCCCGCATTAACTCGACGTCGACTGCCCGGTAGCCGTGCGACTGCGCCTGCCGACTCCGCACCTACTCGCACGACCCTTCCACCCCGTCTCCTTTCCCATGCTCTACGACGCGTACTCACTAACTGAGGTCGAATCCCGGGCGCTTTAGCCACTCGACCGCCATGTCTCGGCTTCGACCGCTCAACTGCCCCCCATGCCGCCACCGCTTTTCCGCGGCTATAAAGCCTCGCCTGGGGATTCCGATCACTCCACACTAACCCACTGAGTCTCCCACTCCAAGGAATTAGCCCCTCGAGCACCACAGCCCACCGGCAATCCCTTCTTCCCCAAGATCGGCGAAGGAGCCCACCGTCGATTACCGCCGCCGCAGTCCAATTCCTTTTCACGGAGGCATCTCCGGAGCACCACGATGCCATCCCCGTCCTCGATCGGACCTGCCGGCGCCTGAGCTGGGCCAGCACCCTACGGCCCCTTCGACTGACGCCGTCCCACGTCGCCAGCTCGCACTGACCTCCCTGAGCCCAATTGACCGTTGAGGTAGCCTCCCAAGCCCTCCTTGATGCTTCCCTCCTGATTAATCGGTCCTTGGTGCCGTAAATCGCCGTAGCTGCAGTCCTCTGTTCTGTCGCTCGTCTGCCTCGCCGCCGCCCGCATGTGGTCGAAGCCCCAGTTGCCATGGTCGAAATAGCAACCACGGTATAAGTCGTGGGGCCTAGCAGTGGTCGAAGAATTACTGTAGTACCCCAGGTCGAAGAATCCGTAGTCATAAAAGAGACATGTTCGTGAAATGGTCACTTACGACCACGTGGTCGAAATTACGACCACACAGTCGAAGCAACGACCATGCAGTCGAAGCCCCGACCATGCAGTCGTTACGACCACATGGTCGGACTATTGACCACACCGTCGCGCCCGATTACGTGATCGAACTCACAACCACATCGGCATTTACGACCATGCGGTCGGACATTCGCCCACGTTTAAATCTCATAGTCATAGCTCTCTACGACCACACAGGGAGTCTACCTACCACGCACACCCCTTCACAATGTGGTCGTAACCCTTTACGACCACGTTTGCAAGTATTTGGCCGCGCTTAGGACCCCTCACAGTCATCTACGACCGCTCAAGCTCCCCTACGACCACTCCTCGACTACTCACACCGTGGTCGAAGCACATTTCGACCATGTTCATGTTGTTCATCACGCGGTTGTAACCACTCTCGACCACTCCAGAACCATTTACGACCACCTAGGATGATTTACGACAATTACATGTCGTTTACGACCGCTCACTACCGTCCACGATCACTTACAGTAGAACTACGACTATGCGGTCGAAAACAACCTTGCGGTCGAAATCGACCATGCGGTCGCTACCGACCACGCGGTCGTTACGACCACGCGGTCGAAGCCACGACCACGTAGTCGCTTACGATCGAGCGGTCGAACTCACGACCATGTGGCCGTATTTACGACCATATAGTCGTTACGACCACGTTGTCGTCCAGAGAATCGACTGTGGGTCCCGCCTGTTAGACTTTTACCTTTTTCTGGAATTTAGTCAAACATAGAGCTTCAAATGGTCATAACTAATTCATTTTAACTCCGAATTGAGTGAAACAAATTGCTAAATTCATCTAAAATCAAAATCTAACCAATGGAACCGAGATCGTGAATTTTAGAGCTCGTTTGAATTTTTCTATGATGATTTGTTTGATTTGCTGATTTTTATCCAAATTTCCGCGCACGTTAAAATAGCGTGCGAGGCCCAAGAAGAAGAAACTGAAGCAGCTGCTCAAGAAGATCAAGAACCAGTTCACTGTGACTAAGGCGAGTCAATACTTTGATCATGTTGAACCTACATTTTCTGCAAATTACTTTTATTCAAATTATCAAATTGCATGCTATTATTTGATATGCAAATATGTGTTGATTTAAGATTGTAGTTATATGCCCAATTGTTTAACTTGATTAGTATTACATCTCTTTTGGAATATTTGAATATGTGAGCCTTGTCACCATAGCAAAATTATAATGGTAACCTTTCAAAAATAAGTCCGTAATTATACGCTATGCTTAGTATTGCTTAGATATTCGAGGGGCGCTAAAATGCCCCAAGGATCACTTTTAATCATGAGAAATGGAATTGGGAAGTCCTTGGTGAAAATGGTTGGTATATTTTGACATGGATATTTTATGTTCCCAAAAATCCTAACTTGCTTAATTATCTGGGCGGATGGTCTAGGGGTGTGGTGCAATGGTGCACGAGAGTGTGGTTAGTGGTAGAACCGCCTAGATAGCCCTAAGGATCGAATCTTGTGATGATCTTCCCGTGTACAATAGTACAACCACAAGCTGGCAAATTGTAGGCAGAGCTAACTAATTTGTGTGGCTCTAAGGTGGTTACGTGAAGGTGTGAACACGAGCAAAGAGATGGATGGTCTCATCCCCGCATTTGCCCGTGATGGCTCACGAGGAACCCTTCCTGAGGGATGTATGCATCCTACAGAAGGCAAAACTTAGCGGGCGTAATCACAGTAGGACTATGCATTGTAACAGCCCTGTGATAGTCTACTCAACCACATGGCCAAGGAATCATGTGGGGCAACGAGCAGATTTATCTCTTGTAGGTAAAATGTACGAACTCTGCAGAGTGGAAAACTATTCGAATAGTCGTACTCACGGTCAAGGGTGGACATGAGAACTTAACTAGATATAGTTCTATTTCAAAAACTTTGTGGGTGGGATTGGAACAATGGAGGGCAGTGGAGAGCCCTAATTAGTGTTGCCCTAGGTGTCGTTCCAGCGATAATGTAAGCGGATGTAACGCTGAAAATCTAGCATATGGTCTAGAGATTATGTAAAGGTGGATGGTATCTAGATCACTGTTAATAAAGCATTCTTTTACACACATTATGCTTTGGTTAAAACTACTAGGTCATAGGAATTTTTCTAAGTAATATATTTCAAAAAGCAAATTCTAGCAAATAAAATAAACTGAGCCTTCCCTTGGTAAACCATGCATGCTATTTATTGCATCCTGTGTATTGGCTCAGGAAGCACGATGGATTTGTGCTCACACTTGCATTACCAAAATCAGATTCAGGGACTCATGACCATTATGCACATGAAGATACCCTCGTTACAGATGGAGGAAATAACACCGAGAACTAGGACGACTCCTGCGCTTTTAGGTCCTAGGCAGTTAGACTATGGTGTTGTGTGCCTATAAATATTGTGGATTATATTCATATGGCACATATTTACCCCCAGTTGCTTGCTTGTGGATTATAGGCCTTTGCTTTTGCTTCCGCTACTGTTTCTTTTCTAATGTAAACATTTGGCCCGTTCGGCCCTTATGTAAAACTGTTGCCCGATGTGGCGTAATTAAAACCCAATTATGTAATATTATTGTGTAATCTTGTATTTCATACGATGTATGTATTGATGCCGCAATATACCTGTGTGCGCTATCTACTGATCTAGGGAATAGTGCAGTGAATCACAGTGGATTCTAGATTGAAAAATCTGGGTCCGACAAGCTGCCTTTGGACCAAAAGGTCCATGAGGCACATAACCAGCCAAGGCTAAAATGGTAAGGGCATAGATGGCAATGCAGAGAGAGAGAGAGAGAGAGAGTCATGGCCATGCTCCTCTTAAGCCAGCCAGTAAGCCCACATTTTCTCATTTGCTCCCTCACCCTCTCTCAGCCAAGGTAAGAGCAAAGCCAGAGGGAGCAGACCACTCCACATTTCCGTTTCACAGCCAAGACTGAGAGCCAGCCCTGCTCATAAGTCAAAACCACTTAGCCAGTGGAGGCCCTTCTTCCCCATTTCTTTCTTCTCTTCAGAGACAGGGAGCAAAACCGAGCTCATCCACCAAAACACCATCCACACCATAACAAAGGGAGTAAAGAGAAGGCCAGGAAGAGAGGAGGCCCCAAGAAGTTCGGGAAGGCTAGGTGAAAGATCAAGCTCTATTTAAGTTGGTTTTGGTGATAATGACAAATAACACTATGATATTTTGGTGGTAATGACAAATGTATTTAAGAGACTAACTTTGTTTATTAATTATAATATTACTTAGTCTCACATGAATAAAAAGGTGAAATCATTGAGGTATGCATTCGAAATCATATTCTCATATACTAGTGCATTCCTTGGATCTAAAATATAGATTGAACTCCACAGATAATTCAAAATGAATATGTGCATGTCTTCTTTATACACATTTGTATGCACATATTTTGTTGGATATCTCTCTATGTTTTGAGGATTCATAAGTGTTGCTCCATGTTTCCTTTAACATGCATTGTTAGGATCTTTACATTGAAATACATTCTTGAGTATATATAGCTTGTGTAGTTTATATATACTCATGTGCAATCGGGTTATCATTTAATCTCTCTATTATGTGTTAATGGTTGAATGATTAATGACAACCGGATAAGCAAGTTTTGCTTTGAAAGCTTGTCTTGGAGTATACGTTTGTTGTGTACATGTTGTATACTCAAAAATCAATTTTTATCTCATTATTTGTTGGGATTGTTATGAATTACCAAAAAGGGAAGATTGTTGAATCTAATCCCTCCATTATGTGTTAAAGGTGAAGTTTGTTAATTGATGACAATAGTTTTGTGGACTAACATTTTTCATGAGTTGGATGAATAGGTTAGGTTCCACAAAAGAAGATGACTTGAGATGACTTCTTGTGTTAAAGATCATCAAACCTTGATGGAAGATGGTTTCATGTGTTGAAGCCCATCAAGAAGATGTATCATGGGCTGATTTATGTCAAGGGGAGATGATCATGTGTTGACCATCAAGTCAAGTGAAGACCATCATGTGTTGATGGAGTTGAAGAAAAGGATACATCATGATTTGATACATATCAAGACAATGACCTAAGGTAAAGGTATGACTAGCTAGGGTTAAGGATGTGTTCCTAGTCTTTTATCATCTTGATGTTTGGTTGGAAGACCGGATTGCTAGTATAGGTTGCCATACTATTAAGAGGGGTCATGTCTAGTAATTTAAGTCTCATCATGTATTGATGGCTCAACCTCACCTTGTATAGCTCATTTTGGCATGAGGCTTGTATTTGCGAATGTGTTTTCCAAATAAGTTGAAGCTTATGTGTTGAATTCTTGTAACATAGGACTATGCATTGCAAATGTGTTTTGCAAATGCTTGAAGTCTATGTTTCCATTCTTTGTGATTTGAGGTTCATATTTGCAAATGCGTTTTGCAAATGGTTTAAACTCATATATAATTCTTGTAGTATGTGACTTAGATTTGCGAATGTGTTTTGCAAATGTGAGAAGTCTATGTACCAATTTTTTGTGTTATGATTTTTAAAAGTGTGTAAATGTGTTTTGTAACTTGTTGGGAGTCACGTTTGATCCTTGTGTGCATGATACTATAGTTTACAAATGTGTTTTACCAAATCTGTTGAGATATCTGCACCTGTCAGAAAAATCGGAACTAGCGACTCTATGTGAGCGGTACTACCGGACATCGGAAGTACCGGCATGTGTTGCACGATACTACTGGATGTGAGGCGGTCATACCGGCTTTGTACATGCAATTAGACTAGCCTAATCAGTTTCACCCGGGCCAAAAGGGCAGTATGATCGTGGAGCGGTCAGACCGGAGTTTTCTCGGCGGTTAGACCGGCATGCGCCCGGCGGTCAGACCGGTATGCTCCCGGCGGTCTGACCGATCCGCATAACTACCGTTCCTTCTCGTGGTACGTTTTTTTTCCAGAGAGTGACTTTGCTAATTTTTCTGAAAGCGGTCTGACCGGTGCATTTGCGGTCTGACCGGTGCATTTGCGGTCTGACCGGTGCATTTGCGGTCTAACCGGACGTGGCGGTTAGACCGGTCCTTGTGTGGGCGGTCTGACCAGCTTTCAGACTAACGACTAGTTTTGTAGCTGTTGAGAGGGCGGAAGTACAGGCCATATGTTGGCGGTAGTTTTGGCCCACGAGCTGATTCCAGTATTTGTCTCACTCCAACGACTAGTTTTTGAGGGAAATGTATAAATACCTCCACAAGGATTGTTGAGACAAGGTTGTTGGTGCTATTCTTCCATTCCTTGAGCTAGTGTGAGGCTCTCTACTCAATTGTGTATGTGTTGCACTTTGTGAGCTATGAGAAGGGATCTAGATTGCATGTGTTGTATCTAGAGGTGGACTCATTGTTCATTTGAGCTTGTGCATTTGTTGCACTTGGTGAGAGTCAAGCGAGGGGCTTGACTTATTACTCTTGGAGTTTGCCGACTCCTAGATGGTGTTGGAGGCATCGTGCATGGTGATCTTCTCAAAGAAGGTTATGAGAAGACTCGACAAAGTTGTGAAGGTTGGAACTCAACTACACGGAGTGGGAAAGAGCTACCACTAGTGGATTTGAGGTGAAAGGCTTAATTAGTGGAACCAGTCCAATTAGTTTGGGCCTACCTCAACGTGGACTAGGGGGGACCGGCAAGTCTCCGAACTCCACGGTAAAAAGAGATGTCTTTTGTGGTTTATTTTCTTATGCTCAATTTACATTCAAGCAATTTATATTCGTAGAATTAAGTTGATTACTTGCCTTTATAGATTTGCAAACCTTGACATAGTCATATCGTTGGTGCTCTTAGGTGAACTAGTTGATTTAGGTTTTATTTGTGCTAAACCAATTTGAGTTGAGCTTCCGCGTTATATACTTGTGTTTAGCCAAATATCTCAAATAGATCTTAAAATAGATCTTGAGCTTCCGGGGCGTATGGACGGCGTTGACAACTATAGAGAACGGCGATGGCCGTCGAACCCATGCACAGCCGACCATTGAGTATGCCCACTTTCCCTCCACAACCCCATGTCACAACATAATAGCACGCAAAAGTAGACGAAGTGCACATAGAAAAGGGGAGGTAGAGCAAACCATCCCCGTAGGAGGGTTGGCCGGCCGGCTGCAAGCCGTGGCCGGCGAGCTCGAATCCACGTGGGGAGTGGTGTCAGAGCTGTGGTCGGCGCTAGGCATTGACGGTTGGTGGCGGCGACTGTACGGGCAGGCCAATGACCGGGAGGTCAGGGGAGGCCGAGCCACGGTGTCGATAGCCGGGCCAGGGGCGATGCTAGGGAAAGGTGGCTGCGTCAGCATATCCGTCATCGGGGGCGCCACCGAAGGAAGCCTGAGGCGGTGCGGCCGAAGCCCCGAAGACAGCGACGTCGGTCGGGTCACACCAGATTGAACTGGGGAGACGCCATGGGGGGCAGCGGCCTGGGGCCAGATGGAGAGGGGAGGCAGAGTAGCCGAAGGTAGGAGCAGCACCGGGCTCCCAATTGGCGACGTGCTATGGCCGGCGAGCCCGAGGGAAGATCGAGAGGGAGGTGGCCGGATCTAGCCCTGGGCAGCCGGATCTGAAGGTGGGAGAGAGTGGAAGAGGGGGAAAGGTTGGAGGTTGCGGAGGAGCTGTCGGCGGCGAGCTTCGGGCCGACGAAGCCCGAGCTCGGCCGTGCGCCGCCGCATCGCCTAGGAGACGTCAATCCTTTCGGCCGAATGAAGGAGAGAGAGAGAGAAAAGAGAGGGCTCGGGTTGGGGAAAAGAACAGAGAAAGGAAAAAAGACGAGGGAGGAAAAGGAAGGGAAAAAAGGGAAAGAAAAGAGAAAAATAGTGGTTTGGTACGTGCACGACGGGTCGTTAACCCCGTGCGTTTTATGCTAGAGTCAGGTTATGCGTGTAGAGTTGTCGTTGCTTGCTTAAGCACTGAATTCGATATGATGTGTTAAGTCAGGTTGACGTTTGTACAAGTGGAGGTCCTGGGTCGGAGCCGTCCACGCATCGTCCACGGGGCTAACCAGGCAAGTGCATGGTAAATCGGTAAATTCAGGTAGTGTTTGCTGTTAGTTGAATGTTGAGGCATTGTTTACCATGATATGGTAAGTTAACTATTTTTGGTTGCATGATGAGGAATGATGAACATGGTAACCTATGCCTAGACGAGAAACTGACCTAAAGCCATCAAAGAAATTCTCAACAAACCTAGGTCTGACACGAGACTTGGAGACGTTCTGAACAACAGAAGCACAATTAGCTCTATGGGCTCTCTATCTATCCCCCTTCTCCTTTTTGGCTCGCATAAAGCAGAATTGAAACAAATGGCCAACCCCCCCCCAATAGTAATGGACTTGACTTGATGAGGAGTCTAACTCGGTGAAGAAGAAACACCTACTGGACAAGAGAGTGGTTGTGCAAAGCTAGTAGACTTGAAGTCAATCTTGCTTCATTCAGTCTCTGACTCTTCAAAACACTCACTATCTTAAAGTGGGTTTTTCTTAGCATACTCTAAAGCATTGGAACCTAGACATCTATTCTTAACACTTACTTTACACTGATCTAGGATCATATTGACACTACTACAAAAGAGGCTGTACTGGACGGTTACATCACAGACTGTTCATACGGAACCGTCTGTGCTTAAACTATCACAGATGATTTATACTGTTCGTATCACAGACCATTTGTGGTTGGAACCGTTTGGGATAATCTATGCTATTAAATACCGGGCGTATGTGGTCTCGACACATATCTATTAATATCATAGACAGTTCATATAACAAATCGTCTTTGATATTTGACTTATCAGAGAAGGTTTGTTATACGAACCGTCTCTGATATGTGCATTATCACAGATGGTTCGTATAACAAACCGTCTCTGATAATGACACATCACCGATCCGTGGCGTATCCCACAGATTTCGATCTCGCACGTCCATTCTCTCCACATCGAAAGGCAGGCACCAGTTCCTCCTACCACTCGGCCCTTATTAATTACTCCCCATCTACCTTTTCACCGACAGTCACGCGTGAGTTCATCCACTAGCTAGCTTCCTGCATCCTCCCCTCGACGACGTCGACTACCATCGTGGGCTAGCGCCTCCGTTGTGACACCACGGTCGACTGCATAACTCACTCTTGTCCTAAGTGTCGTAAGAGTGTCTTGTGCAGTCTCACTGTCGTGCCACAAAGGTGTCGCTACTGCCATCCGATGCATCCAGTTTGTTCCTCAACGATGCCGACTACCGCCGTGAGTTAGCGCCTCCATTGTGACACCACGATCGACTGCACAACACACTTTTGTCGTAAGTGTCGTAAGAGTGTCTTGTGTAGTCTCACCGTCGTGCCACCAAGGTGGCGCTACCGCTGCCTCTCCATTACCAATGATATCCGGCCGCAATCCGATGCATCCAGCTTCTACTGTCTCCTAGGATCTCTGCTTATATATTCTTGCCATGTTAAAGAGTTGGGTTTGTTATCTTCTTATGCTGTAATGGTGGATTCTAATCTTAATGGAAATGGAATGTGCTGTTGTGTTTGCCACCATATTTTCTTGTTTTCAAAGGGCATAGGTAACATTATTTCTTGAGGCTAGCCAAAAAACAGAAAAAATAGGTATAAAATGAACTATCACAGACGGTTTGTGCTATAAACCGTCTATGAAGGACTATCATAGACGGTTCTACATACCAACCGTCTGTGATACTCGCTAATCGTAGACGGTTGGTAACTACAGCCGTCTGTGATGTGTGAGTATCACAGACGGTTTTTGGTTCGAGCCGTCTATGATAGTGTTCTTTACAGACGGTTCTAGTTACAAACCATCTGTGTTGTCTTTATCACAGATGGCTCACAAACCGTCTATGATAACCTTTGATTATCACTAACACATAATACAAAGTGCTCGAGAAACCGTGCTGTGATGACAGTTCCGAACCGTCTGTGATGACCCTTTTTGTAGTAGTGTGAGGTTCTTCTTGCCACCTAAAAATCTCTATAACGTTTTCCTTAGATAATTATTTTCCTTAGCTAGGGAGACACAAGAGCTACACTCTTCCTCACCGCTCTAGCATATCTCTCCTTGTGCACAACTACCTCAACCTTAAGAGACTCATAAGACACACAAAGCAGCTTCTCTAACTCTCCTGATCTACTGATCAAACTTGACTCTAAATAGTTAATGCATCTCATCCAAATCCTAACCTATCTCAACACAGAATGCGCATACAATATATGCAATATGTTCAGACTTTTGAGATATAGAAGGTGCAACATGTTTTTCTTTAGCAGTGAGGTCCTTTAGGGTTCTTTTTAATTCAACAATTTTGCCCATGGCACTATTAAGCTTTAAATCTAGCAAAGCAGTAAGAAACTAGCAAGAAGAATAGCTTTCATTTTAGTAAGGTTATCCCTAGTGACTAGCAACTCATCAACAATATAAGCATGTACAGTAGTGCCAAGAGTAAAGCATGCTTCCATCTTCTCAAGTTTATCAAGTGCTACTCTAAGCTAACTGGTAACATCAAAATGAATGGCCTTAACTTGTTTACCTCAGAGTGCAACACTATGTAAGATTAACAATTATCATCATCAGGAATCAAGGATCTAAACTTAGCAATTTCAGCATTTAAACCCTCAACTAAAAAATTATGATTCTTTTTTTCTTTTTCCATTTTTAAGATCATGATCTTGGCGAAGTACAACATGAGTCATCTCCTCATACGTGGGGTTTACCTCATCGGGGTTGTTGTAAGGATCATCCTTATTGGAGATATCATCGATGCTCGCCATGAAGTACATGTTGGTGAAGTCATTTACCTTCGTCTTGCATTGAGGCTCAATCTCCTCCTCCTTGGATTTTGAGTCCAAGTCGCTCAAGTTACGTTGCTCAAGAGTGGATAGAACCAAGTGAACTACCTTGTGATAGTTGCGCTTCTTCTTGGCATCTTCAGGTGGTGAGTGCTTACGGTACTCTTTCTCTTCATCTCCTTGCCCTTGAGCTTAGGGCAATAGGGTCGAATGTGGTTGAGCTCACCATAGTCGATTGCCCTTGAGCTTAGGGCAATAGGGTCGAATGTGGTTGAGCTCACCATAGTCGAAACACTGGACTGGACCTCCCCCTCCACATATCTTTCTCAATCTCACATTGTTTAAGGTTCTAGTGAATTTGGTGGATAGGAGAACTAGATCATCCTCAGGGAACTGCTCAAGCTAATCATCGCTCATAGCATATAGAGTAGACAAGAGAAACCAGAAGGAACATATGCAACTGAATCAGAGGAAGGGCTCTCAATGGGACCAGTAACAAGTTCCATCGACACGACTTGTCCTTGCAAGAGAGCAAGTCAATCTCATAAGTCTTCAACCTTGAATAAAGCTTATCCAATATGAGCTCACACATGATAGCAATATCATTGATGGAATCTACACCCTTCAGCCAAGAGTGGTTAGATCGCAGTTCATGAACTGGTCTAACCACTGCGGCCAGTTTGACCGCAGGGGTGCTGCTGGTCTGACCTCTAGCTGATCGGATCACTGGACCAGGGTCGGTCTGATCGGCCCCCTATTACCTGTCTGAAATCCTTTCAGGATAAAAGTTCAAATCTCAAGAACTTTTCTAAATCTCATCCAAACACTTCCATGTTTTGCATGAAACTTGTTCAAGCCATCAGGATCCTAAACCAATCAAGAATCACAAGGTTCTTGGGCTGAAGTCCACTGAATCGAGGATAATAGAATCTAGGCCATAAGAACACTAAAAACCCTAAATCATAAATTACTTCTTACTCGTGAGGAACTAAGTCATGAGACTTCCAGATCTATTCATATATGTCCTAGCAAGGTAAATCAAGCAAGAGATCGAGCTAGAACAACCATAAACACAAAATCACCAATCAACCTCAAGAACAAACAAAATCAAGTAAGAACACAAACTTGAACATGATTAAAACAAAGCTTTGATTGATTCTAAGTAGTGGATAATTTCTACATGTTGATGGATGATTATAAGGTGTAGCCACAACACCACTCTTCCCTCTCTTAAACTCTCTCTTGCAACCATGGAAAGGAGACAAAGGGGGTAGAAGAAACCCTAACCCTAGAATACTAGGATATAGCCACCTCCTCTCCTCCCTTCTAAATAGCTAGGACACACACAACCCTAACAGGCGCTATCCATTAAGAAAATCAGAGAAACCCATCAACACCAACTAAAACGGGTTATACACACATGCTAATGCGGATATGCTCATGTCTTGCGCTTTTTAGTTAAATATATTATTTAACTGAAAAGAATTATTGAACCTATTAAATATTATCAGGTAAATTCTATTACTATTGAGTTTTTAATTAATATATTTAGAGGTACGGAGTTACTACTATTTTATTTAATTATACGCAAGCCCATACTTGATCTGTACAAATCTAAAGTGAAAATGTGTTTGGAAGGCATAAGGAGGAAACTGAGATCAAAGCAGGAATGGAGTATCGCAAAGAAGGAAACATTCGCACTTACTGCTGGACCAAGGGCCATACAGCCCATGAAGGAAGCCATGCGGTAGACACTGGCCCATAAGGCCCAACAACTATACATGAAGAATCCCATGGCCGAATCTGCACGTTGAATGCGCGTAGCCGAACACATGTGCACGCTCTTGACATAGCCATGTGAAGTCATTGGCTAATAGACTAATCACGTTTAGTTGGTTTAGTTGAGTCTGGTTGTGTCTTTTGCTTTGAGTTTGGATTCCAAATAAGATAAGTTGGATTAATGGAGTTAGCTTCAGTTTTAGGACCGAATCAAGTCGGTTGGCTGGAGTTAGCTTCAGTTTTAGGACCGAATCAAGTTGGTTGGCTTCGGCTTCGCGTGAGGTGTCGAGTTGGGTGCCATAAATAGATGGTTGCACGTTCTCTTGTAAAGGGACTCAATATGAGACCAGATATTATGAGTAGATAGATTGATTGCTTGAGTTCCTTTATGATGGCTGAATGCCATGTGGGAAGATTGATAGTGTTTCGCTAACCAAGATTTTTCAACCTTTCAGTTAGGAATTGGGAGCGTGATAAGGCTTTGCTTGGTGGTCATGAAGTCCAATATGTGTGTTCTCGCGAATTAAAGAGTGTTCGTTCTTACAATGGCAACGAAGGATCACTATGATTCGAGAGGCTACACGTGAGTATGTTGATCTTACGTCGAGAAGATCGGACGACCCCGTATCATCTTGTTATCGGAGCGCGGTTTACTCGATAGGATTATTTACCCTTGTTTTTAGATTGATTTATTTCTATCCTATAGTTCGTTAAACTGAAAGTTGCAACAAAAAAACCAAACACTAGTTTTAATGTGTTATTTCTGGTGAGTTTTATTAAGTTTTGATCTATTAGAATTTTTTAAATGCTGATCATCATGTCTCTTTGCGTTCCTTAATTGTTGTGTCCACTAAAACACTTGAAAATTTTGCTAGTTGAATTCCTCAATTAGCATAAAAAAAAATCATCAATCTGCTACAGCACACTGGAGTACTCACTATAGATTGCTACAGTAGCGCTGCGTTAGTACACTACGTTTCTTGCTGTCCACCCGAAAGTTGTCCTGCGCAAGACAACTTTAGCCAATAATTTTTAGATTGTGTACTTACTTATTTTGAGCAATTTTGTGCCCTTATATTTTATATTATTGTAATTGGTTAGCGTTTTTTTAGTACTTAGTACAAAATGAGCTATTTAATCACTCAATTTCAGATTATTTCTATTTAATTAATTCCTTTGTTTGCATTGAGTCATATTGATCTTTATGTGTACGTTCCTACACTTCATTTAAACCTATTGGATCAGCACTTATGCAAAGTATTCTAACTTGAATTATTACTTAACTTTACAAAATCAAGAATTTCATATTGCATAAGATATACACTTCCGTACCAAGCTCTACTAAATATCCGTTGTTGTGCAATTATGAACACTCTTAAATTCGCTTGATCATCACTTGCTATTGTAGCTTTTACCAAGTGTAACTTTTTATTGGTTTTAATTCACTTCGGAAAGGTAAGAACTTTACTTGTGAGAGAAAAGAATGAGATTGAGTGATTTATACTAATCATCCATATATCTTGTTATTGCTTCGTGTTTTCTTTTGCACAATTTAACCATGTCAGGTAGAGAAGATAACTATGTTAAGGAGCATGATGTTGACTTTAATGCCCCAGTGACTTGCTTCCAATATCAGGCATTGAAAAGCACATTTCAACAAGAAACTGCAATGGAGGGACAACTCCAGAAGGATACGCAGGATCTCTGCATTAAGCTCAATCAACAAATGAATGTTACATAAAAACATCATGAATGATGTTGTGCAAGCACTTTGTCCACAACAAAAAGAAGATAGTTTTATTTCTTTATATGGCAATAATGATTCAGAGGAGTATCTTGAGTGGGAATGACGAATGGAGAAAGTGTTTAGATTTCAGAAGCTTTCTAAAGTCCAAGAGGTGATGCCTGCCACGAGGGAGTTTGAAGGCTATGCTTACAGTTGGTGGAAACAACTATTTAGAAAACAATTCATTAAATCTTGGTCAGATTTGAAGGCATTCATGAGGAGTGAATTTGTGCTAGCCTATTATGCACAGGAATTGCTTCGCCATCTGGAGAGTATCACACGAGGGAGTAATACTGTTCAAGATTATTATTTTGAGCTGTAAGATGCACTGCGTCGTGCCGGTGTCACTAGTGCATTAAAAGAGAAGGCATACTTCAAAGGATACTAGAATTCTAAGATTACCGTTGCATTTTAATATAAATATTTTAGTAGTATGCATGATCTTGTGAATTGTGCTATTGAGGAGGAGAAGAGACTTATGGAGAGGCGTACACTACAGTTCCATCTATGTTCATACTTTAGTGCTTATGCCTCTACTAGTGTGACACGTGAGAAGATGATCGAGTATAGGATTTTTCCTTCAGTCAAGGAGATATTTAGTATTGCGCCAATGTCAAATACAGTACTTGAGATGTATCAAAACACATGTAAAGATGAGAGCTACATAGCCAAAATGAGTGAGTGTTAAAAAGAGTGAGTTGTGTGATTCCACCGTATGAGAGGTTGAGAGTATCCAAATTGAGAGTGTGAGAGACACCAAAAGAAAAAAGGGAGAAGTAGAAGATAGACAAAGTGAGCTTGATTCTGAAGCTAACACCTTAGTATCTACTTCCAGTGTTATTTCTTACATTGTGTATATTGATATTAAAGAAGGGGAATTAAAACAACCGACACCACTGGAGATAAACGATGAGAAGATAACCACGGTTGAAGATGAAGTAGTGCTGCCCCGTTGTTACATCATGATGATTTGATACCTACAACACCTATATCAACTGAGGAGAAAGATAAATGTAACAATATTGGTGTTGAATTTAATTGTGAAACATGAGTAATTATGAGAAAGCATGTGTTCAATTGAAAATTTCATGTTCTAAAATTTCTTTTATCAATTTACATAATATGGAATTAATTACCCATAAGAAAGTTCTTACTTGAATATCTCATAGTGATTCTTTGTATTATATTATGTTCGATGATCTTAAAGAACTATCTAGTGTGATTCAGAATTTTGCTGAAATTTTATGTTTAAAATCACTAGTTAGTACCTATAACTACACTTTTAGGATTAATTTGATTAGAGATTATGGTGTAGATGATAAGTATTTTTGTTTATCTAATATGCATTACATATGATAAATTTGCTGAATTAAAATTGTATGTTTTGCATAAACAATCTTTTGTGTCATATTGTGATCATAATGAGATGAGTTTCAACAATAGTGCTTCATGTTTTAAAAGATTTCTTAAGCTTAGTTATTCATCTTTTGATGTACAATCATATATAAATAATTAGAGTAGCGCAGTTGAAGCATGGAAGGCACTAAAGATTTTATCCCCCATATTTATACAATTTGATCGGGTTTTGCCTTTTGATATCTTTTCTCTGCCTTCAGAAAAGTCGAGGATGAGTTTTTCTCATGGGAGGGAGAATGATGTGAAAGATAATATTGCAATATATATATCTTATGGTTGCCGTTATACTAATTTGTTTGTGCAAAACAAAGAGAATGGTACAATAATTGATTTATACATTACCATGCATATATGTTGTTCTTTTTGTTTACTACACCTTCAGGTAATCATAATGTGTTAAATGGAATGAATGTAAATGAGAAATATATATACTATGCATACATGTTGTATTCTTTGTTTAGTACATTTTCAGGCTATCAAAAGACGAGGATGGCTTTTCTTGAAGAAGAGGAGGATGATGCGCATACGCGCATGTCTTGTGCTTTCCAGTTACCGCATTAAATATTATCAGGTGAATTCTATTACTATTGGATCTTTAATTATTATATTTAAAGATACATAGTTACTACTATTTTATTTAATTATATATAGGCCCATACTTAATCTGTATAAGGCTAAAGTAAAGATGTATTTGGAAGGCATGCAGAGGGAACCGAGATCAAAGCAGCAATGAAGAATTGCAAAGAAGAAAACATTCACACTTGCTGTTGGACCAAGGGCCATGCAGCCCATGAAGGAAGCCATGCGGTGCACATTGGCCCATACGGCCCAACAACTATACATGAAGAATCCCATGGCTGAATCTGCACGTTGAATGCACGTAGCTGAACACATGTGCGTGCTCTTGACATAGCCGTGTGAAGTCCTTAGCTAATAGACTAATCACGATTGGTTGGTTTAGTTGAGTCTTGTTGTGTCTTTTGCTTTGAGTTTGGAGTCCGAATAAGGGTATGTTCTTTTTGGCTGCGGCTTATGGCTTTTAGCTGAAATTTTTGAATTTTGACTGTTTACGGTACAAATTACGAAGAGATAGATGCTCATTTGCGATTTTAGCTGGTACAGATGTTAAGCTTTTAACGTATACTACGTTTAACTTGTAGGTCTCATCTTGAGAAAATACTCCGTTTAAAAATTAGGTACTGTAGCGGCTGCCAAAAGCTGACCGACTTGTGGCCTGAAGAACAGGCCCTAAGATAAGTTGGATGGATGGAGTTAGCTTCAGTTTGTAGGACCGAATCAAGTCGGTTGGCTTCGGCTTTGCGTGAGGTGTCGAGTTGGGTGCCATAAATAGATGGCTGCACACTCTTGTAAAGAGACCAGATATGAGACTAGATATTATGAGTTAATGAATTGATTGCTTGAGTTCCTTCATGATGGCTGAATGCCATGTGGGAAGATTGAGAGTGCTTCCTTAATTAAGATCGTTCAACCTTTCCATTGGGAATTGAGTCCGACGTGTATATTCTCGCGCATTAAAGAGTGTTCGTTCTTGTATTGGTAATGAAGGATCACTACGATTCGAGAGGCTACACGTGAATATCTTGATCCTACATCGAGAAGATTGGACGACACCGTATCACATACGCTTTTCAAAGCGCTTATAAGACTTAACCCGCTAACACCTTAGCGATTGATCCAATTACAATTCTAGCTTTCATTGATCTAAATCGCTTCTCCTTTGCACCTCCCCACGCCATGGTTTTAGTCAAGCCACCAACCCGGTATTGGGACAACTACCAAAATACCCCTAACGAAGCTTCTGAACCCATTCCCTTAACTCCGTCGTTGCCTTCACCTCAAAGTATCTCCGTATGCTTTATCACATAGCCCGTAGTTTCCAATAACTAGCCGTCACACCTTCACACATTTAGTCTCCCCTGAATCGTGTCTACATTCATCGACCTCGTCACTTGGTGTATCACATGCACCAACTCGCCTTGCATTGTCTTCTTTGTGCTCCCTCTTGAGCCACATAGCATCACCCAAACTTACATGATCGCTCTTGACTTCAACTCTCTCACTTAGTCCCAGTCCATTGCCGCCACCTGCTACGTCATCCAAGCCACCTGTACGTTGAAATACCAAGTAACCATATCGAGCACAAGGTCCATGCACTTAATTCACGTTAGCCAAACCAATGCAATCATGCAACACAATATAACCATGACCAAAGAACCAAGATCAATCCAACATCAAATATCCCAAATCGCCCAAATTCCCAGAAAGCCAATCCACTGCCCATCTGACTGTCATGGTCTGGCTGGTCTAACCGGTTAACTAGTCCATAAAACATGTCTAAAAAATTTGGTATTTCTCTATCTAGTTTTGCCTCACAACTCCATTTCTAATGAGACCTAGTGCAAACTCATCCCTAAATAATCCTTCATAAGTGTTTGATCCAGAATTCCCAAAAATCCACAAAAGGTATCTGGGCCGGTCTGATCGATAATCCCATACCGGTCAGACTGCCCTATGCTTTTTTAGCACAAGACCCACTCAGCAGGTTTGACTGGCCCATAGGGCAATTAGACCGCCTATGCACAATGATCTGACTAGGCTTTGCAAATCGGTCAGACCGCTCACTGCCAGAAACATTGGAAATTATTGTTCATTTGCACAACTAAAATATAACTGAACAAGTGTGACAATTGTTTACCACATATTGACCAGTGACAACTCACATGGTCTCTCAAAACCACTATTTAGTTGCAACATCACATGCGAATTTGGTCAGATGTCGAGAAGTAGAAGAACTTTGATTTCGTTGCTGCTTGTAAAGAAATCAAATTAATTTGGGGGAAATGTCGAGTGGGAGGTGGAACACATTTTGACACGAGCTGTTTTTGTATTGGCACGTCAGCGACGGAAGTTGGGGTTGATAGTGCCTGATTGAAGTCGGGGACGATGACTCATTGCCAACAATCGAAGGGAGAATGGAGGAAGGGGAGTGGTGGGAGAGTAAGGTATATCTTGTGAGCTCGGTCCTCTCCTCGGGACTTTTATAGGTGGGCGGAAGGGGAGGCGATGAGGAAGGGGAGATGTGGTACTCTAATTGTGGAATGGGTGAGGGAGAAACAGCAGGAGGAGGGAGAGCAAAGGGGCACAAAGGTGATTTGCTCCTTTTCGATTGAAAATACATTTTAATGGCCAAAGTGTCGTGGCAAGTTCCTGCGATTGTGCAATATCCACTAACTAAAAAACTATTTTGCAGTACATTCTGGCAAATGTCTTCCAAGTGCGATGTCTCCTAACAAATTTTGTTGCTAACCTGTTCGGTGGTCCCCAGCGAATCAGCCGACAGTTCTGCCGAGATACGTGATAGGCCTCATCACTTCGTACTTAAAAGTTCTTGGAGATGCACCACAAGGTAGGAATGCAGGATGTGAGGCAGTGTTGATAAGATTAGAGAGAGATTGTTGAAGTTAATCTTGTTTTTCTCATTTTTCCTACGTCAGTCTTGTTTAGTGCCATGTACGTGGTACTGTAGACATGTCAATAACTGTTCTAGACGTGCATCATGCTTGCATGAAGGTGCCTTTGGTCCATAATCCAATTTGTGTGGGATATGGCCGAGTCGTGTGTTAGCTGCTTAGAAAGCGGATCGGTTGTTGCCATCTGCTGTGCGTGTGTTTACTTGTTACGTTGTTTTCAGAAGTTAGTGGAGTCCTCTTTGCATCAGAGAATACAGAGAAAAGACGCAGGTTGTTGCGCGTCAAAACTTGTATGTGCGATTTGTGTGTTTGTTCGTGTTCTCCTGCAGGCGATTGTGCAGTGTGTGTCCACTCTCACGTGCGTGCGTGTAGAGGTTGGCGTCGATGAACAGGCACGCAGGGGGTCTGGTCTGGCTTCGTGAGCACCAACACGAGGATGTCGTGGACAGACGCCTCAGCCTCCATGGCCGAGTTCATGGCGAGGATGTTGGAGGTGATGTTCCCTGACGCAGCGACGTCGGCGGGGATCGTCGGTCACGGAGATGAACGTGAACTCCAGGTGGAGAGTGGGGTCTAGCGCGTTGAAGCAAGTGTGGTGGATGGTGACAGCTGTTAGAAATTGATCCATTTAATTATGGCCTATTTTCTTAGTTCCAAAGTATGCATAGTTTAATACCATATTGCTAAGGAAAGGTGAGGAAGATCAATTTATAAGGTGAAGTCCTCACCACTCCTTGAATATGGATAGAGATGGTATGTGGAGGGTTATGTCTAGTCACACACGCGTACGCACGCGCGCGTGCGTATACGCGTATTTTCACGTGACTTGTGAAAATCGCGTAGGCTTAAATCTGTCAGAAAACTGAGAAACTCCAGAGTGATTGCTGTGAACTACATTCACACTGAGAAAAATCTGGCAGACCCTTTTACAAAGGTATTAGCACGGAAAGCGATTTCCGTTGCATCTATGGACATGGGAATGAGACCGATTTAAGTTACATCACAATGATAACCATACCTTATTGATCGGAGATCCCGTGACTTAGGCAATGGGAAAAACAAATTGATGTTGTAACAAGAGAGTACATATTTACTGTACCTATGTCCTAATAAACAATGTACTTTCGACTGTTTGGAAGGTTGGCACAAAGCCTTAATGTATTCTGTTATCCAAATGAGGAAAATGTATTAGCCTGCAGGATACCTAGAAAGAATATACCTACTTGAGCTTAACTGTGTGGTCGCAGTTCACGAGAACGGGGCATTCTCTAGAAAGCTCATGAGCAGATAAGGGAGCATGACCATATAACGCTCCGTTTAGATGTGGTTCATTGGCAGCCTAGTACTAGTTGAGATTTCAAGTGAAATCTGATCACGAAAAGCTGTGAATTCAAGGCATAGTCCATTCATCAGTTGTGAGAAGATGAATCTTGTCATTCTAGGCGCAAGTTCAACCCGTACAGGACTTACACTAAAAGACTAGTATATTAACAGTACTTCAGCACAATATCTTTATCATATATTTATTTCTTGCTTTAGAATTGGTGGGGGATTGTTAGAAATTGGTCCATTTAATTATGGCACATTTTCTTAATTCCAAAGCATGCATGGTTTAGTACCATATTGATAAGGAAAGGTGAGGAAGACCAATTTATAAGGTGGAGTCCTCACCACTCCTTGAATATGGACAGAGATGGTATGTAGAGGGTTCTGTCTAGTCACACGCAAGCGCGCGCGCGTATACGCGTATTTTCGCGTGAAAATCGCGTGACTTGTCCATCTCTATTTTTGCTGAACTCTGCACCACTCTCTCTGTTTGAATGAGATTCAAACGTTTGAATTTAAGACCTTATTGGGGGTTTTGATGACAAACAGTTACTAGTGGATAAATGACTGGTTGAATATGTCAGTTACCAATGGGTAAATGGCTGCTTTAATCATGTCAATTATCAGTCTGTCTATTTATATGCCTGGAGACGTCCAGAGTATGTGCGAGAAACTCACTGCCTCCATTTCCTTCTTCTCTGTGTTTCTGTGCTCGAGTACTGTGCTCGTCTTTCGAACCTCGTCGACCTTTCTTCCCGACGTGCACCTGGGAGAGCGGTTATCTCCGAACCGTTGCCGCAGAGAGTACATGCACGGGGCGGCAATAAGGTTTCTGGGCAGCGCATCTGCGCGACCGCTCACTGCACTGCGACATCTACATTCTGCACCGCGTCAAGCCTACGCGGCTTCCTATTCTTCATCAGACTAACTAGTAAGTCGTTCGCGTACACGTACGACTTTGTTAATATATTTGAGTATATTCTGAAGTATGATGAGTAGCCTGCTGTTAGTAGTCAGTATTACATCACTAATTTATTGTATTTGTCTCCTAGTAAAATTTGGAATTAAAATATTACCCATATTTTCATCAATAGCAAGGCCGCGGCCGTGGAGCACGTCGGCGAGCTGCAGTACCGGGTTGATGTGGCCCTAGAACGGCAGCGGGAACAGCAGCACATGGCCCACGTGTGGTCACCGGCTGTCAACATTGCCTCGGACGTGGCATGTTTCTTGGACACTAGCCATTGCTCTCAACTCGGGGAGCTTCTACTCTAGCAAGCATCGTAAAGTCGAGTCAAAAGTCATCATAGGGTCGACTTGGGCGACGAGTCGCGACTAGTCTGTGACTAGGCACTAGGCACCATACATGTTATTATGGTAGCATGAGTTCGAACTACGCATAGAAGATCTTTTTAAACACATAAGATTCTGCTCTTGTTGTTGTATCTAGCTGGCAGTTGTCCACCACCAAAACTATTGTTTATTTACCAATGCCTTCTAATTAGTTGTCCTAGTCACGTAATTAGTTGTCCATTGTCCACCACCAAAACTATTGTTTATTTACCAATGCCTTCTAATTAGTTGTCCTAGTCACGTAATTAGTTGTCCAATCTGTTAGGAAACCGGCCTACAGATAGAGTCCTGGCAGACTCAGAGTCCTGGTAGGCCGAGAGTCCTGACATATTGGGCACCCCACCACCTAGTATAAATAGAGAGCCAACCCCCCCATTGTACATACACGCATGAAAGCAATAAAGAAAGACCAGGAGTTCTCTCTACCTCTCTTTGTGTTCATCTACTATTCTGTGATTCTGTGATTGATTCGTTCTTGTTCTAAGCAGAGATCCCGATCGGACTGGTCGCCAGCGTCGGTTTCTCAACACGTTATCAGCACGAATTCGCTCCGGTGAACGAAGGTAATCATCGAAGCACAGATTGATTTTCTAGATCGCTTTTTGAATCTGTATTTTCTTCTCGCGTTCTAGATTGAGTTTCTACGGTGCAAATCCGCCCTAATCTACCGCGAGCGACACAAGTCGCCAAGCACAATGCCGATTGGTAGATTATGAAACGGGGTAGATGTTGATTGCACTGTAGATTAGAACGATGCAAATCCGCCCCAAATCTACCGCGAGCAGATCTGAAATCGCCGGCACAATGCCGATCGGTAGATTGCGAAACGGGGTAGATGTTGATTGTATCGTAGATTGGAAACGAAAATTTTGTATGGTTTTGTTTGATCCTGCATGATCGCTGTACGAAAAATTTTGGCATCATTTCTTCTGTTTTGCTCTGCACGGCATCACACAGAAAAGAAAAAAAAAACCACCCCACGGCAGCCTCGGCCACCGCCGGCGCTTATCGCCCAGACGGGCCCGCTGCCGACGGCCGTCGGCCACCGCCGGCGCCATCGCCCAGACGGCGCGCCCCTTCAGACGCCGCCGCCCACCGCGGCGCCATTGCCCTCAAGATCGCGTCGCCCGCCGCGGCCGCCCTCGGCCGCCGCCCGCAGCGGCATCGCCCACCACCACCGCGCGCGCGCGTCCGCGCCGCCGCCGCTCGGCTTCCTGTCCCCGCCGCGGACAGCAGCCGCCGCCCGGCTCCCGTGCCTCGCGCCCGTATGGCCGACGCCGGTTCGGCTCCCGTGCCCCACGCCCGCCCGGCCGCCGCAACCATCGGCCGCAGCCCAGCAGCTGCGCCGCCGCTGCCGCCACTGCGCCGCGCCGCCTCTCTCCTCCGCAGCCGCGGTGCGCCGCCTCCGGCCGGCCGTGGCGGCTCGTCGCTTCGCCCTCACGGCCGACGGCCTAAACCGCCGCGGTCCATCGCCGCCAACCGCCGGCCGCCGTCCGGCCACCGCATGAGCGCCGCTCGCCGTGACTCGAAGTCCGGCCACCGCTCCGCTCGCGCTGCAGACGCGCGCCGCCGCCGCTCCGGCATCCGCGCCAGCCGCGCCTTGCCCCTCCGGCCTCCTGCGCCCGCGCGCGCGCCGCCGCCGCCCGCATCCCGCCTCCCGCCGCCTCGTCTCCGGCCCCGGCGCCGAGGGTTCGCCGCCCCACCGAAACCATCGGTCCGACCGACGACGGCCTCCTGCGCCGCCTCCCGATTGGACGCCGCACCGAGACCGCCCGCAGCCTCCTCGAGACGCTTCGCCGGCCGGCCATCACCGGCGTCCGTGCCCACTCGGAAGGCGCACCCGTGGCCTCCTCCTACTGCGCCGCCGCCGGTGGAGAGAGGGAGTAGGGAAACCCTATTTTCCCGTGGCAAATGACCCGGGTGGGCCGATCAAAGGGTGGGACAAAGACAAAGAAAAAAAAAAAAAAGGGCCGACCGATTTTTTTTTTGAAAACCAAAACCCATCAAATTCTCGATATTACCGATAGACCCTTAATTCTTTAATTTGGGTCCAGTTTTTTTTTTGCAGAAAACCCCTCGGTAAATCTGAAAATTACGAGAATTTTCTCTGAATTGAAATTTTTGCGTAAAAATCCCCCAGAAATTGCAGATTTTGCTGAAAATTTATATTTTCGCATAAAAGGGCCTCGGGAATCCGAATTTTGAATTATTTTTAGCATTTGAAGCATATTTATTTCTGCCATTATTAATCTTTGTATTTTCTGTATTTATTTACTGTTTATGGTTAATTGTAATTGTTTAAATTGCTTTTAATCACTGAAATTAGCAGTAAATTTATAGAAAATTCATAGAAAATTATGAAACATTACGAGAATCTTTTGTACCATTTATTTACCCGCAGAAAATTTATTCATGCATGTTTACCTGAAGTAAACTTATATACACATTTAGATGACTGACACCACGAACCGGAAGTTCGAGGAGCTGGCCCAGCATGGCCAAAACGATCTGACGTGGGCATCCGATGTCGACATAGTGCTTGGAGCCGAGCAGCTCCGCGCGACTATCAGGATTGGCGGACTGAATGACGTCCAACCTACGCTTGAGGAAAATGATCAGGCACTTCATTTTCTTCGGCACCAACCTCTGTATCACTCTCAAGAATGAGTATATGGCAGAGAAGAGCGCGATAGCACTCTGGACCGCACTCAAGAAGCGGTTTGAGAGGCTAAAGTACACTATTCTTCCTCAAGCAGAGCAAGAGTATATCAGACTGAGGTTTGCCGACTTCAAGACGGTCGGGGAGTACAATTCCGCTTTTGCATAGGATTTGTACCAATCTTCAACTCTGTGGCAAGCATATCACAGACGAGTAGAAGATTGAGAAAACCCTATCCAGCTTCCACCCCAATGCAATACAATCCGCACGCAACTATCGTCATGACGGCTATAAAGTGTATGCCGAATTGATTGATATAATGCAGGTTGCGGAGGCTTAGGACAAAGTTCTCCGCAAGAACTACGTCACTTAGCCACCTGGGAGCTCCGTTGGCCATGAAGCCAACGCTGGGAGCCATAAGGTGGGAAATTCCTTATTGAATAGAAGGGGAAGAAATGATAAGACCGCAGCCCAGAAAGGCAAATTAAAAGCTCCACGTGAGAATAAGGCTAGCAAGCCAAAACGGGATGGCAAAGGGCAGCATGAAGCCCACTTTGCATCGGCTGAGGGGGAGAGTTTTGAGCAGCTGTCTGCACTGATGGAGATTGAAACCATCACGATAGCAGCAACCCCTTTTCGACCTAGAAGCAGTCAAAGCCATGATTTCTCCTGAAGAGAATGTCAATCCCGAGAAAATAGCAGAAGAAGTCTGATGCACAGAATGCATTTAGATTTTCAATGTCATTTATTTTGTGTTAAAACACAAGTTAGAATTTGCATGGATGGTACTTTAGCATTTATTTTCTCATGATGGTTGGATGATTTTGGAATAATTCATTCATTTATTCAGTTTATAATGGCATGATATGTTCTGATATTGAAGTATTGTATTTATGAGTTGATTGCCTTCTCATGCATATGAATAAAATACCTTATATTAGAACACGTGTAGCGCCCTATGAAGGAAGTGTGCTTAGCTGGCAGTAGCGCAATGAATATCATCTTAAGAGAGATTAAGTATTTTCAGTCGATCTGTAAGAGCATTGGCAGCCTTACGATAATCGCCGGAAGCGATGCTTGTATAATTGGTTCAGGAAGAGCCGCAATTATACTCCTAATGGGCACAACTTTGGTCATTGAAGAAGCCTTATTGTACCCAGAACTGACTAGAACTCTCCTAAATTTTTAAGAATATTCGCGCAAATGGTTTCTACGTTGAGACTGAAGAAGAGTGCGGTAAGGAATACCTGCTCATTACGAAGTGCGAATAGAATGAAAAAGGGGTATTAGAGAAACTTCCTTTACTAGAAACTGGCTATATTATACCAACATTAAGGCACTGCATGACTGCCGCCCTGCAGACAGTATTTAGAAGCTCTGAACTCTTCTGTCTCTGGCATGACAGATTAGGCCTCTCAGGTCTTAGAATGATGAGAAATATAATTAACATTTCACAAGGGCATAATATCAACGTGAAGAATTTCCCGAATCCTGAAGATTTTTGTGTGCCCGCATGTGCCACGGAAAATTAATTACTGACCCTCCACTCGAAAGTGAAGGATGAAGTCCTGCATTCTCGAACGCATGCGTGGAAGTATTTATGGTCCCATTCAGCCCATCTCGGGGCCATTTAAGTATTTCATAGTGCTCATTGACGCTTCCTCGAAGTGGTCATGTGTGGGTTTGTTGTCCACAAGAAACCACGCCTTTGCAAAATTGATCTCGCAGATCATTCACATCAGAAATGTGTTCCCTGATCATCAGATCAAGTCCACCAGAATGGACAATGCCAAAGAATTTACTTAAAAGGCATTTGATGATTATTGCATGACGATTGAAGATGAGCACTCGGTACCGCGTGTCCATACCCAGAATGGTTTGGCAGAAGTTTTAATCAAGAGAATTAAATTTATTGCCCGCCCCCTTTTGCATAAATGTGACTTGTCAGCTACATGTTGGGGACATGCAGTCCTACATGCAGCGAATCTCATCAATTCTAGACCATTGGCCTACAACATCCATCCATCTATGCAACTAGCGCAATGGTCAGCACCGAAAATTTCCCAACATTAGGGGGAGGAAATCAACCCCTTGATAGAAAATGGCGGGAAATACATGCACATGACCCGTGCACTAGTGAAGCAAATAAAAGTCCAGAAGACAATAGAAGTCCAGAAGACAATTGATTTGCAAGCATTAGCAAATCAGCTGCCTGATCACTCTAATGATTTGAAAGCATGACTAAGTCGCATGTGCCTGCACGCACTGCACCGGAGAGGGTTGAAATACCAAAGAAAGCAGAAGGTATCCCTAATCTCGCCCGAGGCCTCGAAAAAATAAAAGAGGACGAGAACTCCGGTTCCTCGAATCCTTAGTAACCGGGACGCTGGTGAAAAAGGATAAGAAGGACTTACCACACCGATCATTAAAGTCCCCTGAATGAGAAGGGGAGCCAGTTGAGACCTGGCACAAGTATGACACCTTCGGAAAAGGACATACCGGATCTGAATATCCACATCGGCATGGATGTGTGCGCACACATCGGAGTCGAAAAAAAAACTAAAGGGACTTGCCACCGCAATTGAAAGAAGCGATGTGCAAGGAGAAGCTCCAGAAGAAGCAACCGCTCCAGAAGAAGCGACTCATGAAGGAATAGCTATAAACTATGTGTACACGGAGAGTCCATGAACAGACAACGACCAATATCGATATATACTTCAGAAGAATATTGCCACAATCATCGATCTTGATCCCGAGCCCGCATCGTCATCGAATGTAAGAAAAGATCGATTGGGAAGATTGGAAAAGGCAATAGCAATCGAATTGCTATCTTTGAACAAAAGAGAGGTTTTGGGCCGTATGTCGACACCTCTCCATGTGCACCCGTAGGGCACAAGTGGGTATTTGTTCGAAAGAGAAATGAAAGAAACGAAGTAGTGAGATACAAAGCAAGGCTAATAGCACAAGGTTTCACTCAACGTCCTGGAGTTGATTATGAAGAAACCTACTCCCCAGTCATGAGTGGAATTACCTTTAGATATATAATCTCAATGGCAGTGAACTTGAACTTAGAAATAAAATGGATGTTGTGATCAGATATCTTTACGGTAACTTGAATTGAGATTTATATGAAATTCTCAAGGAATACCTCTCCTAACCAAGACAGAGCAAATAGAAAACATGCGATGTGAAACTCGAGAAAGTCATCAGATGGATTGAAGCATTCGGAAGAATGTGGTATAATCGCTTGAACTACTTTCTCTCGCAAGAAAGGCTACACAAACAATGAAGACTGTCCTTGTGTATTTATACGGCGATCCCGAATGGATTCTCAGATAATCTCGTGTATGTAGATGATCCAATATCATCGGGACAAAGAAGATATAAAAGAAGCAAGCTCCTACTTGGAGTCGAATTTGAAATGAAAGATCCGAACAATACCAAGTTACGCCAGGCACAGTAGCTTGAGCATGTCCCAAGGAATCTTGGTACATTAGTCGACCTACACCCGAAGGTGCTAGAAAGGTTTGGCTTTGAGAAGGCATACCCATCGAAAGTACCGATGATCGGAAGGTCTTTACAAAGAAGAAAAGATCATTTCCGACCTAGGGAAAATGGGAGGAAGTCACGGAACGGAATTCCCATACTTGAGTGTAGTAGAAGCACTCATGTCCTAAGCAAACCGCACTACAACGGATATTGCATTTCTTTGTGAACCTATTAGCAAGGTACAATGCGAACCTACCAAAAGGCATTGGCGGGGCATAAAGGACACCTTCCGATACCTCCAAGGAAGTAAGGACATTGGATTGTTCTACGTAAAGAATCAAGACTTGAACTTGATTGGCTATGCAGATCTTGGGTACTTGTCTAACCCGCATCCGCAAGGTCACAAGCATGCTATGTATTCTGTGTGGTGGAACGCAATTCCACGAAAATCGTCTAAGCAAAGCCTTGTAGCTACTTGACGAACCACTCGTAAATTATAGCATTGTATGAAGTCGCACGAGTGCGCTTGGCTCACCAAATGGTTCACCACATCCAAAGGTCATGTGGGATGAACATTGTGCAAACCCCACAATTATCCATGAAGATAATTCACTTATGTTGTACAAATGCAAGCGGGCTATGTGAAGAGTCATCTCACAAAGCATATCAACCCCAAGTCCTTCTATGCTCATGAATTGCAAAAGATGGACGAGATAAAGGTACTGCATACTAAGTCTTGTGAAAATCTGACAGATTTGTTCACTAAATCACTTCCTGCATCTAACTTTGAAAGATGCGTGTGAGGGATTAGAATGATGAGACTTAGAGAAGTGCGAATCTGGGGAGAATTCTCTCAAGCCCGTTAGTAAATCTCGATCATGAAGATTGAGTACCCAAAGGAACAAGGTCCCAAGACCGAATGAAATTGGGTGGATTGTACTCTTTTCCCTTGACGAGTTTTCTCAAGTTTCTCGACCAAGGTTTTAATGAGGCAATTGTGCATCGCAACAACACATGTATTATGTACTCTTTCTCCAAATTTTTCCCACTGGGTTTTATGGAGTTTTGATGAGGCATAAGCATGTTGGGTGAGTGCCCAAGGGGAGTGTTAGGAAACCGCCTCTGAGATAGAGTCCTGGCGGACTCAGAGTCCTGGTAGGCCGAGAGTCCTGACATATTAGGCACCCCACCACCTAGTATAAATAGAGAGCCAACCCCCCATTGTACATACACGCATGAAAGCAATAAAGAAAGACCAGGAGTTCTCTCTACCTCTCTTTGTGTTCATCTACTATTCTGTGATTCTGTGATTGATTCGTTCTTGTTCTAAGCAGAGATCCCGATCGGACTGATCGCCAGCGTCGGTTTCTCAACACAATCGACCGACTAGTCCTCCAAGTTGACTTGATTGCTTCGGTCGAAAACAGAGGACCGACCGGCCGGCGACTAGGTGACCACTTAATAACATCGGTGGTAAGACTGGGTACTGCGTGGCAGCAATATTTTGGTGCTACATGTAAATATCTACACACGTGGTTAATGGTTTGACGTGTCAGTCACAGTTCGCAAAACTTTCAGCTGAGTAATGAGCGCCATGGAGAACCGTAATTTGGGGATGTACAGTGGACTGTTGTGAGAGGAAACGGCAGGAGACACTGTAGTAATACTGTTCAAACGCTGTAGCTCGCAATGTCAAAAATACTGCAGTACATGCACTGTATCAGAGCTCTTTATGCACATCTACGCTGTCCATTCGAAATCCAACGGCTGACATTTGCTCAATGGCTGGGAGCTGTTCCCCTCTGCCTTTGCCTATAAAAAAAGGCCGGGGTTACGATTCCGAGAATAGGACGGTCCTACGCGAATCACGTAGTCCGAAACTCCAATTACTACGTCCGAACATGCTGACTGCCGAGAGCCTGATGGCAACGACCTCCTTGTTGGCAAGTTCCCATGGCCGGCCGGCAAGACGTACTACATGCATTTACATTTGTTAGCTGCTGCGTTTCACGTCACTGGTCACGTTGCTTTGCATTTGTACGTGACGAGTATACATTGGTAGCTTGCTGCGTTTCACGTCACTGGTGACGTTGCTTTGCATTTGTACGTGACGAGTATACATTGGTAGCTTGCTGCGTTTCACGTCACTGGTGACGTTGTTTTACATTTGTAGGTGAGTATTTAACTCGGTGGTCATCTGGTGGAGTTTGGTCGTATCAGCCAGGTTCCCCATGGGTGGGGTCTGATCCTGTCCCAAACAAAACGTTGAGATTTTGGCATTTACGGCCCTCTAGAATTTTTTTTTGCAGAACTAATATTCATTTAGTCTAATTGCATTTCTAGTCTCCTTATAGTGCACCTGTCCCCGGTTGCGGGCGCGGCACCCCGGCGCCGGGGTGGGAAAGGTGACCTGCCCCAGCCCCAAACACCGTAGGGTCACTGTAGCAAATTTTTAGAAAATTAATTTAAATATACTTTTTGTATAAATTTTTAAATATGGCAAATGAGTTTTTAAAATTATAATTTTATTGTGGAGCTTTCCAACATAGCGTAATTGCTTGTGTAGTTTTTATAATTTTATCCATTCTTAATTTTTCCATAAAATTCCTACAAATTGTATATTAATGAATTTTTGATAAAAATTCAAAATGGATAAAATTATGGAAAAAATAAACAAATAAGTACACTATGTTAGAATTCTTCACAAAATAATTTATAACTTTGGGAGCTCATTTGCTATATTTACAAATTTCTATAAAAATATACTTCAATGGATTTTTTTAGAAAATGTGCTACAGTATGCTACAGTGCCATCCACATGATCATCGTGCGGTTTTGGACGAAGATTCCGCAAATGCTCATGTCATGCATTTGTTCGTCGTTTTTTCTCAGCTTTACATCGCATCGTCGTTGCGTCACGTCTTGTGGAGTCTTATGCTGCCTCCATGTTCTCGCCTATTTTAGACGGGCGCGTGGCCATTGACGCTCATTCACAACCAATTCTTAGAAGCGTTTGTTGATCGATCATTTGCTCACTTGTGCTGTTTAGTAGTTTTGCTAATTCAAATTTTATCGTTAAGTACTTAATAATGCACAAAAATTATTTCATGCACATACAGGTGACGCATGTTGTAGTACTCCGACATGTACAGGATACAAGATTGGCGAAATGCAGCGTATGCATGATATACGTGGGAGCAAGGCTTGTGTAGGAGTTGATACTTGTTGCAGGTGCAAACCACCACATCGCCTATGGTACAAACATGCTTCCGGTCACCTCTCGTGCGGCCACAAACACACCTGTCCTGCAGGCGAATCTTGAACTTCCTCCTTATGCCATCCATTGTGTGAGCCACATAGGATCGGGCGTAGGTAATCTTCTTCTCCATGTAGGCTAGGGTAACCTCCGAGTACTACTTCCCTTCATCCAAGTGCTGCTTGGCCATCATTGCCTGATTGATGAAATAACCGACCATTTAGTTCCAAGTCTTGCCGACAACAGCGGTGATGGGTAGGGCACGGGCCCTTTTAACACACCGTTGTAGATCCTGGACATGTTGGTTGTCATGATGTCGTGTCGAGCACCATAGGTGTCATGAAGAAGGGACTATTTCTCATAGTCCGAGGCATGCATGCCCATCTACTCAGCGAACTGAAAAGTTGTATATCTCATCGAAACCTTTCAAATGAGTATATATAAGCCATATAAAACTTTGCTATTTTATCTTTTGAGACTAATTTTTTATATTGCATCGTTATATAAAATTTTGTGCTCCAATTCACAGACGGTTGGTATATAGAACCGTCTGTGATATTCATTCATCATAGACGGTTCTAGATACCAACTGTCTATGATAGAGAGTATCACAGACGGTTTGTATGTAGAACCGTCTGTGAAAATCTGCCCGCTGGGCCCGTCGATCCTCCTCAACCCAATTCTATCCAATAGAAATCCACCAACCCTCACCCCACGAGTCGTAGCTCCACCTCTCCGTCTCTTCCTCCCCTATAAATAATCACCAAAACCCAATCCCTTGATGTTCTCCTCCTTGCAGTCCTCCTTCTCCTTGCTGTTCTCCTCCTCCTTGACCCTTACCACGAAGCAGACGACGCACAAGTCTACGGGAGGCAAGACACCGCAGAAGCAACTAGCTCGTGCCAACCGTTATGAATATATAGTTGTTTCATGAATACATATACTTATTAATATATGTAAAATCTAACTTCTTGTTGTTGTTGTTTGTGTATATGTTAATGGATAAGATTGACATTGATTGTAATTGTGTATTTGTTAATAGATATTTTATTTCATTTCAATTAATTGATTTGCGAAATGGACGTTTTATGTTTGTGAAATGAATTGAGATGTGAATTGGATGTATACATGTACATGTTGATCTGCTTGTTTCGGAGGGCATGGCTAGCATTTCCTGAGGCTAGCCAATAAACAAAAATAGATGTAGGGGTAGAAGAGAATATCACAGACGGTTTTTAACTAAAAACCGTCTATGCTAGTTGATAATCACAGACGATTTTTAAGTAAAAATCGTGCTGCGTGTTGTTGATAATCACGCACGGTTTTAGTTAAAACCGTGCGTTATTTACACCACAAACGGTTTGAAAACCATCTGTGATGATCTCGTATCATTACTGACCTATAAATTCAGACGGCATACAAAACCGTCTGTGATGACGTTTCTGAACCGTCTGTAATACAGTTTTCTGTAGTAGTGCCTCCTCATAAATACCGTACAACTCTTTGAGCACCTTTTGCTTCACCCGCTAAATCTTACTATAGCTAATGGCATACGCTATTGCATTCACTATGTCAGCCATCAGAATTTTCAGCTAAACGGTTATATCGATGACAACTACATGACTTATGATAGTCGTGATGTAGTCCAAGCCACATTCCTATGCATTTGCAATGACTCCGCAAGCTCATATGTATGATCCATCAGGACTATGATACGAAAGTCCGTTCCCACCCTAGGGAATCTCGGGGCACAGACTTTGCCTGGGCAAGAGCTAACAACACATTTAACTATGTACATGTCAGGGTTAGACCTGCAGATAGTGGAAGACAGATAATACTTAGTACGACATACTGTAGATAGTTGAAGTTATAGTAAACAACATCGAAACTCACTTGTAAACTTGGTAAGTCCAACTGATCTTCACCGCGAACTAGCGATAGCTTGCTTGGTGGTGGTCTTGTGTGGGAAATGTTGGCCCACAAGCAGGGTGTCCACATCAAAGGCCCACGAAGACTCGTGGTCCTATGGCAAAAGAGGAGAAGAGGCCAATTGGCAATCCAACTGACTTGGAACATAGTTTGTGTCGATGGAAACGATGCCGTTGATGACCCCACTCTCATTGTTGACTTCGTCCTTGCTGGATTGCGAGTCGAATTCCTCCTCATCTTCGGTGGTAGTGCCCTTAGACATGCCATCAATAAATCTAGAGACAGTCAACATGAGCACCCCACCATTTATCCACACCTTCATTTGGCTGGAAACCAACAGAATCTCTATCAATAAGAGCACCCTGCCTAACGACGTCTGGCACTTCTAGGACCTCTTCAATCATCAACGAACCGAAGAGGGGGAGAAGAGTGTCATTGCCCCTTCGACGGTGGCCCCCTAGAGGACTGAGCGAGATAAACAAAATAGATATACACCATGGACCGTCGATAGATTGGATCATAATGATTGCTAATGATCTCCATGTAGTGTGCCCACATGACACTGCTGGCCACCTTTGCCAAGCCCCACGACATTTGCCCATGTGGTAGGACCATGGTGGCGGTGATTGCCTCTATTACTATCTTGTTCTTAGTAACGTGCCTGTCGAACAACTGTCGAATGCATAATCATAGCTCAAGCAAATCCACATGTGCCAGGTTGTGAACGTTTAGTACAACGCGCTAGCAGCTCGACATATCAAGCTCGCTTGGACTGCCACGCACGATCTCCCCACCGTAGAACATGTACAATGTCTTCATTTTTGACGAAAATAACATAATAATTCAACAAAACACAGCACAAATACCATACATACATTGCTAAAATGAAACTTACCATTATGATGTTACTGTCCCTAAACCTCAGACACAAAAGACTGCAAATTTAAACATACATCACATTAGTAATGACTTCAGCAAATGGTGCCAACAAAAGACTAACAAAATGATGAAGTACTAATTATACAGATTAGGAGGATGTTGCTGCTCAGACAGAGGGTGGCAGCTCGTAAAGAGGGAGAGATGCCTAAGAGGAACGAGCGAGCAAGTGGGGAAATTTCACAAGTGAGAGCTAAGGCTTGTGATGAATGAGTGTGTGGCCATGTGTTTAAATAGCCAAGCAGGGAGGAAACGACGTGCCGTGCGAAAATGACGTGTGAAGATGAATCACACAGGAATCAGCCAAACGAACACGTGCACTACAGCCATCCTCCTGCTGCACTCGGTGCAGTGGGCAGGTCACCTGCCACACTTGGCACAAGGGGGTAGCTCCCTACCGCACTTGGCACCAAGGGTGGGTGCCCTGCCCCCTCGGCGGTAGGGGCAGGTGCCTAGGAGGGGGCCAGATTTGTAAATTATGTTGGGGGGCAAGTTCTGTAAAATAAATATTTTTAGGGCGCTGTGACTTGATGAGGCAGCTTTGCTCGGTGACATGACCCAATGAGGTAGCTTTGCACAATGACAAGACCAAACAAGGCAGCGTTGTGCACTGACATGACCAAAGGAGACGGGTTTGCTCAGCAACGTGACACACAGACAAACGTGTGGAGGAGGGAGGTCAGGCGATGGGCTAAACCCTTCATGGGTGTCTCTTACTTAGAGTAATGTGGTACTAAAATTCCCACATTCCAAGTCACATGAAATATGAAACCGAAATTCCCGAAACCTAAAATCGTAATTTTTGAGACCTAAATCCTTAATTTTTAAGATAATTTTAGAACGTATAAAATTCTAGAAAAATTGTACAATCAAGCACACTATGCATGGAGCCTTCAAAAAAATTTAATAATGTTGGTCCTCATTTTGTATATTAAAAATTCCTATAAATAGTATAATAAAACAAAAGTTTGAGAAAAATTTAGAATGGATAAAATTATGCAAAACATACACAAGCAAGTACACTTTGTTGGGAGGCTCCACAAAAAAGTTATAATTGTTGGAGCTTATTTGCTATATTTAAAAATTCCTGCAAAAAGTATACTTAAATGGATTTTTTTAAAATTTGCTACAGTGCTCCTGCCGCGCCCTGGGCCCCTGGCACTGGGTGTAGGTTCCTTCCATGCCTAGGGTCGGGCGGGTGACCTCTCGTGCCCAAATACGGTGCCGGTGTGACCCACTGTGCCCGGTGGTGCCAGGTCCCTACCACGTTTGGTACCGAGGGCAGGCACACTGTAGGGGGATAGAAATGCAAATTAGGCCAGAGGGGGTAGCAACAGCTACAACCCACTTCTCTTCCAATCTTCCACTCTTGCCAAGTGGGCCCATGGCCCTAGGTGTCAAGCCGAGAGGAGACACTATTGTCTTCCTCCACATGCCATTTCTCTCTCATTTGATATATATATATCTCTCTCTCGTTTCTCTCCGCATCACTGAGTTGAGCACGTGAAGTAGGAGCACTCGATTACCTGTAGCATTGCGCCTCGAGTCTTGTGTTGCCATGAGATTGTCACATCCAAGCGCCAAGACCCGTTGCACATTGCTCCACTTGTACAGTCGTGCCTAGCCATACGCCCTCGCCATATTCTCCTTCTCATCCCTATTTAAGCCATGCCCGAGCACATCATTTTCATTGGCCACTCCTACTATGCAAATCCCCTAACTTTCCCCTCTTCTCCACCATAGGAGGATAGGAATCAAACCGCGCGCACCCGTCTTCTCCAACTTGACTGCTGACTCTGCCTACTGATTTCACAAGTTGAGGTGAGCCTCCGCCTCCATTTTCTTGTGCATCATGGTTGTCTCGACCTCCCCTCCATCATGCTCATCTTCCCTCTACTCATTCCGTATAGCAGGCTGAAGCGTACCTACACCATCGTTGTTCTGTTCTGCCCGTTCTTATAAGCTTTGACCTCGAAGTCCCTATCTATCTTGTTCACCTTGGTTCCCTCTCTCTAATACCTACCTTATCCCCTATTTCCGTGACCCAGAGAAACTGGAACATGCCTCCATTCCTGTTGCTGGCCTAGAGCACATCAAGACCTCACTGCTGCACCCAATCTCCTTCTCCTCACAGTTTTCAGGTGAGCCCTTTTGTTCCCATGCATTCCAGCTTATTGCAAACTTGGTAGGATAGCCATTTGGAAGGATTATAAACTATAGTCATGCTATCCCGTAGCATCTTGTTGCATCATCGTAGGCCACTGTGGACTAGCACACCACACCATTATAAGCACCGCTGGCATTGTTAGGTTCGTACCGATGTGTAGATGCTTAATATACTCCCATTTTTTGGGTTTGACTCTATTTTGAGGCTGCCATTGTTCGGATTATGGGTAGGCTATACTAGCATAAAATAAAATTTGTACCACGTAAACTAGGAAGCTATGTGAGTGAGAAATCATGGATCATTACCACTAGACACATAGTGCAGCAAAAGAAGAGTTAAACTAGCCCGGTCCACCATAGCACACATTGATGTAGCGGAAGTAGTCAATCATCCAATATATTTGAAAAGTGATCCTCAAAAGCCAATCATCCTCTAGTGGTAGTCGATCTCCATGAGACGATTGTCTTCTCCTCGGATCATCCTGATTAGCACCGCAGTCATAGCAGCACCTCTACCGAAGTCTACACATTCAGGGATGGAACGTCGTGCACCAGTGTGCAAGCACCAGCATGTACAGAAAGCCCTTTAGAAGAAGGCGGCTAGGGTTTTGTTGGGTAGTGCGATGTCTTTCTCTTTTCCATAATCCTATGCACCCCCTTTTTATAGAGCCTCCATCATGAGTAGAAATCGTATCCTACTCGGAGAGCCTCTGGCTGGATCCTTATCCAATACAAATAGAGATTGTATCCCTCATCTGGACCCTTATTATTCTAACCTGTTAAGTGTGTGACCTTGTAGGTTCATGTATACATGGTTATAACCCAAAAATACCTTTCAAATTACTGGTCAGCAGCGGTACCTAGCAGGACATATCGACCCCCAAATATACACAAAAACCAAACTAGATGAACCTTATACAATATGATATACAACCAGGTCTTAGTCACTCATGATCAATTCATAACTCCTTACGACTAATTCGCATTTGATTATGACCAGTATGTACCTCCATAAGACCAATTCGTGATATATCCGACCAACTCACAACCAGTTAGTATACCTACATGACTGGATCATATCTGGTCAGACTAAATGACATGTTTGTATATTCTCCTTTTCTCTCATGATACCTAATCGAACTTTGTGTGAGAAATGTTTCATCCATAGACTATTCAATCTTTTTCCGATCTAGTGATAAATAAGTTCATGTGATCGACTCCTCGGCCACTTGTGGCATGGCAATGCACTTCCTTTATCCAATTACATTGGGGTCCCATAGATATCTATCCTGTTATGTTGGAGGGGTAAATCCCATATCTTACGAGTGCTGGATCAGCAAGCCCAACTACTTGAGCAGATAGCAGCCAGATCTCCAGGCCTTCAGGGTGGAGGCAATGCCACTCGGGATGGTGCACCGCCCACCGATGGGCGATTTTTAAGACCCGTCCACCGGCCTTTTCCACCTCGGCTGACCCCTTAGTAGCCGAGGATTGGCTCGTGGACGTGGAAAGGAAGCTTCAAACCGTGCAATGCGATGACAAAGAGAAGGTGCTATATGCATCTCACCAGTTGCAGGGCGCTGCCGCAACGTGGTGGATAAACTACCAACGCACCCAAAGAGATAGGGAGATTGATTGGGAAAAATTCTCCAAAGCCTTTCGTAAGGCCCATATCCCCGACGGTATCATGGAAGCCAAGCGCCGGGAATTCTTGGTGCTCAAACAAGGTGGACGCACAGTAATGGAATATCTACATCAATTCAACCACCTTTCCCGATTTGCCCCAGAAGATGTTGATAAAGAAGAAAAGAAAATCGGCGAGGTTCCGGCCGGATTACAAAGAATCCTTAAAGTTTCACATCTCAGCTATAAAGTTCAAAGATCTGCATGACATGGTGGACAGTCTCATTAACTCAGAAGAGGCCCGGGGTGAGATGGAAGACTTCAGAAAACGCAAAGCGGCACATAAATCTCAAGTCTTACTCACACCATGCTCAGCGAAGCAAGACTACAGGGTCGTCATCATTCCGGTCCCAACCATCTCGCCAATTTGTCATGTTTCCGAAGAACCAGTCAGGGCAGTCACAGCAGTACAATTCCCCTTCCCCGTTGGCTATTAAGTGCCCCACATGTGGGGGAAACCACCTTGCTAGCAGCTGCCCCCGAGGGTCAAATGCTTGTTTCCACTGTGGAGAAATTGGGCATTACAGAGACCAATGCCCCAGGAAGAACTTGCCCTCGGACGCTACAAAACTTCAAGTTCAGAATCGGCAACAGCAAGAGACAAAATCACAGGCAGGCCCCAGCACTCCCAAAGGAGGTTATCTTCAGATCAAGGCAGCCGGACCGCAATCACCTGCGGGAACGGCAAATTTCACTGCAGCAGGGCGAGGCCGTGCCAGACCCACCTTTTATGCAAGGGTGAACCACGTGTCCGCAGAAGACGCAGCTGGAGCCAGTGATATCATTGCCGGTATGTTCCCAATCAACTCCATACCTGCACTGATTTTATTTGACCCTGGAGCAACCCACTCATTTATCTCGAAGAGTTTTATCTCGACAAACCAGTTGCCTTCAGTTTCCTTGCCAAGACGCTATGTGGTCGAAACCCCTGGGGTTAGAATGGAGTCCCATGGTGGGTGTGTTGGACTCAGTATAAACATCCAAGGGGTAGAGTTTAAAGCAGATTTACTACAATTAGACATGTCAGGATTAGATGCCATTTTGGGAATGAACTGGCTAGCCAAGAATAAATGCAAGGTAGATTGTGAGACCAAGACAGTGTCGATGCTCAATTCCGAAGGCCAGAGAGTGAAACTAAAAACAGATCGAGAGGTGTTGAAAAATGCAAGAAAACGCATGATCAATATGTTGGCAGTCACACCTGATCAAGTGCCAGTGGTACAAGAATATCCAGATGTGTTTCCAGAAGAATTGCCAGTGCACTTCGACGGCGTGTAGAGCTGCTATAGAATTGGTTCCAGGCACAAAACCAATCGCCAAACATCAGTACTAGATGTCAGCCAGCGAGTTAAAAGAACTCAAGAAACAACTAGATGAACTGCAAGAGAAAGAATTCATAAGACCAAGTGTCTCACCTTGGTCAGCCCCAGTTTTATTTGTGAAAAAGAAGAATGGAGAACTGAGGATGTGTGTAGATTACAGAGGTCTGAATGCTGTCACCATCAAAAACAAATACCCGTTGCCAAGAATTGATGATTTGTTTGATCAACTCAAGGGTGCCAAAGTATTCCCCAAGATCGACTTGCGCTCAGGTTATCATCAACTCAAGATCCAAGAGCAAGATCGAGAGAAGACAGCCTTCATCACTCGATATGGATTATATGAGTTCACGGTCGTGCCATTTGGTTTAACCAATGCACCGGCTTATTTCATGAACCTTATGAACCTGGTGCATATGGACCAGCTGGACCGATTCGTGATAGTCTTCATTGACGATATTCTGATATACTCCAAGAATGAAGAAGAGCACAAAGAGCATTTGCACATGGCATTGACCAGACTGAGAGAACACCAGTTGTATGCCAAGTTCGACAAATGCAGTTTCTGGCTAAAAGAAGTAGCTTTCTTGGGTCACATTATATCAGAAGATGGAGTCAAGGTTGATCCAGAAAAGATCGCCGCAGTTATGGAAAGGCAATGACCCAAGACAAGAATGCATTTAAGGAGCTTCCTTGGATTGGCGGGTTATTATCGCCGATTCATAGAAGGATTCTCAAAGATCTCTCGTCCGCTCACTCAATTATTGAAGAAGGACAAGCCTTTCCTGTGGACAGAGGCCTGCGAAGAGAACTTTCAGTTACTAAAGAACAAGCTAACAACGACACCAGTGTTGATCCTACCAAACCCGGAGAAAGAATTTCAAGTATATTGTGATGCCTCAAAATAGGGTTTGGGATGTGTACTCATGCAAGACAGAAAAGTGGTTGCATATGCCTCCAGACAATTGAAGCCACACGAAGAAAATTATCCCACACACAATTTAGAGCTAGCAGCCGTAGTGCATGCCCTCAAAATTTGGAGGCACTACCTGCTAGGAAATCGTTGTGAGATATTCTCAGATCACAAGAGCTTAAAGTACCTCTTCACACAGCCAGAATTGAATATGAGACAACGAAGATGGATAGAACTGATTAAAGATTATGATGTTGATCTTCAATATCATCCAGGCAAGGCCAACGTAGTTGCCGATGCCCTCAGTCGAAAGATTCGGCAAGGCAAGCCAAATACCACAGAATATCCGCCAGAATTGCAGAAAGAGATACTGCGATTGAATTTGGTGATCACCGAACAAGGCAGTATGGCAGCTTTGGAACTTCAGCCGTTGCTGACATATCAGATTAAGGCAGCCCAAGATGACGATGAAGAGATTCAAAAACTGAAAAAGAGAACTTTAAAAGGAGATTCATCAGAATATGCAATAGACGAACATGGAATCCTTACCTTCCGTGGTCGCTATTGCATACCCAACAAGAAAGAGTTGAGAGAGTTGATCTTATCCGAAGCTCACTCTTCTCAATTCTCGATCCATCCAGGAGGCACCAAGATGTATCAAGACCTAAAGAAAAAGTATTGGTGGAACCAGATGAAGAAAGAAGTGGCCGATTATGTAGCCAAATGTGATGTCTGCCAGCAGATCAAGATTGACCACCAAAAACCCTCAGGGTTGTTACAACCTCTACCGATTCCCGAATGGAAATGGGATAGTATCGGCATGGACTTCATTACTGGACTTCCCAAAACTCGTGAAGGATATGATGCTATCTGGGTCATAGTTGACAGACTGACCAAGGTGGCTTACTTCCTCCCGATCAAGCAAACCTATGGGAAGGACAAGCTTGCCGAACTATATTTAACCCGGATTGTGACACTCCATGGGGTACCCAAGAAGATTATGTCAGATAGAGGAGCGCAGTTCACATCCAAGTTCTGGGAAAAGTTACATGAAGCAATGGGCACCGACCTCAACTTCAGCTCAGCATACCACCCACAGACAGATAGGCAGACAGAAAGAACAAATCAGATTTTAGAAGATATGTTAAGAGCCTGTGCAATCATGTATGGAGCAGCGTGGAACACTTGCCTGCCATTTGCTCAATTTTCCTACAACAATAGCTACCAAGCTAGCATTCAGATGGCCCCATTTGAAGCCTTGTATGGCAGAAAATGTAGGACACCTCTGAATTGGTCAGAAACAGGAGAACGACAACTCATTGGACCCCAAATTGCTCAAGATGCAGAAGCACATGTCAAAATCATCAGGGACAGACTGAAAATTGCCCAAGATCGACAAAAGAGTTATGCAGACAACCGCAGAAAAGACTTAAGCTTTGAAGTTGGAGACTTTGTGTATATCAAGGTCACCCCTTTCAAAATCGTCAAAAGATTTCAAGTCAAAGGCAAGCTGGCTCCGAGATATGTGGGACCGTTTCAAATTATCGGAAGAATTGGAGAGGTAGCTTACCAAATACAGCTACCGCCCAATTTATCAAGAATCCACAACGTGTTCCACATATTCCAACTCCGAAAATGTCTACGCCAGCCCACAGATGAAGTGCCATTGTCAGACGTTGAATTGCAAGATGACTGGACTTACCCTGAAGAACCCTTACAGATACTCGAAACGTCAGAAAGGCAGCTCAGAAACAGGAATATCAGATTTTGCAGAGTGCAATGGAGGAATCACACGCCAGACGAGGCCACTTGGGAAAGAGAATCGGATTTGCAGTGAGATTTTCCCAACTTACTCCTCGACCAAGTTAATCTCGGTCGAGATTCTTTTAAGGGGTAGGTTGAAAGACCCCAAATTTTTAAACCAAATTTTTCCTGGATTTTTCCTGAATTTTTGGTGAATTTTGAAAACTTTCCCAATTGAAACCCCTACCGAAAGCGCTTTCCTCTTCCTACGGCCTCTCCTCTCCTTGATTGCCCCGCTTCTTCCGTCTCTCTCCCGCTGCACCGCTTTCCCTCCGATTCCGCCTTCTTCCTCCCCGCGCCGCCTGCTTCCCCCTCCCGTTGGCGCCTTCGCCTCCCGCCTTCTCCTCACGACGCCCCTCCCGCGCCTGCTCGCACCGCCTCACGCCCCGGTTTGGACAGTAGTCCCGCTCGGGCGAGGCCTCGCCCGCGCCACGCGCCGCCTTCCCCTTGGACCCCACCGCCACCCTCCCTTTCCCTTCCCATCAAGACGGAGCCGCCACCACGCCCACTCCCGCCACCATTACTCCCTGCAGAGCCGGACGACGCCCATCACATGGAGGAGACTCCCAAGAACTCCCTGTCCTCCTGTTGACTCCGGAGCCGCGCCCGAGCCTTCTCCCCCACGGCTCCCCCTTCCCTCCGCCCGGGTATAAAAACCCCTCTCTGCCTCCCGCTCCCTCCTTTGTTTCCCGAGCTCCCCCAACCCTCTCATTCCCTTCCTACCACTCCCAGGAACCTCCCCGAGCAGCCGATTGAGCTCCCATCGCCTCCAGCTCCGTCGCCGACTCTCCCTGCGTCGGCGACCCCCGTGAGCTGATCTCCCTCCCCTCTCCCTCATTTTCCGATCCTTTGCTCCCAGAGCACCCTCACTACTCCCTAATCACTTTGGTGCACTCTTTTGGCCAGGTGATTACAGTGGAGCTCCAAGACAAAGCTCACCGCCTACCGAATCACCCTCTCCGTGGCCGCTCGCCAGAAGGCTCCGAGCCGGTGTCAAGACCAATGTGAGCCCAGACCCATCGATTGTAAACCCACCGCCGATTTGGCTCGACGCGCCGGCGACCCTCCTCCACCGCCGGAGGCCGATTCTCCCTTCGGTCTCCCCTCCTCCTGTTGGTTCTCCGGCCTCCCGAAGGCCCAAAATGGGTTCCCACGCCGAGACCTACCCGGTGGTGCCCTCCTCGCCGCGGGGACCTCGCCGCCGAGGAGCAAACCTCCCCTTTCTCGTCCCTCTGCCTGCGGCGAGAGGTGAGACGACGACCGACGTGGTCGAATCCCGCCGTCCCTCCAACCGTTACCTTTTAAACTGCGTGCGCTTGATGGCACTCCTTCCGCCATCCGATCTTCTTAAACACCGCCTCCTCATCCGTCCGATCTCCCATACCGCCGCCCGCCCACCCTATTCTCACCGTCCGATCTTCATAAGCCCGCAGATCCGGACCGCCCGACCCAGCGCCATCTCCACCGGACGCCCGGCCACGTGTCGGCCATCCGCCGGAGGAGCGCCAAGACGCGGTCGTGGCATGCACATGCGCGCAGAGATGTTGTGTCGACTGCACAGTGCGGTGGGTCGCCCAAGATCGTTCATTCCGATTTTCTAGGATTTATTAATTTCCAAAAATCCAGAAAACCCAAATAAATCCTAGAAAATCACAACAAATCCCAAAAATTCCCAAATTTCACCACTTTGCTCCAAATAATGTCCTGAACCCAGTGGTGACCTCCTTTTTCCCAAATTCATCCCAGAAAAATTCTAAAAATTCACCAATTGGTTATTTTATGCATTTTATTTCTTTTTAATAGTTTATTTTCCCTTGCTTGATTATCTTCAAGCTAGGATTTAATTATTTTATGTGTTTGCGCTAGTGTCGGAGATCCCGGAGGTTCAGGTGCAGTCTCAGGATCCAGGAGTTTCTCCGGTCGAGCTCACCGACATCGTCCAGATTTACGGCAAGTCGCAAAACCTTTGATCATATTGTATCCCATGCTTTTAAATTATGTTATTATGCTATTTGCATTATGTTAGTTGTGAAATGCTAGTTTAAAGTAAAATAAAAAGTTTAGAAAGACGTGTTACGTAGTTAAACCTACCACCGACAAAATGCCATGTCCAACTTGTAACCCTAGTTTTACTTATCTAATAATCTTGATAACTATAGGTTATTATTATCGTAAAGTCTTACACTGATAAGGTCGTGGCTGCGGGCCGATAGAATTTGCAAAAGCCCGACTCTAGGGCAGGGTGGTGTGGGACACTGTACCCTATGGCGGAGAGTGCCGGTGTGCACGGGTTAGGGTAAGGGTGTTGTGGGAAACCGCGAGTCGGTCGACGCCCACCGCTTGCCCTAGGTTGTGGTCGCGGACCTGGAGAGGTTGCGGGCCATGTGAAAATATAAGGACTAAACCCCTTTCACTGAGCAAATGTCACAGTGATCGCTCAACCACAGGAGTTGACTTGTCAACACTGGTTTAGTAGCTGCTCAACTCGATTGAAACTCTACAGGTGTTGAGAAGTCTGGAGGTTGAGTGGTTGGATTAGGTATGCCGTGCTGCGGGTACCTAATAACAGTAGAGTTCACTCGAAGCGAACGGAAGCTTCATGTGCCAGACCCGAGTGAATTCTACCGGGTAGAGCCTATATAAAGAATTGAGCAGTGAAATGACCTGGCTTTCTTAACTCTGTCGCGGGAGTTAAGGGATCGTGTGGGTAAAGTTGAGCAAACTCGCGAGTCAATTTAATGGTATTCGAATACTGTGTGCTCCGGTTAATGGAGCTGTGCCACTTGGTGATCCCAAAGAAGAAAGCTTAAGTAGTTTTGTAAATGTTTTAATCTGAGTAGATGGTTAATTAACTCTTCATGAAAACCCCTGTTGATTAAGGAGTAGTTTTATCAGCAAGTTTTACGAAAAAGGTTTATAAACAAAACTGCATCCACTCAAAGTTAATAAGCCAAGTATACTCCATTCCTTTGTTAATCCGTGCATGTAGTAAAGTAGGGTTCCTTTGCGATTTGCTGAGCTGGTTGTTGGCTCACGACTTGCTAAATCCCCTCTTTAGAGGATCAAGACGAAGGTGAAGGTCTCCCCGTTGAGGAAGTCCCTGAAGGTCTCTTCTTCAACGAGGATCCGTGGCTTTAGGTCTTCGCCGCGCTCAAGCGGATCTTGGAGCTTTTGTGATGTAATTATACTTTGGGCTTGCACGCCCTGCTGTCAAAAACTAGATGTTAATCCTTATGTGAAATATATACTGGACTTTTGTTGTAAGCATGCAATCGTATACTCTTGCGCGACACTCTATAACTGTTCATGCGTGAATAGTTGCGGATTGTCAGAACAGACGCGCCCCTAAACGGGCGTTATAGATACATCCATGCCTTCAGATACGAAGACAAAGGCTTAGACTAGGTTTAACCCTAGTCGATTGCCTATGGCAGATCATGAAGGATTTTTTTGTTTACTTACTTTCCGCTGTTTTGTTTTGAATAATCTCATTTGACCTTCTCATAAGATTTATTTATGAATACCTATGTAATATTTAGTACTCCTTTTATATACACGTATGTATGGATGTAATAATTACCAATGTTATATTATATGAGTTAGCTATTGAACCAAGGACTAGCTCAAAAAACACATAAAATTCGGATTGTCAAATCCAAATCACGACAGATAGCCAATCCATCTAAAGAATGACTTCTAACCCTTGAGAGTTTAACACTATTAAATTTGCTAAAAACTCTACCCATTGATTAATATCTTAGTCCTTAGACTTACTACCCTTATTTAAAATCAAGGAGACTGAATTATCATGGTTCACTTAACTAAATCACTTTATCTTTTGTTGCCCAATGAAACTTTTTGAAATGAATGAATGTGATGCTCATAATCAAATGAAATTATATACCAGGTAAGTTAGGTGTACATATGTAGCCCTTGCAATGTATACAATTATCAGGTAAGCCAATCAAGCAGGAAAGCAGAGCGGAAATCGTGGACAGGACAGGGAGCATCAAACGTGACACGCTTGCTAGCCACTGAGGAACAAAAAATATTTATTATTACTTATTATTATCATCCATCAACTTGAAGCAGATCCAATCATTCCAAGGACAGAATGCAAACAAAGGTCACTAGCCACCATGCCCGGACGAACACTAATAGTAGACAAGTAGTGTCGTAGAGTTCCACACTAGAGAGAGAGAATGTGATTGACCAACTTGTCAATGTTGACGCAAGAAGATCCAGCGCGGGTGATGCACTCAGCTGCTTTGCTCTTCAGCTCTCCCGCTCGCTTCCTCATCCCGTCTCCGTCTCCGTTTTGCATCTGCCTCCTGATGGCCGCCTCGACCTTGCCCCTCTCGAGCTCGCCGTCGAGCGCGAGGCCGGCCCGCCACACGTGCTCCACGTACCTCGCGTTGCCCATCTGGTCGCCGAAGTAGGGCCGGCACAGCATCGGCACGCCCCCGCAGACGCTCTCCAGCGTTGAGTTCCACCCGCAGTGCGTCCAGAACAAGCCGATGGCTGGGTGCACCAGGACCTCCTCCTGCGGAGCCCAGCTGACGACCACGCCACGGCCGCGCGTCGCGGCTTCGAAGCCGTCGGGGAGGGTGACCTGCGTAACGCCGCGGACGAGGCCAGGACGGAGCACCCAGAGGAATGGCTGGCCGCTGTTGGCGATGCCCCACGCCGTCTCCACGAGGTCGGCGGTGCCCATGCTGGCGAGGCTGCCGAAGCTGACGTACAGCACGGACGCCGGGGCCTGCGCGTCCAGCCACTCCAGGCAGCCGCGGTCCTGCTGCAGCAGGGTGCTCGAAGGCGCCCCCGACGAGAGCTTGTGGAGCGGGCCGATGTCGAACACGGGCACGGAGAGGTCCCGCCGGAGAGCTGCCAGCTCGGCTGTCTCGAGCGCGTCGAACGTGTTGAGGATGAGCCCCGACGAGGTCGAAGCAGCCGTGACGACCCGGGAGATCACCTCGCATAGTAGGTCGTGCTCGGGGCCGGTGGTGCCGACGGTCATCAGGTCACGCACGCGGTACGGCGGCAGCTCCCTCACCGGCGAGTCCAGCTGCGACCCTGCGCAAAAAACATATAGACAACCTCATGCCCATGTGCAACAGCACAAGCAAGGAGCACGCTCACGCACGTGTAGAGAGGAGCGTCGCGCAACCTTGAACCGGGAGGTAGCCCTTGTCGCAGAGCATCGGGTACGCTGCGAAGCAGCGGAAACAGGCGGCGCTGCCGGTGCGCAGCGCCAGCGTCGGCACGCCCTGCCGCCGCGCCACGTCGATCAGCGTCAGCAGGTGCGCGTCGGCGACCAGGCACGCGACGCCGTCCCTCCCGCCCGGCGCTTCCAGCAGGGCGGCCAGGCGCTCCTGGAACGGCGCCTCGCAGGAGCGGCCCACGGCGAGGATGCGCTCGACGGTCATCTTCACGGTGTCCTGGTTGCCCGCAGGCATTCCGTCGGGGACGGGGATGAAGTCGAAGGCGGGGTGGCGGGATGGGTCGGGCGCGTTGAACTGGCAGTGGAAGACGGTGACCGCGAAGCCGCGCTCGTGGAGGAGACCGGCGAGGTGGAACATGGGGTTGATGTGGCCTTGGAACGGGAGCGGGAAGACCAGGACGCGGCGTCGGCGGCCGCCGGTGGCCGTGTTCCCTTCGTCGCCCATGGATGGATGGCTCTCGTGGCGCCCTGGCTCTGCGATTGGCACCAGGCTGAAGGCAGCTAAAACTCTTACCTAGTTGGCTGGAATCAGGGGGGAGTGAGGTTAGAGACGGAGGCAGCATTAGAGAAATCTGTAGAAAAAAAATACACTTTGGCTCCTGCTATTAGATAACTTTAACTACTCTCTCTGTTGGTTTTTACTTGACGTTTCGGAATCCATGCCATCTAAAGTTTAACCGTTAGTTGATTTAAAACTATAGATTAGCTATATAAAAATTATATCATTATAATTACTGTTAAAAATATGTTTATCATATTATATTATTATTATAGATCTTAATACAAAGCTATAAAAAGTATTAATTAAAGTCGTATACCAGAGATCCTTGAGAAATAAAAAAAACATCATGTAAAACAGAATAGAACAGGTATATAACTTTCCGCATGTAAGCTTTCTAGCTCCACAAGTGGCCGGTGCCTGGAAGTGCATGTATATAAATCTAATGGACCTGGAAATTGGGGGGAAAAGAACACAGATCTAGAGAAGCAACTTCAGGGGATCTGTATTCTCGACCATCCGACCCATAGGGCATCAAAATTTGGGAAAAGAATAAAAGATATATAAAACTCTATTTACCTCACCTTGTTCCAATCCGAACTCTATTTTTTATCCGAGCTTTCAAATTTGCCATACAGGTAATCATTCACAGGCTCAGAGCATCTAATATGTTTCCAAGAAAGGAAAGTTACAAGGTATTTTACATATTTTATTATCTAACCATATAATGAACAAAAATCCGTGGGATTGTAATTTGTGGGATACTTTTATCTGAACAATGAGCCTATCATGAGCTTGAGCTTGGCTTGCATCCCACAAACATACCCTAAATCCTAACCGTGCCTATTCCTAAATTATTCGAGCATATTTCTCTCTATTCAAATTAAGTCTGAATTTTACAACACACCACGCAGCTAGCAAACTCATTCAAAACTTTTTCTACCTTTCTTTTTTCCTTATATGCTTGAGATCAAAACCAAGATTAAAGTGGGAGTACCGAACAGTAGCTCAGTTGGCTTGAGCGCGCGGTTGTTGGAAGCCTGTATTCCGCCTTCAATCAACACACAGGCACACCTACATAAAAAAATAGGTACACACAAGCATACACGTTAAATGAGACAGTGTGTACATACCTTTAGAGGCCGTTTGAGTCGTCGATTAATTTTCTAGTGTGTATAGGTAGGATCGTTGATAGCAATTAGAGCAGGATGAATGATTGTAATGTACAACGAAAATTTTTTCTCAAAATTTTCTCATCTAATTTTTAAACTGCAAAAACCAGAAATAATAAAAACAGATCTTTCTGCTTTACTGTAGCAGCACTGTAGCAAGTACTGTATCGGTACTATATCAAAGCACTGTAGCTGTTACTGTAGCAGTACTGTAGCGGCGAAAACTTCCGATCGATTAGCGAAACGTGCGCGTTTTTGCTCAACCTTCCAATCAATTTTTAATTAAAACTAATTATATATGTAAATAATAAAAATACCTAGACATAGATAATGCATGAAGAATCTATAGAAATAAAAAAATCAACAAAAAAGATAATAGATACGAATTAAAAAACTCACAAACTTTTATTAGAAAACGCAGACACTGTTCATCCCAGAAACACGTCGTCCATGCGCCATCTTTGTTTTTCTTTTTCTTCTCGCGTCACAACCGCCGCACGCTATTTTTCTTCTCACGCGTACCGTGCCGTCCAAAAACACGTATATCTCTCAAGCTTCCACGTCTCGATCGCTGCGTCCTGCACCTTTTTTCCGCACATCCACGCCCGCAGCACACCCGTCTTCGTTCGTGTCTTGTTCATTTTATACAGTCTACAAATCCTATTCAATCTCTATTCAATCCCTACTTAGAATCTTAATCAACTCATCCCTTATATAAATCTTATTCTATCTCTACTTAAAATTCTAACCCAACTCATCCAACTAGACTTAGACCTTTTTACCTCAACTAGACTTTTGGACCACTAATTTTCAAAGAACCCGAAACCCTTCCTAACCGGATTTTCCAAAATTCCAGCTTTCCTAACGCATCACGTATCGAAGCCTCCAGGACCGCACCTTCTGTAGCTTCTCCACGCATCATCCACCACGTGTCGTAGCCTCCAGACCGCACCTCCGTAGCTCCAACACGTATCATTCATCTCTGATCTCCATGCACCCCAAACATAAGTCCGACCATCTCGCATGACATCATCGACCGTCTGAACCTCGGATCTCCCCATCCTAGTCCCGGTCCTCCTCGTCACCGACCATGATCGCCTCCATGCTCAACCTGCACATGCAAAGACCAAAGAATATTCTTTCGGCACAAGTTCATCCCAACTTGACCAACATCAGTCTATACGCACACACGCCAACGCAACTCGCATAACATCGATAAACAATATTATCAAATATTCATCATCATAAATTAACCGTTGTCAATTATTCATCACCAAAATAACCTAGACCTAACCACATGGTCTAACAGTATAGAAGATGAGTACAGTGTGTATTGATGTGATATGAATATGTTATATGTAGATTGTGTGTACATCTACTTTGTACCCTAAAAAACCAAGATTACAAGTGGCCTCGTTCCAGATCTGCTCGTCAGACAGTCTTCAACATTTGCATGGAGATCCGTTTGTTGGGTTCTGGCGCTGCTAAAATCCAACATTATTTTGTTTTTTTATGTTACCCAGGCTGGCAACATTTTTTTTGGAACCCAGGTTAGGCTTTTTATTCGCGAGAGAGAGACGGAGAGCATCAAAAGAGAAACAAATACTCCTTTTTAGGGCAAAATTTGCTACAGGCTATCACATTTTGATGACATTTACTAAAATAGGCTATAAAATCTGTTAAGATAATCAAAAAGGGGTAAATAATTCTCAAAACTTTTTCCCACTCAGGTATTTAAATATTTACTTACGTGGATATGCCAGTCACCAAGTTTAGATTATACCACTTGGACTTAGCAAGACAAGACTATAAACAAGAACCAACGAAATCGACACCATTCAGCCCAAGGGCGGCCAGACCGCAGACCGCGGTTCATGAACCAGTCAAACCGCTATGGCTGGTCTAACGACAGGGGTGTTGGGTCGACTGACCAATCTTTTATTCCTTGTTTGAAATCCTCTCAAAACAAAAGCTTAAATCTTAAAAGAACTTTCTCAAATCTCATCTAAACAATGAGACACGAAGTGAACACTGTTTGGACGCGCCTTTGAGAAACATGAAGTCAAATCTCTCGTCGGGGTACCCTCGATCACCCATTCACCCTGCTGCAGCAGGACCGCGGCTGCCTGGAGTGGCTGAATGCGCAGGCCCCGGCGTCCGTGCTGTTGTCAGCTTCAGTAACCTCACCGGCATGGGCGCCACCGACCTCGTGGAGACGGCGTGGGGCATCGCCAACAACGCCCAGCCGTTCCTCTGGGTGCTCCGTCCGGGCCTCGTCCGCGGTATCACGCAAGTCACCCTTCCCAACGGCTTCGAAGCCGCGACGCGCGGCCGTGGCGTGGTCGTCAGCAGGGCTCCGTAGGAGGTCCTGGTGCACCCAGCCATCAGCGAGTTCTGGACGCATTGCGGGTGGAACTCAACGCTGGAGAGCGTCCGCGGGGGGCGTGCAGATGCTGTGCCGGCCCTACTTCGGCGATTAGATGGGCAACACGAGGTACGTGGAGCACGTGTGGTGGGCCGGCCTCGTGCTCGACGGCGAGCTCGAGAGGGGCAAGGTCGAGGCGGCCATGCAAAACGGAGACGGGACGAGGAAGCGAGCGGAAGAGCTGAAGAGCAAAGCAGCTGAGTGCATCACCAACGCTGGGTCTTCTTGCGTCAACATTGACAAGTTGGTCAATCACATTCTCTCTCTCTAGTGTGGAACTCTGTACTACACTACTAGTCTACTACTGGTGTTCGTCTGGGCATGATGGCTAGTGACCTTTGTTTGCATTCTGTCCTAGGAATGATTGGATCTGCTTCAAGTTGATGGATGATAATAATAAAGATTGTCTTTTGTTCCTCAGTGGCTAGCAAGCGTGTCATGTTTGATGCTCCCTGTCCTGTCCACGATTTCTGCTCTGCTTTCCTCCTTGGTTGGCTTACATGGATAATTATATATTGCAAGTGCGGACCCAGGCTGGGTCATGAGTGTACATATTGTACACCCAATTGTTGGGTTGATCGTGTCGGCTAACTGCCGTCCGGATTTTCAGGGAACAACCGTTCCACTCGCGCGCCCTGATCGGGGGCGCTATTAACAACTTTGGTTTTCGGTCCCAACCACCGAGTGCACATAAAAACGGGGGTTTTCGGCAGGGTTATGGTTACGGTTGTTCAAGCCCCCGAAAATCCCGAACACGTCCGATCTCTCACGAGCACTCAGGTGGGCGAAGACCGGAACCCACCGTCCCTGTTCACGCGCACACGACGACCTCGGCCACCTCTGCTTCACCGACGCCGACCTCCCTCTCGTCGCCTTCCACCAAGCTACCTCACCCTCATGCCTTCTCCCGTTTCTGGTATGTGACGATTTCGCACTAAAGTTAATGTTGGTGTTCTTGTTTGAACTAGGGTTAATGTTTATGTTCATACTTAGTCTTAGTTAATTATGTCTATCTCAATGGTATCAGAGCTACCCTAGTTTCAAACATGAACCCTAATTTTTCGACTCCGGAAATTAGAAGGAGGGGAATGACTAATCCGGATCGGTCGCCGGCAAAAAAAAAATAAAGGGGACTTACGTTTTTGGCGCTTGGGCGCCGCCAATGCCGCCGTCGGTGTGCGCCGTTTCGGTCTTGTGTGCCGCCGACGCCATTGCCACCGCTCCGCAGCGCCGGGAGCCGCCGCCTCCTCGCATGAGCGCCGCCGCCGCCTCTCCGGCGCGCGTGTCTGTTGCTCCTTTCGCTTGGGGCCTCACGCGCGCGTGCCGTTGCCGTCTTGCCGCCTTGCGCCGCCGCTCCTTCAGCCTCGGCCGCCGCTTGCTTCATGGGGCGCCGCTGCACCGCCGCATGCTGCCAGCAGCGAGCTGCGCCGCCACTCGGGCCGCCGCCGCCACGCCAGCCGCCCGCCTCCGCCTAAGCCTCCGGTTCCGCCGCCGCGCGCCGCCGGAAGCCGCCGCCGCCGCTGCCGTCACAGACGGACGCTGCAAGAAGCCGCCGCCGCCGATCCGATTTTTCGGATGGAGTGGGTGCGAATGAGGATTAGGGTTAGGGTTTTTTTTCTTTTTAGTCCCGTGCGGCGCGTTTTCAACCGTAGGATTCGATCCGACGGCTGTTTTTTAATGGGCCGTTAACTCATGGGCCGGCTGCGGTTTTCCGGCCGTCGGATCTCAATCCGACGGCGCCCACGATTGAGTAGAAGCCGCACGGCATCTCGGCCGCCCGATTGCAATCGGACGGCTCGCACGCGATAAGATGGGCCTCTCCGGCATTTGGGCCACAAGATGAATGGGCCACGGCCGGCCCGTGCGCCTACCGCTTGGAACGTCCGGGATTTTGGGCGTGGTGTGATTTTCCTTCCGTGCACATTTTGGACCGAATTTTGTGGTAAATTTTCCGACCAATTTTTTGGGGCTAAGTTTTAGCCCAAATTTTCTTTTGAGGCCCAAATTTTCGACAGAATTGTTATATTTTCTATTTTTCAGTGCATTTACATTTATTTTAATGCACTGTTATAATTTTGATTTTCAGTGCATTTAATTTTGTTTTAGTTTATTATTATACACTGTTTTATGTAATTGTTTGGAGGCCCAAGTTATGATGAATAATTATGTTATTGTTATGAATAATCTCAAATTCAAATTGAACCAACGAGATATTTAAATTTGAGAATTTACGCTTAGTTTTTGGCATTATGTATACATATGGTTATATTCTGACCAACGTCGTTTATAATCATATGTTGCCAATGAGATATTTTATTTCTGAAATTTTATGCTTAATTTTGGCATTATGTAAGCATATGGTTATATTCTGACCAACGTTGTTTATAATCATATGTCGCCAATTAAATATTTTAAATTTTGTGATTTTATGTTCAAACTTTGGCATTATGTATGCATATGGTTATATTCTGACCAACGTTGTTTATAATCATATGTCGGCATCGAGATATTTAATTTTAAGATTTTACGCTTAAATTTGGCATTATGTATTCATATGATTATATTCTGACCAACGTTGTTTATAATCATATGTTGCCATATATAATTAAGTTCTTTTCATTTTCAGCCCAACGGTGATATGAATTTGAATTGTAATTTATTTTGCATGTTATTAATCAGACCAACGTAGGGTTAATTACATGCAATATATATTTATGACGTTTCCATTTTTGCCCTGTATATTGAAATTCAGCACTTAATGTTTCAAACGTTGCCGCCACAATATTGAGCAGCTCACGAGGAGTATTTTTTCCCTCGTGGAGAGAAAGAATTTATGTTGTCCTTGGCGTTTTGGACCTTGATTATACCTTAAGAGTAGACGTTCCCGTTCCCCCCACCGAAGGTGAGGAGAATTTTGCTAAAAAAAATGGGAACGATCTAACCGCCTATCACTTATGATAATGAAGACCTCAATTTCAGTCATGATTAGGGGAGCAATCCCCAATTCCGACAATGCTAAGAAGTACATGTTTTTCAATTGAGGAGAAATTTAAAGGTCCTATTAAAGTTTATGCCAGTACCTTAATTCAGAGGCTCCTAACCTCTAAATATGATGGGTTTGGCAGTATAAGAGAGCATATCATGATGATGACTGATATGGCAGAAAAACTCAAGGGCATATGGACAAGGCAATTTCTGATAGTTTTCTAGTTCATTTCATTATGGCATCACTTCCTTCTGAGTACAAGCCTTTAAATTTAATTACGACACTCAGAAAGAGAAATGAAGCATGAGCGATTTGATCACCACGTGTGTCTAGGAGGAAGAGAAAATAAGAACAGAAAAGAAGGATTTTGTTTTTAATATCGGTGGCTCTCATAAAAAGAAGTTCTAAGGGGACTTAAAGTCTACGAAAAGTTGCATTTCTCCCCTAACTCAGATGAATCGGGGCCTAAAGTGCACTATGCACAAAGTTTTCATGTTGCTTCCGCTGGATCAGCTAAAGAGGGAGAATACCACTTAAGAAACAACAGACATTTTAAGAAAAACTGTGTAGGTTTTCTTAGTTTTAATGTATTTCTATAGACAATAAATGTATTTAAAGAGATGGTCTTGCTTTTAAACAAGAAAAGCTCTATATGCTTTATCTTAATTATTTCCCTGTATCTTTAGATTAATGATGAGACTTCTTCGAAATTGTGGCACTGTCGTTTAGGTCACATTTCGAGGGGGAGAATGGAACGTCTCATCAAAGAAGACATTCTCCACCCATTAGATTTCTCTGACTCAGACCACTGTATTGATTGCATTAAAGAAAAATAGATCTTGAGGAAAAGCGGGTTTTATATTCCTACACCGCTCATTCTAGAGATCTTTACTCCTGTGCCTCAGGAGGTTGCACCTCCAGTAGAAAATACTGTTGTTGCACTCACTGTTGAGGTATCTGAAATTCCTAATGTTACAACTAATGATGAACCTCAACAGCCTCCTGAAATAACTAATGAACCTCTTAGAAGATCACAGCGGAAGAGAAGATCTGTCATTCATAATGATTATGTTGTTTATATGAATGAGGATGTTAATGATATAGGAAAGGTAGATGATCCCACCATTTATAAAGAAGCCATAATGAGTGAACATTCTTCTAATTGGCTTGAAGCCATGGAGGATGAACTAAAGTCTATGAGCACTAATGATGTATGGGACGTAGTAGAAATTCCTGACGGAGTCAAAACAGTAGGCTGTAAATGGGTCTACAAAACAAAACATGACTCAAAGCAAGGCTTGTAGCAAAAATGTTTTTCACAAAGAGAAGGGATTGACGATAATGACATCTTTTCTTCCGTCTCAACTAAACACTCATTCAGAATTGTTATGACACTTGTAGCTTATTATGATTTAGAGCTGCATCAGATGTATGTTAAAACGACATTTGTTAATGGCGACTTGCAAGAAAATATTTACATGACCCAACCGGAAGGTTTTGTCGTGGAAGGCAAGGAGCATATGGGATGTCGACTTAAGAAGTCCTTTTATGGCTTAAAACAAGTGTCGAGGCAGTGGTATCTCAAATTTGATAAAATCATAAGAACTTTTGATTTTATGGAAAATAAAGTTGATAACTACATGTGTATTAAGTTCAAGGGGAGTAAATCCACCATCTTAGTACTTTATGTGGATGATATCTTATTGGCTAGCAGCGATAAGGATATGCTGTTTGATACCAAGAGATTTCTTTCCTCCAAATTTTGGATATAAAGGATCTCGGTGATGCCTCTTACGTTCTTGGCATTGAAATTCACCGAGATAGGTCTAAAGAAATATTATGTTTATCTCAAAAGGCATACGTTGACAGAGTACTGAAGAAATACAATATGCATAAGTGCTCTGGCTTGCCTGCTCCTATTGTTAAGGGCGATAAGTTTGGGACATTTCAATGTCCAAAGAACCAATATGAAACTGATCAGATGAGGTCGGTTCCTTATGCTTCAGCTGTTGGAAGCATTATGTATGCTCAAATATGTACACGCCCTGATTTAGCCTTTGTAACCGGGATGTTTGGCAGATATCAGTTAAATCCAGGACTAGACCACTGGAAAACCGTTAAGAAAAGCTTTGAGTTATATGCAAGCTACTAAGTATTTCATGCTCACATATAAGTCTTCTGATAGCCTTGATGTTGTTGGTTATTCAGATTCAGATTTTGCGAGATGTGTTGATACTAAGAAATCCACGTCAGGCTATATCTTCACACTCGCTGGAGGAGCTATTTCGTGGAAAAGCTCCAAACAAACCCTTACGGCATCTTCAACGATGCAAGTCGAGTTTGTGGCATGTTATGAGGCTACCGAGCGGTGTCAGTATGGCTTAAGAATTTTTATCCCGGGACTTAGAGTGGTAGACAGCATCTCTAAACCACTCACTTTATACTGCGATAATGAACCCGCAGTCTTTTATGCAAATAACAACAAGTCAAGTGGTGCTACCAAACACATTGACATTAAGTATCATGTTATGAAAGATAGAATCCAGGATCAAACTATAAGTATCAAGCATATTAGTACTAAGTTAATGCTTGCGGATCCGCTTACGAAAGGTCTACCACCCAGTATTTTTCGTGATCATGTTGCCGGCATGGGTTTACTGGAAAGCCTCTGATTCTGGATAAAAGGACCTAAAACAAATCGACTCCCATTAAGAATAATGAATAACCATTCTAAGATATAAATAGTACGCTATAGGTACTGAGGTTGTATGGTATTTTATCGACTATGCAACACATTGCCTTGGTGTGTTGTTTTATCAAAGGATGGGCTTATGATGTTAGCCTTACGATCAAAGGGGAGAATGTTGGGTTGATCGCGTCGCTAACCGCCGCCTGATTTTCGTGGAACAACTGTTCCACTCGCATACGATCGGGCGCTATTAACAACTTTGGTTTTCGGTCCCGACCACCGAGTGCACATAAAAACGGGGGTTTTCGGCAGGGTTATGGTTACGGTTGTTCAAGCCCCCGAAAATCCCGAACACGTCCGATCTCTCACGAGCACTCAGGTGGGCGAAGACCGGAACCCACCGTCCCTGTTCACGCGCACACGACGACCTTGGCCACCTCTGCTTCACCGACGCCGACCTCCCTCTCGTCGCCTTCCACCGAGCTACCTCACCCTCATGCCTTCTCCCGTTTCTGGTATGTGACGATTTCGCACTAAAGTTAATGTTGGTGTTTTTGTTTGAACTAGGGTTAATGTTTATGTTCATACTTAGTCTTAGTTAATTATGTCTATCACCAATGACCCAAATCTGTTTACAAATTATCTGATATAGAATAGGTACATTAGATATACGTCCTGTTAGGTGGACCAAAAATCCCAAATGAATTCAGCCTGACTCCCCCAGCCCCCACCTCCTGCGCGGCCCAGATAATGCATTAGGACCATTAGCTGGGTCAAAACAATATTATTTTCTTCAATTTGACAATAATTTTCCCCAATTTTTGGAATTTAAGGATTTTCTAATTTTCTCAAAATTAAAATTACCTTTTGTGTAAGAATAAAAACTAACTTTACCGAGACGAGAGATGGATAGGATGATTCTCTCTAACTTTTGAAGTTGTCCCTGTATTTGTATTTGGTTCGGGGGATAGCATCAATTCATCCCGGATGAAGAAATCCATCAAGAGCGAGTATCCACGTGACGACGAGTGGAGCCTAGGCGACGGCGACGATAACTGGAGTCCGAGCGACGGCAACCGCGAGTGGAGGCCGAGCAACGGCGATGGCGAGTGGAGGCTGGGCGACGGCGACGACCGCATCTTCTCCGTTCCCTACATGCTCTCCTGCCTCCTCCCGCTGCTCTTCATCGTGCTTTGCTTTCCAAGTCCAGCACCATGGCCCGCATCAACACGGGGCTCTCCCTCTTCACGCTCGTGCTCCTCGTCGTGCCCGTCATGGACGCCGTGTACGTCAAGGGGGCGTCGCGGATGCGCTGGTGCAGGGAGGGGTCATCCGGTTCACCAGCGAGCTGCCTGAGCGGTACATGCAGGCCGTTGTCACTAGGGGTGGAAACGGATCGGATATGGTCGGATAGTATCAAATACGAATACGAATTCATATTTTTAAAACAAATACGAATACGAATTTGAATATTCTCAAATACGAATATTCTCGAATACGAATACGGATATTTTCGAATATGGATTTTCTCGGATACGAATATCGGATAAAACGGATTCCTAGCGATTTTGCAGATTTTCACCGGTTTTTGACCGGTTATCGGTTTTAAACCACCTAAATTCAAATTTTGAATCACAAAATTTATACGAATGTTTCATGGATTCTAAAAACGGATCAAATACGAATCGAATAGTCTCGAATACGGATACGGATACGAATATTCTCGAATACGAATGCGAATACGAATACTCTCAAATACGGATACGAATATTCTCGAATCTGAATACGAATATTTTCGAATACAATTTTGCTTACCATATTCGTGTTTTCTCGGATACGAATATCGGATAAAACGAATTATCCGTTACCGTTTTCCACCCCTAGTTGTCACTGGAACCGCTGCCTTAGGTATATTCTTCCTTCCTTCGACCTGCTTTTCTGTTTCTTGATGCTCCAATTGGAGATTGTTCCCTAAAAAAGATTTACTACTTCGTTCAAAAATCAGGCACCGAATTGATAATTGAACTGTTTCTTCAAAATTTCTTTCATCCACTTTTAGTCAAGATGGTCAATTGTCGGTTGTAATTTGTAAGGTGAGAAATTGGAGCAGAATATGTGGTGTTGGGCCTAATAATCTAATGTGATTTTCAAGTTAGTATTTGACTAACAGCTACTGGGTATATGGATTAAAGTGAAGAAATCGAGGGTAGAGTGACGTAGATGGACAACTTGTAAAATTGCAAACATTAAAATGAAGAAACTGAAAATGCAGGAACTGTAAGAACCAAACTACTTGATGCAGTTTTTGTCCAAATGTATTATGTTATGAGGATTTATTTGACGGATAGATGCTGATGCTAGATGCGTTGTCTTCATGAATTGCATTATGCAGGTGTACTTATCTCAGCGATTGCATATTTTCTCTTCATACTAATTTTAACAGTTCTAGAATTGTTGCAGATCATATTACATAAGGTTCATCCAGTTTGATATTTGTGTATATTTAGGGGTCAAAATGTCCTATTAGGTGCCACTACTAACTAGTGATTGAAAATGTGTTTTCGGGTTATAACCAAGTATACATAAAGCCACATGATCACATACTTAATGGGTTGGAATAATAATGGTCCAGATGATAGACTCTGAGTGGAATATGATCTCTACTTGTATTATATAAGGATCCAGTCAGAGACTCTTCGAGTGGGATACAATCTGTACTCATGTTAGATAAGGATCTGTTAAGAGGCTTTATAAAAAGGGGTGCGTGGGCTATGGGTTATAGAGAGACATCACATGACCCACTAAAATCCTAGCTGCCTCCTTCTGAAGGCCTTGCTATACGCACTGGAGCTAGTCCATCTATAGACATGTGGACTTTGGTAGAGGCACTGCTATAATTGTGGTGCTAATTAAGACGATCTAAGGAGAAGAGAATCAGCTCGTGGAGATCAACTACCGCTAGAGAACGATCGGTTTCTAAGGATCGCTTTTAAGGACGTTGGACAATCAACTACTTCCACTACATTGAAGCAAACTATGTTAAACTGGGCTACTTCAACTCTTCTTTCGCTGCACTGCGCGTCTAGTGGTAACAAATCCATAATCTCTTACTCATATAGCTTTCTAGTTTAGACACGGAAAGAAACAGGAGAGAGATGGCATGAGGAAGATAAACAATGTCTCATCCTCTTGACCTGACATGTGGGGCCATAGGCCCACTTAGCGTTGAGCTGCGATTGAAGAGAAGTGGGTCAGCCATCTGGTCGGGTCCACCCACGGGCAATAGGGGTGGAAAAATAGCTTGAGGCTCGTGGCTTGACTCGAGCTCGTTCTGGCCGAGCCGGCCGAGCTTGTTAAATTTCGAGCCGAGCCGAGCCTCCTTTATAGCTCGTGAAAAAAACGAGCCGAGCTCGAGCTGCTCGCGAGCCAACTCACGAGCTATTTGGCTCGTTTGTTTCGCGTCTCTCTCCCGAGTCCCGTCCGCCTCGCCGCCTCCCACTTCCCCGCCTCCCATTGTCCATTCCCACCGCCTGCCTCCCCTCCCATCTCCACCCTCTCCACATCCCCCTCCGCCGAGGCGCCGATGCCATGGCCTCCTCCTCCAGCGCCGTGCCCTCCCCGCTCACCTACCACCAGCTCGACCTCCGCCTCCTCCGGTCCTCCCCCACCTCCCCTCCCTCTCCCTCGGTCTCTTGGCCTTCACCGGGAATCTCACCGCCCCCGTCTTTTATAGCCCGTGCGTTCACCCACGACGGCCATGCTCCACACTCGAGCCGAGCTCCTCATCGGCGCACGTAGGTTCGTCGGTCTCGACTCGACCCGAGGCGCCTCTTCCCTCACCGCGTCGCCATGGCCTTCCTGCACCAAACCTCGACCTCATCCGCACCCACCTCCTCGACGACCACCACGGCGACTCGGCCGAACGCGTGACGACTTCGCCACGGGGCTCGGGTGGAGACCGCTCGCCGCTCTCCGCCTTCTCCAACTCCGGCCACCTCTCCTCGCCGACGACTCCGACCACCGTCGTCCAATTCCTTCCGTCCGGAGCCTCCTCGCCGCTCGGTGAAGACAACCCCGGCGAAAATTTGAAGCTCCGCCGCTCCGTCTTCTCCAGTGCTGATCGCCCACCTTCACCGTTCGAGCTCTCCGTCGCTAGCTCACCTTCGGCCTCCCCAAGCTGCTCCTTCCATTCCAAAGGAGCTCGACTTCCCCTGCAGCTCCCATCCAGTTTAATATAGCTCTAGTTGAGGAGATGTAGGAGCTGCTCCTGGCTCGTGAAGGCTCGCGAGCCAGCTCGAGCCTTTCTTCAAGCCGAGCCGAGCCACCCTCCTAGCTCGTGCTTAAAAGGAGCCGAGCCGAGCCGAGCCGCCTGTTGAAACGAGCTTGGGCAAGCTTGGCTCGAGCCGGCTCGGCTCGGCTCGTTTCCACCCCTAACGGGCAAGCTGGACCTCGTGTTGGGCGTCAGAGATAAGAAGGAAAGTAGGGAAAAAAAGTGAGAAGAGAGTGGGCTGCTGTAGGGCTGTGCATTTTTCAACCGAACAGAAAAAACCAAACCGGGCAATTCGGTTTGACCGGTTTTTGGTATTCAGTTCAGTTTTCAAATTTTGGGTTTTTTGGTATTCGATTTTTCGGGAAAAACCAACTAAAAACCGAAAATATCGAAAATACCGAAATGCACAGTGCGTGCAGTGTATGCTCTATTGCTCTTTCTCAAAGATTGTACGTAACACGGTATATATACTCTTGGGTTGAGTACAATAACTTACCATATTAGAAAGTAAGGCACTATACAGTAACCTGCACGCAACACTGTATATATACTCTTGTACATGCGTATATGTTGTACGTACGGGTAAGTATACTACTGAAAGGAATAATGAAGTGTGAATAATAGCCCATGCATTCATATGCAGCAAGAATTCTCTTCCCATGAGTGTTTCTAAAATTCTAATTCTATTGCCAGTAGACATTAGTATATGTATTATCGCCTACTCGTCCCGCTAGTCGCTATATCGTTTGTAATTCGCGTTAACTTTGGTAAATATGGTATTTACCGATACCGCGCCGAAATAAATTGGAATTTACCGATACCAAACCGTACTTCTAAAAATACCGTATATTACCGAACTACAAACACCGTATTTATCGTATATATCGTATATACCGAACCGATTAAACTGAAAAAACCGATTGCACAGTCCTAGGCTGCTGCCCCTGGTGTGGGACGAAGGGAAGAAAGAAACGAGAGGAAAAGGAAGGGGCCGGTTGCTGGTTTTGGTCCAAGGTCGAGGTGATTTAGAAAATTAAAGTTTTGCAATTAATTCGCTTTTAATAGGGTAAATTTGAATTTTTGAAAGTTGATTCATGAAATACATTTAATTACTTGTAAGTTAGGCCAATAAGCCAATAGTACATTTGAAAGCTTTTATAGTTTTGATTTTTTTTTGGGAACAAGGGATATTTCTTTGAAGTTTTGAAATTTAAATCGAAAGTTTTCAGGAACTCCCAAAAAGCTTTTGAAATTTACGGAAATCATGCGGTTTTGAAATGGAGCAAAAAAAATCAAGATGTTACACAGACCTGCACTAGACGCAGCGGGCGGCATCGCCGGCGAGCAGCCGAGTTGGGAGGCGGCACGACGAGCAGACATCATGATCTCATGAGGATTTGTGTTCAGATAAATCTTACAGAACGTGGTAGATCCACTTCTTTGATCCACTTCAGATAAATCTTACGACGTCAGAAGCAAGGCGACGCAGTGATCTTGTTGTAACTCTCTTGTTCACTGTGCATTGTTTCAGAACAGACGTTGCGGGTTTCAGATCAAGACACAGTTGGAGGACTCGCATAGGCAAGAAGACCAGACCGCGACGTTTTGTCTGGGACAGGATCAGACCCAGCCCATGTGGGACCACCGAGTTAAATACTCGTCACGTACAAATGCAGAACGTCACCAGTGACGTGAAACGCAGCAGCCTGCAAATGTAATTGAATGTAGTACGCCTAGCCAAGAGGTAGGTGGTTGCCATCGGGCTCTCGGCTGTCAGCACGTTCGGACGTAGTAATCGGAGTTGCTCACAGGAAGAAAATTCTGCATTTTTACATACTTGTGTTATTGAAAGTTTTGCGAACTGTGACTGACACGCCAAACCACACGTGTGTACATATTTACATGTTGGTGACCGTTCGTAATAATTTCGTAAAAGAAATTAGCTGTTGGTGGAGCAGTGCTCTTTGCCTGAACATAGATGCCCATTGCTCCATCGTGTGGAGCCAAAATATCGTGTTCTTTTTGTGAGAGCATGTAGCACCAAAGTGTTACTGCCACGCACCTACCATCGAGTTAGGAGCAATGGCCAGTGTCCAAGAAACGTGCACCGGCAACGTCCGGGGCGATGCCAACGGCAGGCGACCACACGAGCGCCGCGTGCTGCTGTTCCCGCTGCCGTTCCAGGGCCACATCAACCCGATGCTGCAGCTCGCCGACGTGCTCCACTGCCGCGGCTTCGCCGTCACCGTCCTCCACACCAGCTTCAACGCGCTGGACCCCGCTCTCCACCCGGAGTTCACGTTCGTCTCCGTGCCCGACGGCGTCCCCGCCGACGTCGCCGCATCGGGGAACATCATCTCCAACATCCTCGCCATGAACGCCGCCATGGAGGCGGAGGCGTCCGTCCGCGACGTCCTCGCGTCGGTGCTCGCGGAGCCGGACCAGCCCCCCGCGGCGTGCCTGTTCATCGACGCCAACCTCCTCGCAGTGCAGAAGGCCGCCGCGGGGCTCGGCCTCCCGACGATGGTTCTGCGCACCGGCAGCGCCGCCTGCTTGGGCTGCTTTCTCGCCTACCCCATGCTTCACCAAAATGGCTATCTGCCTCCTCAAGGTTAGTGTCAAAGGAAGTTATTCTGTTGAGATCCCTGAAGATATGCTCGCCTATTCTTGAAGATATGCTTGCTGTGGAGGGCCTTAACTATCTGTTGTAATCCCCGATTCTTTTCTGTTGTAATCTCTGAATATTGTAGGTTTTGCAGCAGCTGTATATAGTGGCGTATAGCGATTTAGTCATCTTCTCCTCAAGTTATTATATATTTTCACATGGTATCAGTGTCTTTCTGATACCAAGCAGCCATGACAACTCTAAGGGCCTGTTCTTTTCCTTCGAAACTGACGGTTTTTAGCTTTTGTTATAGTACCTAACCTTTAAATGGAGTATTTTCTCAAGATAGGGTCTACAGGTTAAACGGTCTATACGTTTAAAGCCCAACATCTATACCGCCAAAATCGCAAGGAATATCTGTCTCTCCGTAATCTGACTGTAAATGTAAAATTAAAAATTTCACTAAAACCATGTTCGCAAATTAAAAGAACAGGCCCTAAGTTCTTTCTCTTCCACAAACTCAGCCAATACCTTTGACTGAATAAATCTTCAGTGCATGGCGTTACTTTCATTTAGTTGTTTTAGCTGTTACTTACTGCATTTAGTTGTTTTGATTGTGGTGGAGGCGTTGAGGCGTTTTGGCATTTTTTTTTCTTGATTATGCGTATAGTGTTACTGCATGTACCTCCAATATATACTCAGTAATCCAATGCAAAGTAAGGGGCATCAGTTCCGTAGCAGCACAAGTGCCACAGGTATACTACTGTGTCCTCTCATTTGTTTCGTGTGTGAGAGATTGGCCGAGCACGCTTGCTATCAATTGGTATCGAGCTAGGTTGTTGACGCGATTCCGACGATGTCGCCGCCAGCCAGGAGATCGGAGCAGACCCCGCAACGCCGCTATCGAGGGCGTTCACCGTCGCCGGTGGGGCACCGCGCCAACAACAACAGGAGGTCGCTGCAGCACACGGTGAGGAAGTCGGAGGATCGGCGTCATTCCCGACCCTGACACGCACGAACTACGCAGAATGGAGCCTAATGATGAAGGTGATGCTGCGTGCGCGTGGCCTTTGGAACGTTGTTCAACACGGCGTTGACGACGAGCAAGAGGATTAAATGGCGATGGAGGCCATATCAAGGCCGCATCGCACGAGATGATCCGACGGCGGCGGTCAAACCGAGCGCTAAACACGCTGGGGACGCGCCGGGCGATGAGAATCGGCAATGACCGCAAGATAGAGGGCCAAGGCGCAATCTCTGCGCAAGGAGTATGAGGCAATTGCGTCCCGCGATGGCGAGACGATCGACGACTTAGCGCTTTGACTCACCAACTTGGTGACTAATCTCCGGGAGCTCGACGACGACATCGACGAGGTCAAGGTAGTATAGAAGTATCTATGGGTTGTTCCATCTAAATAATCGCAGATAGCTCTATCTATCGAGACCTTGCTCGACCTCTCCACCATCACCGTCGAGGAGGTCACTGGGAGGTTGAAGGTGGTGGACGATCGGGATCTCGTCACTGTTGGGCATGAGGATAAAGTCCTGCGCTGACGGCGCGCCACGGCCTTTGTCACACCGCACGCTTGGTACGCCAAGTGGATTCCACGCTGAAGAAGCTCGGGTTCGAGCAATGTGCGCACGAACCGGCTATCTATGGCCGAGGACACGGGGACGTGCGACTGCTCGGGTTGGTATTGATAAAATACATTATTCGATCTCAATGGCTTGTTAAAAAGAACAAAATGGCCAATAGAGCAGCTTAAACATATTCAGTCCAATCAACAATCATCAGATTGAGGGGAGCTGTCAAAGGAAGTTATTCTGTTGAGATGCCTGAAGGTATGCCCGTCTATTCTTGAAGATATGCTTGCTGTGGAGGGCCTCAAATATATGTTGTAACGGTTTTGCTATTGCCAAGGCGACTGAAATTTTTTTGTCTCCCAGTCACTTGAAGTTGCACTCTCAATCAACTAAAACTGCACCCTCCAAAAAACAGCCCTCCAAAAACAGCCCCCCCTTCCAAGTGCAACTTCAAGTGACTGAGAGACAAAAAAATTTCAGTCGCCTTGGCAATAGACACTCCCCAACAGTAATCGCGATTCTCCTCCGTTGTAATCTCTGAATATTGTAGGTTTTGCAATAGCGCCGAACGGCACGGGATTGCCTTCTCTATATATCATTCTCTCTGTATATATATAAACAGAGCGGCGTATAGTGATTTAGCTGCGCGTGATTGCTTCCATCTTCTCCTCAAATTCTCATATATTTTCACATAGTTCATCAGAGCGTATATTTCTTTTGCTAATTAAGATAATCGATGCATAATTATGCGCAGGTTTTAACATTTAATATTCTATGATTTTGGTAATTATCAGGTGCTTGATAATTTTTTTCTTCTAAAAGTAAGTTACAATTTTCTTTAATTGATGAATTATAGTTATGTTTCAGAGTCGCAGCTTAACACGCCGGTGAAGGAGCTGCCGCCGTTGCGAGTAAGGGACCTATTCTACTCGGGCAGGACCATCCATGAAATGGTGCGCAAAGTCCTGGCTCGAGCCACTGAAACAGTGAGAAACTCATCCGGCCTGGTGATCAACACATTCGACGATCTGGAAACCGCCGAGCTGGAGAGGATCTGCGACGAGCTCGACGTCGCCATCGTGCTGGCTGCCGGCCCGCTCCACAAGCTCGCCTCCAGGAGCACCGGGAGCAGCCTGCTTCACCAGGACCATAGCTGCCTCGACTGGCTGGACACACATGCCTCAGGATCCGTGCTGTACGTGAGCTTTGGGAGCTTGGCGTCCATGCGCTCCGACGAGTTCGTGGAGGTGGCCTGGGGGCTGGCGAGCAGCGGCCAGCCTTTTCTATGGGTGGTTCGACGGGACCTCGTGCGGGGGTTGGACGGCTCAGATTTGCCGGACGGGTTCGAGCGCGCGGTGGCGGGGAGGGGCAAGGTGATTCAGTGGGCCCCGCAGCAGGAGGTGCTGGCCCACCGTGCAGTGGGCGGGTTTTGGACCCACAGTGGGTGGAACTTATTAGAGATTGTATAGCTGATATTGTTATCTCTTTCCTAGTTTAGCTCCTCCGATTGAGGATCTCTGTAACCTCCTGTAATCCATCTATATATATGATACACCGTCCCCCCTGATTGGGTGTGACGCCTCATCTCTACATGGTATCACCCTAATCAAGATCCTATTTTCTCTCCTTCCGCTGCATCTTCCCATCTCGTCACCATGGCGAGTGTACCCACCCCACCACCAACGACGACTCGTGTCTCTCCTCGGCATCGTCGCCGGCTTTCTCCTCTGATCGCCGCCCGCAGGTCCGCTCTTCATCAACCCCTACGCCACCGTCGCCGTGAAAGCTCATGTTCTGCTCGTCCTCGAGTTGAAGAACCCAACTATAACAAGTGGTCGCCTTTCTTCCGCTCCATGTGTGGCAAGTTCGGCCTCATGGCGCACATCGATGGCACCGCACCGCGACCGACGATGCCCGCTGGGTGCGGCGGATTGCTCCGTCCGGCGGCTCTTGGATCCGCCTCCGACGATGTTCTCGACCGCCATGGAACCCGATCAGACGCCGGGCCCTTTGGGTGGCCATCAAGATCTCTTCCAGCCAACAAGGAACCGCGCCATCTTCCTCGACCACCGCCATTCCTTGACGCAAGGAGATCTCTCCATCTCCGAGTATTGTCAACGCGTCAAGACTACCGCCGACTCTCTCCGCGACGTCGGCCATGTTGCTCTCGAGTCGCAGCTTGTCCTCAACCTCCTCCGCGGCCTCAACCTCGCTACTCCAACACCGCCGATGACATCGCCAACATGACAGCTTCTCCGCTGCTCAATCGAGCACGTGGCATGCTCGTTCTCAAGGAGCTACGCATGTCCAACGAGGTCAAGGTCTCCTTCGACATCGCACTTGTTGCTTCCTCCCTCCTCGTGCATTGGCGGTGCGGTCCGCCCATCTACTCCGGCGCACCACTGGAGGCTACCAAGGCCGTGGCGATGGCGTCCGTGGCGGCGGCGGCCGTCGCGGTGGAGGCGATCGGGCCGTGGGCGTGGGAACCGCGGACCTCCTCCTTCCCCTACCACCTGGACCATATCCGCCGGCCCGTGGTTTTGTTTCAATCTCGCTGCTGCGCCCGAAATGGCAATCCCGTGCAATGGCCTTTTGGGTCCTTACCGCAGCTCACACGGCGTTGCTCCACCACAAGCGCCGCCCCGGTTCCCAACATGGGACCATCCGGTCTGTCGCCGCCCTCAACCAACTCGTCATCCACCAAATCCTTGGGTAATGGACACCGCGCCACTTCCCATATGTCGTCTTCAGATGGTATGCTCATTACACGCCTTCCCTCTACTCCTTCTACTATAATCGTTGGCAATGGCTCTTCTATTCCCGTTGTTTCTCGCGGCACTTCTATTCTTCCCACCGCCACCTCTACCTTTCACTTAAGCAATGTTCTTGTTGTCCCCTCGATAGTGCGCAATCTTCTTTCCGTTCGCCAATTTACTCGCGACAATTCTTGCTCCATTGATTTTGATCCTTTTGGTTTTCCATCAAGGACCTTCAACCCAGCGTGATTCTTCGCGCAATAGTGACGGCGATCTCTACACCTTACCTTCGGCTCCTCCACTTGCTGTCGCCAACCTCGCCGTGTCCTCCTCCTTGTGGCATCAACGCCTCGGCCATCCAGCTCCTGCTGCCCTCGTCGACCTCAATAAATCTTCTATTATTTCATGTAATAAGATAGATCACTCTATTTGCCACTCCTGTCAGCTCGGAAAACATTCACGCTTGCCATTTACTGCTTCCCGTTCTCATACCTCTCATGCCTTTGAGTTGGTTCATCGCGATGTTTGGACATCTCCGTCGCAAGTATCTCGGATTTTCTTACTATTTAGTCATGTTGGATGATTTCACACACTATTGTTGGACCTTTCCGCTTCGCTTCAAATCTGATGTTACCAAACATTTTGTTGATTTTGCCAATTATGTGCACACTCGCCCGGTTTACCTCAAGTGCTTCCAAGCGATAATGGTGGCGAATTTAGCAATCATGCACTTCAACTCTTTTAGCATCCCGCGGCATACTCATGCGCTTCTCCTGCCCACATACATCCCCACAAAATGGAAAAGCCGAACGAATGCTACGCACAATCAACAATTGCATCCGCACAATGCTCTTACATGCCTCCATGCCGCCGCCCACTGGCCGAGGCTCTTGCACGCCACGCACTTGCTTAACCGCCGCCTTCCTCCTCAGTCTCACATTCTATACCATATACCCTGCTCTTTTCCAAACCTCCAGAGCTCGGACACCTCCGCGTGTTTGGTTGCTTGTGTTACCCGAATCTCTCGGCCACTTCCATCCACAAGCTTGCACCGCGCTCCGCCGCTTATGTGTTTCTCGGGTACCCTTCGTCCCACAAAGGCTACCGATGCATGGATATTACCACTCGCCGCATATTCATTTCCCGACATGTTGTCTTTGATGAGACGATTTTTCCTTTTGCCGCGGATACTGCTTCTTCGGTCGACGGTGCACTCGACTTTCTTGTGTCAGCTCCGTCGGTTCCTCGAGCTGAGTCCGCCGTGTCACCGCCTCTTGGCTCCTTGTCATCGGTGGTCGCTCGCCCTTACGGACGTTGAGCAACCGCTCCTGCTACACCCAGCGTCTTGCGCTACCGGTCACGGTGCAATCCCGCGCCCTCTCGCCGCAAGACACCATCGGGCTCTCCACCACCTGTTGCGCCCAGCACGTCACCCATGGGTGTCCCGGCTGCTCCGGCCGCCGCAGCTGGTTCGTCGCTTGACGCGGCCCCCGTCGTGCCGACTTCACCGACTCTGGCTATTCAACTAACTGGGGCCACCGACATCGACCAACACGATTCCCTGGCTACACGCCAAGATGGGAGGCCCGCCACCGCTTCGACGGAACCGTCTCCACATCCGGCTCACGGACACCATCCCATGACAACCCGTGCGCGCACCGGCATTGTCAAACCGGTGACACGCATGAACCTCTCGGCTACTCATTCTTCTATCTCACCGCTACCTTCTAATTATCGCAGTGCTTTAGCCGATCCTCATTGGCGCGCGGCAATGCATGATGAGTACACCGCCTTGGTTCAAAACAACACATGGCGCCTTGTTCCGCGCCCTCCAGGTGCAAATGTGGTAACCGGCAAATGGATCTTCAAACACAAGTTCCATTCTGATGGAACCTTAGCACGACACAAGGCGCGTTGGGTGGTTCGCGGTTACTCCCAGCAACACGGCATCGACTACGACAAGACCTTCAGCCCGGTGGTCAAGCCGGCCACGATCCGTGTCGTTCTCGGCATTGCCGTCTCCCACTCATGGCCCATTCACCAGCTTGACGTGAAGAACGCCTTTCTACATGGCACTCTTGAGGAGACCGTATACTGCCAGCAGCCGCCTGGCTTCATCGACCCATCCACACCTAACCATGTTTGTCTTCTACAAAAATCCTTATATGGGCTCAAGCAAGCCCCGCGTGCGTGGTATCAACGGTTTGCCACGTACATATGTCGCTCGATTCACCGCCTGCCTCTGACACATCCTCGCTCGCTTTGAAGGAAGGCAACCAGCTCGCCTTTCTTCTCCTCTACGTCGACGACATCGTCCTCACCGCCTCCTCGCCGGCCCTTCTCCAACGCATCACCAAGCTCCTTAATGCCGAGTTCGCCATGACCGACCTCGGTGATCTCCACTACTTCCTCGGATCTCCGCCACTCCGTCCAAAGACGGTTTGTTCCTCCGCCAACGCCGAGACGCCTCGAGCTTCTACAAGGCGGGCATGGCGAGTGTCACTCGACATCGACGCCCGTCGACACTCACGCCAAGCTCTCCTCATCTGACGGCGCACCGGTCGCCGATCCGTCGGCATACCGGAGCATCGCCGGTGCCCTCCAGTACCTTACTCTCACCCGTCCGGACTTGGCTTACGCAGTTCAGCAGGTGTGCCTTTTCATGCATGATCCACGGGAACCACACCTTGCGCTGATCAAGCGCATCCTCCGGTACGTAAAGGGCACGTTGTCGTCCGGCCTCCACATCGGCACTGCTCCTGTCAGCTCTCTCACCGCATACTCCGATGCGGACTGGGCCGGTTGTCCTGACTCTAGGCGCTCTACCTCGGGTTATTGTGTCTTCCTCGGCGACACATTGGTGTCTTGGTCTTCAAAGCGCCAAACCACGGTTTCTCGCTCCAGTGCGGAAGCCGAATATAGGGCTGTTGCCCACGCCGTCGCGGAATGTTGCTGGCTGCGCCAACTTCTTCATGAGCTTCATCATCCTGTGTCGACGGCCACCGTTGTCTATTGCGACAACGTCAGTGCGGTGTACATGTCCGCCAATCCCATCCAGCATCGTCGCACCAAGCATATCGAGATCGATATCCACTTCGTCCGTGAAAAGGTCGCCCTCGGGCAAGTCCGAGTTCTTCATGTTCCCTCTGGTCACCAATTCGCGGACATTATGACAAAAGGACTTCCAGTGCAGCTGTTCACTGATTTTAGGTCCAGTCTTTGCGTGCGCTCCGCCCCCGCTGCGACTGCGGGCGGGTATTAGAGATTGTATAGCTGATATTGTTATCTCTTTCCTAGTTTAGCTCCTCCGATTGAGGATCTCTGTAACCTCCTGTAATCCAGCTATATATATGATACACCGTCCCCCTGATTGGGTGTGACGCCTCTCATCTCTCTACAGAACTCGACGCTGGAGAGTATTAGCGAAGGTGTTCCGATGATCTGCAGGCCCCAGTTTGCGGACCAAATGATGAACGCGAGGTACGTGGAGGACGTGTGGGGGGTAGGGTTCGAGCTGGAGGGTGAGTTGGAGAGGGGCAAGGTCGGGAAGGCGATCAGGAAGCTGATGAAGGATGATGGGGAGGGAGCTAAGATGAGGGACAGAGCCAACGAGCTGAGGAAGCAAGTGGCATGCTGCTCTAGCTTGGAGAGCGCTGGGTCTTCTCAGGTAGCCATTGATAAGTTGGTTGACCACATCCTGCGTCTGTGACCTTTTGTGATGTATGAATTTTTATTAGATGATCTCTATGTGCAATTGAATACCTGATATTGCTGGACATACAGTAATCTTTCCCCAAAAGGACAAAGTAAGATTACATTCTGTAGCATGTATGATGTACTCGAACATACTCTAGGCGACAGTTGTTGCTCTACTGCTGGTAGTGGTAGGTCACCTGTTGTTAACGTCACCAGTCTGTTGATGGCAAGTGGTAACCGGTGGAATCCGAAGTTTCCTATGAACAATCTCCTTTTGTTCATTGGATGTTTGTTCGCAGGCCGATATTAGGTGCAAGCAAAAGTCAATTGAATAGAAACCTTTGGTGAACATTTTTTTAAGAATACCTTAGGTAAATTGCATAACCAAATTTGGCAAAAAGAAAGGAAAGCTTGTAAAATGGAAATTACAGTAAGCAGAGTCAAGAAGTGTGCATCTACAAAATTCTTAGTCGACCCAAGATAACAAACGGGCTGTAGACCTGTAGTGTAGGAATCTGACTCGACAAAATGGAAGCCTTCAAATTCAAGCTAGACTGTGCTGCTGCAAACAATTTTTAAGCCCGGCTTCTGGCTTCTGCTTCTTGCTGCAAGTGTATTGTAACGGTTATTAGGTTTTTTACATTAAAAAATAAGAAAAAAATAGTAAAAATGAGAAAAATTGAAAAACACTATCATATCTTTAGGACAATGCAAAATAATAAGGGGGAAAAAAGAAAATAAAAAAGCCCAAAAAGCAAAAAAAAAACCAAAAATTATGAAACCAATGTGTTCCAAGTGACCAGAAGAGGAAGGCTTAAAAGCCATTTGGAGGAGGGTAGCATCGGGGAGAATCAGCTTCACATTTGCACCAGCGTAGGTGTTTTCAGGAAGCACAACTTCCTTACTTCCAGCAATCGACAATGATACTCTCACCGTAAGAAAATCTACTACTACCTATTACCAGAAGAATTCTGGATTGCCTTCTCATACATTTAGACTCACAGCCTCAGGACCATCATGTCCTGAGATAAGAGAATCTGTTACAGATTGACAGTTGCCAATTCAACCTGTATATCCTTGCAGTGCGACTGCTGTTTCACCGTCCATTTTAACCAGTTAACCTGACCAGTAAAAGTACATATCAAGGATCGCGACGTCAATCCATCGACCCCGATAGCACCAAAGAATTAACGCATCTTCTAGGGTTATTATTCTGGAGCAGAGAGGTGCTTTCTGATTCAGGCTGTACTTGCCAGGGAGACTTGATAGACAGTATCCAGTGACGGTAGGGAAAATATCTCAGCCGCCCGGCAATAATGGACGGAGTCGACGGACAATCCCGCGGCCGCGTCGTGCTGTTCCCGCTGCCGTTCCAGGGCCACCTCAGCCCCATGCTGCAGCTCGCCGGCGCGCTCCACGCGCGCGGCTTCGCCGTCACCGTCCTGGCTCCACACGACCTACAACGCCCCGGACCGCACGGCCTGTTGGAATTAATCCTGAAGCATTCCGATTCCTGAATCTACAGACGGCAACAGCAGAAGACACGGCAACAGCAGAAGGAGTCTTCCGAAGATAGCCTCCGAGTAGCAATCTTCAGAAAGTCTGTTTCCAGTTTTTCTTCTTGTTTCATGACTGGTTCGGATCTTGATTCAAAGACCGATCAGGATTCTTAATTGTATAGAGTTAGTACTTGCCATATTTCATGCATTGCTGCTACTATAAATTAAGAAGAGAATAGAGAACGAAATTGCCCCAAAAATCGTTGTCTTTGCATTTTGTAATCTGAATTTTTCTGAACTGTGCCAGACGTGCTACAGTGCGCGAATTCAGAGTTTCAGAGTTCTGGCTTTCAGCCTTCAGCGCTTTCGGTGTTCGGTCTGAAGAAAATCTTTCAATCTGGTATCAGAGCCACGGTTCCTTAGCCAAACCAATGTCGATCGTTGTCCACAGCGAGACGGCGCGAGAGAGCAGCGGTGGGATGTTTTCCTACCCGCAGCTCACGGCGACCAACTACACCAATTGGGTGATCCGGGTGGAAGCAATGATGAAAGATCAAGGCGTCTGGGAAGCGATCGAGCCGACGACCGGGGATGTCGTCGACGTGAAGAAGGACAAGAAGGCGAGGTCGCATCTTCTCCAAGCGCTCCCGGAAGTCCTTTTGATGCAGGTGGCCAGGAAGAAAACGACGAAGGAAGTCTGGGACTGCCTCAAAACCAAGTTCATTGGCGCCAATCGCGTCAAGAACGCACGGCTGCAGACGTTGAAGAGCGATTTCGACGCTATGCGCATGCAGGAGGGAGAAAACCTGGATCAGTACGCCGTAAGGCTCAACGCCACATCCGTCAAGTATGCAAACCTCGAGGCAACACTCGACGATGCCGCACTGGTCAGGAAATTGTTCGACACCGTGTCAGATCGCTTCTTGAGCGTAATCGCCGGGATCGAGCAATTCTGCGACATCAAAACAATGTTGTTCGAGGAAGCTGTGGGGCGGCTGAAGGCATATGAAGAGCGAACTCATACACGCATGACTGGCGGAGGCAGCAGCGGCGACAGCCAGCTCTTGCTCACTTAGGCCGAGTGGTAGGCACGGCGGAAGAAGGAAGGCAGCGATCTCTCGTCTAACAAAACCAAGCTCTATGCTTCGAAGAGAGTAGCAACCGCGGTCGAGGTGGCCGAGGACGTTACAGAGGGCGCGACAGAAGCAGTCATGGCGGAGCACCGAGCAAAGACAACACGATCGGCTCCGACGGTGGTGGCCGTGATAAAAGCCACATCCGCTGTTTCAACTGCGACAAGATGGTCCATTACAAATCTGAGTTCAGAGCACCGAAGAAAGGGGAAGAAGCAAACCTCACGCGTGTAGATGACACCAAGTCGGTGCTATTACTCGCAATGTCTAAAGAAACATCGCCGAAGCAAAGAAACCGGCACGATGTTGTCCTGCTAAACGAAGAGGAGGTATAGCCCGAAAGAAAAGCTGCTCCTGGTCATGTTTGGTACCTTGACAACGGGGCAAGCAACCTGTAACATCCGGAAAAGTTAAATTTTGGATTATAAAATTTTCTTGCATTAATTGTTGTTATTTTGATTTGAAATTGATTTCTCTTTAAAACATCTCTTAATTAAAGAATTGAGAATTCCAATAGGCAAAAGGAATAAAACAATAGAACATAAAATATTAAAAGGAGAATCAAAAGATGATCCAAAGCCAAAAGAATATAGTTGATCCTAAATAATGGATTGTATATAGGGTTAAATCTTTACAAAAGAAATGAGAGAGAGAGAAATAAAATAGAAAAGTATATATGTAAGTATAAATATTTGCATATGAGGAAATAGAAATAACATAAAGGGTTTTAATGAAAAACAGTGCAAACAAACTCCACATAAAATTAGGATTATATATATATATATATATATATATATATATATATATATATATATATATATATATATATATATAAAGAGGAAGAAATTAAATAAAACCGAAAAAGGAATAAACCGGCAGAATCGGCCGCCCAATTAACCCCCCACCTCACATGGTGGAAAGCGGCCACGGCCGCTGTTCATGCGCCTGCCGCTCCCTCGCTAACAGCTGGGGCCCACCCGCGGACGGTTTCCTTTTTCCTCTTCTTTCTCCTTCTCCTCTCTGCCTCGCTCCGCTGCCGCCCATGCTCCTCCGCCTCCTCTCTGGCATTGCTCCCCAGCCCAATGCGACCATCAGTCCCATCGTCGGACAGGGCGCGCCACCACCGCCTCGGTTTCACCCCGCCCGCCCACTGCAGACGCCCATCGCCCGAGGACCTCCTCCGCCGGTCGCATCGCCTCACCACGTGGCGCGAGCTTCGCCGCCGCGTCTTGCGCAAAGTCGCGAAGCAAGACTGTAGTCGCACTCGCCGCGCGTCCCGGATCGCCATCGCCGCCCGCCGCCGACGCCTCGCCGCCCGACGCGATGGGTCGACCCCTCTCGTCGCCAGCCCATTCCCTCCGCCTATAAAAGCCGTGTGACCTTCCCTGTGCTTCGCCACGCTCTCCTCTCCCTCTCCCTCCTAGCAATTGAGCTCTAGAAGCTTAAATCGCCGCCGGACCCATTTTCTTCCCCAGTGCCAGCCACTTCCTCCCCGCCGAATTGCGCCACCACACTCCAATTCCGCCCTCCCACATCACCTCCGGATCACCGTGAAGCCGACCCCGACCTCGCCCGAGCTTCCCGCCGCATGTAGCTCGCCGCCGCCGGCACCACCCGAGCCGCCGCCGCCGACGCCGCCGCCCGCCACCGTGCCCCCCCCGCCGACCCTCCATCGGCCACACCGGTCTGGGATTACATTTCACGCACCCCGCTCGCCGCCGCCGCCGCACCGCCGCCCTCGCCGCCTCGGCCTCCTCCTCCGCCTCCGGTGCCACCTCAAAAGGATATAACATCCTTAAGGGTAGGCAAAGCCTCCCGCCCACTTGGTTACCGCAGACAGCATTCTCCCCTGCGGCTCCCTGCTGTTCGAGCCCCGGCTCCGCTGGTTGAGCCATTTTTTTTTTTCCTCACAAGACCGACAGTGGGCCCCACCACAACCGCAATGACCGGGGCGGCCGACAAAGGGTCCCACTTGTCACGGTCAAGGCATGAGACCTGCCACCGCCAGAGGACCCACCGGCAATGGGCGGAGATCGAGTCCGACACATCGCGGGCCCCACATGTCAGCGGCACAAAGTGGAAAACAGAAAAAGAAAATGAAAAATGAAATAAAAACCTGTGGGACCCACTGTCAGATTTTAGTTATTTTAGGATTTTATTTAAACTAAGAACTTTGAAATGTTATAACTTCTTCATTTTAACTCCAAATCGAGTGAGACAAATTTCTAAATTCGTCTAAATTCAAGATCTATCCAATGGAACTAAAATCATAATTTTTAGAGTTCATTTGAATTTCTGATGTTATTTGGTTTGATTTTATTGCCTTTCTTTTATGCAAATTTTCGCGCCTGTTAAAATAGCGACGAGGCACAAGAAGAGGAAGCAGGCAGCAATGACCCCGCACCCACCTCCAAGAACCCCGTGACCAAGGCGAGTTACCACTTTGACCATACTGAACCCAGAATTATGCAAATTATTTCCTTTTAAATTATCCATGTGCATGCTTTATTTCATGTGTTATATCATATTCGATTTTCGGATCAGTAGTTATACACCCAATAATATGCTTGCTAGTATTACCCGTTGAGACATTTTGATATATGTGTACCTTGTCGCCGTAGTAAAACTAGTATAATATAGATTTCCCAAATAGAGTATAATGTAGCGAATTGCTTAGCCATGCTAGTTAAACGGGGACACTTGGTTGTCCCAAGAACTCTCACATGCAATATTGAAACTGATTTGGGTAGTCATGGTGGGAATGACTGATGAAAAGTTTGGAACTATTATTTTATGTCCCAAAAAACTCCAAACTTGCTTAGTATCTGGGTGGATGAATTGGGGGCTGGAATGTAGTGCGGTGGGAGCACAAAAATTATGGAATATGGTAGAACCACCCGATAGCTCTAAGGATCGAATCTTGTCATGTTAGCCCGTAAAACAAGACAACCACATGTCTCAGAAATACAACTTGGCTAAGAAGCGGATCGAAACTCCCGACTCATCTCACCCAGGTAGTGGATAGACGTGGATATGCAAGGCGCGAGGAGGCCTAAAGGGACACCAAGTGGAGGGTGACGTTCACCAGTCGTACTAGCATTGGGGGGAGTGGAGCCCGCATAATGCTAGTAGCCGTGGTGAACATCCCGTGCAACGTATGGGACCCACCGCAAGTGGGAACAGCCCATAGGGTGAGATGACTAGTGGAACTAGATATTTTGAACAGTCATGTGATAATCTGTTTGACCACCTGACCAAGGAATCGGGTGGGGCAATAGGTGGATTATCGCTTGTGGTGAAAGTGTACACACTCTGCAGAGTCAAAACTATTCGAATAGCCGTGCCCACGGTCATGGGCAGATATGGGATACTTAACTAGATATAGTTATGTTTCAAAAATGGTTTGTGAAGGGAATGGGAGAATAGAGGACGATGGACTGCCCTACTTTGGAGTTAGCCTGGGTTTTGTCCCAGTGGTAAGTTAAGTGGCTATAACACTGAAAGATGCAATATGATGTAGATGCCATGTAATGGTGGATGGAATCTGTATCGCTATTACAAAGATTGTACTTCACCTTACTTTTATTAAAAAGCTGCTAGATCATAGGGATTTTAATTATGTTATTCACATGCAATTTTTGGCAAACAACCAAACCCTAGCCTTCCCTTAATCTAGCCTAGCATGTAAATTACTGCATTCTGTGTGGTAACTTGCTGAGCACGGTGGATAGTGTGCTCACACTCGCAATATAAAAACAGAGACAGGAACGCAGGGTCACTATGAGCACGAAGATGTCCCGGTCAAGGAGGAAGGAAACGACGATGATAATTAGGGTGTCGCTTGCGTTTCTTTTGGGCTCAGACAAGTTATACTTTAGGCTGTGTGTGCACGTATATAATCTAAGTCTAGATGATATACACTGCACACATATTCCCCCAGTCGCTTGCCTGTGGCGTTGGCTTACTTTGGTTCCGCTGTGATACTTGGATGACTGATAACATTTGGCCCTAGGGCCCCTTTTGTAAACTATTGCCCGACGTGGCGTAATTCAAACTTTGGACTGTAATATTTGGTGTATGCGATGTATGTATGAATCAGCAATGTACTGTGTGCACTAACTACTGATCCAGGAATTAGTGCAATAATCACAGAGGATTTCGGATTGAAAAATCCGGGTCCGACACAACCACATGACCGGCGACAGAGAGAAATTCCGTGAGCTAGACGAGAGCGTCACTGGCAAAGTAAAATTCGGCGACAACTCAATAGTGCAAATCATGGGCAAAGGTTCAGTGTTGTTCGGCTGCAAAAACGGAGACCAATGGTACTCCAGTAGATGTATTACATCCCGAGACTCCAAAGTAACATTGTGAGCCTTGGGCAATTAACTGAAACAGGCCACAAGGTGATTTTGGACGAAGACGTCTTGCAAGTATTCGACAAGCAGCAAGCAAGACTGCTCATGGAAGTGAGACGCACTGCAAATCGTCTTTACAAAATTGAGCTACACCAAGCGGAAGCAGTATGTCTTCCGGCGAACCTCGAAGATCAGGCATGGCTATGGCATGCCAGACTTGACCATGTCAACTTCCATGCCATGAAACAACTAATTGACAAGAGGATGGCAGCGGGTGTTCCATCGATTACACATCCAAACCAGTTGTGTCAATGGTGTCTAGTGGTGAAGCAAGCAAGGCAGCCATTCCCAGCGGCGACAACATTCAGGGCTGAAAACCACTCGAGCTGCAACACGTTGATCTCTACGGTCTGATCACACCATCAAGCATCACCGAAAATAGATATTTCATGTTGATTGTTGACGATCACTCGAGGTGGATGTGGCTGTACGTGATCAAGACAAAGGATCAAGCTTCCTCGGTGTTCAGAAGGTTCAGGCTGCAGATCGAGAACACAAGAGAGCGGCGGATCAAGGCACTGAGGACTGATCGTGGTGGTGAATTCCTGTCAGCTGAATTCAACCGAGTCTATGTGGAGGCCGGAATCGAGAGACACCTCATGACACCATACACGCCATAGCAAAACGACGTGGTAGAACGGAGAAATAGAACCGTGATGGTAATGGCAAGGTCTCTTCTCAAAAGCATGAATGTGCCGGGAAGGTTCTGGGGGGAGGCGGTGCGGCACGCATGTATTTGCTGAATCGGCTGCCGACAAAAGCGTTGGGAGAACGTATCCCGTTTGAAGCTTGGAACGGCAGAAAGCCGCATCTGGCACACCTTCGCGTGTTTGGCTGCACGGCATACGCGAAGGTGACGATGCCACATTTGAAGAAGTTGGATGACCGAAGCCAGCCGGTGGTGTATCTTGGCATCGAGGATGGCTGCAAGGCGTATCGCCTGTTTGATCCACGGCGCGGGAAAATCCATGTGAGCCGTGATGTGAAATTTGAAGAGAAACTGCAGTGGAGCTGTAATACAGGTGCAAGCAATGGTGATCCTTCGGATTTCATCGATGAAGGAGAATACGTCACAACACTGACGGTCGGCGAGTTTGTGCCACCCAAAAGTGGACCAGCAGGCGAACCAGTGCCTGAGACACACCTCCACCCGCCGACTTCATCGACATCACTGGCCTACGAGGTAACGTCAAAAGATCCAGTAACCAGGGTGTGTGCTGCGGCACATACGGAAGGTTTTTCCCCAACTCCCGCCATCAGTCCGATAGTGGGGACGCTCACTGGATCGCTGGCAGAGAGTCCGGCCACACCCGCCTAGACAGTGTCCATACCTCTATCAAGCGAGAGCAGCAGTACTGATGAGCGATATGTTCGGTACAGACACATCGACGACATCATGAAAGATGCTCGGAGAGTACATCTCGACTATGAAGATCCGGAATAAGAAGCTATGCTGATGGAGATGGAGGAACCGTCCTGCTACCTTGAGGCCGCCAGATAGCAAGCTTGGGAAGACGCCATGGCAAATGAAATCGAGTCCATTGAAAGAAACAAGACTTGGTCACTCATGGAATTTCCAGTTGGGCACAAACCAATTAGGCTAAAATGGATCTACAAGTTGAAGACGCCATGGCAAATGAAATCGAGTCCATTGAAAGAAACAAGACTTGGTCACTCATGGAATTTCCAGTTGGGCACAAACCAATTAGGCCAAAATATTTCTCTTCCATCCATGGTGCCTTATGAGTTATATCTCTACTCCTTATAAATGTGTGTTGATGGTAGGTCATCCATTCTCCTTCGTCTCTCCATAGTCGTCCGATCTGACCACCATGATCTAGATTGCCCATCTCGTGCACGCCCCTCCCCTCCTTTGCCTCTCACTATCTAACCGTCCCTCCTCTCCACTTCCCTCCACAGTTGCCTCATTCTCCTCAAAACTACTAAGGCTGAGGGGCGTCCCACGAGGTCTCCTTCTCCCTTCTCTCTCATCTCCTCTTCTCACGCGTGACCGTCATCACCTCCTTCTGGTGCGCTAATCCCCCTCGACGCCTCCTCGGTGCCTTCTCCACCCGCGCTGTCTCCGCTCGCCTCCTTCTATGCACCCTCCCACTGCTACAGAAAGCCTAATGGTAGACGGTAAATCACAGACGGTTTGACAAAACCGTCTGTGATCGGCACTAACACAGACGGTTTTAATTTGGACACCATCGCTGTTGATGGCGTCGGAGAAAATTTGTATCACAATCGGTTATTAACTATGAACCGTCTGTGATATTGTACTATCACAGACGGTTTTTATTAAAAACCGTCTGTGATAATCTAGAATTATCACAGACGATTTTTGCTAAAAAACCGTATGTGATAAGATATTATCACAGACGGTTTGTATTAAAAACCGTCTGTGATGATGTCAGAATTATCACAGACGGCTTTTAATAAGAAACCATTTGTGATAATGGCACTACATATTTATTGCGCCGCTCAGAACCGCACCTGTCTTCATTTCGATCCAGATCTGGCCGGCGTTGCACTCTTTCGCTCAGGAGGCAACTAGGCGATTTCATGCCAATTAATTTGGTGGGAGGAGGCAGAGATTGAGCTTTGAAGATTTATACTTTCCTGCTCTAGATATGGTCAGTAATGAAATTTATTTTTCTTTGCATTACAATTTAGATCGATCTAATTAGTAATAGGTGAGTGTTTATTGAAGATGGTTTGCAAAATTGTTGGTTATATAATACCTGTTGTGTTTATAATATGAATTTAGCTAGCAAAGCCTGAATGCATGTGGTATATATGTAGTAATAATTAATTAATTTAATTTTTAATACTAAGTTGTTATATATATACATAACGTAGGACCGAAGCTGGATGTATGCCGCGAATCGTGTGAGTGAAGAATACATTAATGGCGTGTCTACTTTTACAAGAGCTGCCGAGGAGGATATGCTGAATAAGGGGTGGAATATATGTACTGTCCATGCACTGACTGCGAAAATTTAAAGATATTTAAGAACCGAGGGCAAATTGAAGCGCACTTGATTCAGAGGGGTTTCAAAAGGGTTATACGTGTTGGACCAGTCATGGCGAAGTTAATGATCATATGTCGCCGGATGACATCGCCGGTAAAGTGAATGATATATCGGCGGATGACATCGCCGGTGAGGTGAATAACATGCCGCCGGATGATGTCGATTGTGGTTCGGATTCGGATAGGTTGCACGATGGCAATCTGGATCAGATGCTTCACGATGTAGAAGAGAACTATGATGAGAGAGAGTATGTTAAATTTCGGGGTTTAATAGAGGACTCGGAGAAACCTTTGTTCACGTGCTGCAGGTCAAAGTACACGAGGTTGTCGGTCGTGCTTGAACTGTTGAAATTGAAGGCAAGCAATGGTTGGTCCGACAAAGTTTCACTGCTACCGCTAGGTCTTTTAGTCGACATGCTTCCGGAGGGAAATGAGTTGCCTAAAACCACGTATAAAGCCAAGAAGGTTCTTTGTCTGTTGGGAATGGAAGTAGAAAGAATACATGCATGTCCGAACGACTGTATCTTGTACCGTAAAGAGTATGCAAACATGCATGTATGTCTGGTGTGCAGCGTATCCCGATACAAACGTAATAATCAATCAGATGACGGCGAGGGAACAGAGGTGAAGAAAAGACCTCCTGCTAATGTAGCATGGTATTTTCCTATAATTTCCCGTTTGAAAAGGTTTTTTGCAAATTCAAAGAAAGCAAAACTGCTGCGTTGGTACTCGGAGGAGCGCAAGAAGGATGGAATGCTAAGACACCTTGCTGATTCCACCCAATGGAGAAACATCGATAGGAGTTTTGCAGATTTCGATGCAAAACCAAGGAATATAAGGTTCGGACTGAGTACAGATGGAATGAATCCTTTCAGTAGCATGAGCAGCCGACATAGCACATGGCATGTGACTCTCTGCATCTATAACCTTCCTCCTTGGTTGTGTATGAAGCGATGGCTGATTATGTCAGAGATGAGATGCAGAGATTTAGAGAAAATCAGCAGGCCACCGCCGCCGCTCCTGTGCTACTAGCCCGCCCAACCATCTGAGTAGTTGCGCGTCCAATCCTACGACGGAGAACGAGGCCAGATTTCCTATCGATGACATCCAGGTAATAATTATTATCTCTGGAATGCTCGATCCGTTGATAGGCCTATTAATTGGAGTTAGGACTGTGCGTTCGGTTAGTTCGGTAAAATCGGTTCGGATATTCAAGATATACCAGAATACGGATTGTTAGTTCGGTAGTATACGATATTTTTGAAAATACGGTTCGGTGATCGATAAATCCCAATTTATTTCTAGATGCGGATTCAGAAATACCATATTTACCAAAGTTGACACAAATTGCAAATGATATAGTAACTAACGAGACGAGTAGGCGAAATATATATGTGCATTTGTTCACGTAGCTATAATCTAGTAGGAGTAATTTACTTCTCTAGTGCAAGACTGTAAGTACTAGTTGTTTTGTGAAGTACTCGTATTCTTGTAATGGTGACTAGCATCATAGGCGCGGCGCAACGCCGCGCCAGCCACTGTACGTAAAAAAATAAAAGAAGCGATAATTTGCGAGGAGTTTTCTAAAAAAATCGGGGGCAAATACGTATTTTCGGAAAAGTTAAAGGTTTTTAAAAACCGAGGACTCAGACGAACCGACAGGACCCGCGTAATTTCCAAAACCGCGGGGCCATCCCGCAGTGGAGGGCTAAACAAAATCCGTGGACCTTCCGTGAGAACCCAAAAAGCCGGGCAACACGTATTTTCAGAAAAGTTAAAGGGTTTTTTTGAAAAACGGAGGACCTATACGTAAACTGCTAGGGACCCGTGCGCAATTTCGAAAACCGCGGGGGGCCATCCTGCAAAGTGGAGGGGCTAAAAAAAATTCCAAGGATCTTTTCGCGAGAACTAAGGACATGTACGTAATTTCGGAAAAACACGGGGTTTTTGCAAACGGCCCCGTGCCGCATTAAGATTCGTCACACGCTGCGCTGCGCGAGCCGCTGGGTCGACGTGGCTAGCGAGGGGCGGGGAGTCCCCCGGGTATAAGGAGGCGGAGCATTCACCCCGCGATTTGTGATTTGTGAAGGACTGAAGGTAGTCAGGCGTGAAAATGTGAAATGGTGGCGGCAACCGGTGGTCCATGTGACCACGTCTACGGGTGGAGGGGCAGATTTAGTGGGGCCTGGCAGCGCCATGGATAGGGCCCACCTGAGAAGCAGGGATGTAAGCGCAGCATCTGTGATAATCTTCTATATCACTGATTATAAATTCAGGCGGTTCAGAAAATCGTCTATGATGATTTCTTAACCCTCTTTAATACTAATTTGGCGGTAGGGAGGGCAGATCGAGTGGGACGATATCGATTCAGTGGCGGTGGAGGCGGGATCGAGCACGGCCACCGCCCTCCTACCCGACGCCGCCATGCCATCGCCGCCTCATTCCTGTGCCGCTGCCCAGTTGTCATCTTCCCGCTGGGACGATCTCCTTTGGTCACCTCCATAGCCTCCCTCATCCCCTTTAACACCACCGCAGGGCCAAGGCAAAGCTGTGCGTGCTCCCCTTCCCCGACGCCCTCCACGCTGTGGTGGAGGCAGCATCCATCTCCCTCTCCCTCCTGGCCGGCGATGCCGCGAGCGCGGTGGGATTGGCAGTGGCGGCAGCGGGTCCCCAAGAGATCTGCCACGGCAGGTGGCCTGCAAGGGAAGCGGAGGTGAGGGCCGAGGCAATGACGAATGAGAATCTCATGGAGGAGGCATGGGAGGTGATCAATGAGGGCTTCCTCCCTGAAGCCAGCAACCGCCTTGGTCACTGGAGTTGTGGATGGTGAGTTTGTTTTGCAGTAATGTATATTCATCTTCAAAAAGTTTTGTAGATCATCTAGAAAATCTAACTACTTGTTTACAGTACCATGCAACTTGGACCTTTACTAATAGCTACTATTGTTTTGTATGGTTTTTGGTACACCCTCTGGGATAGTGAATCTCTATTTAGATACTGTAGCAATGCAATGCCATCTCATATTCTTTATTTTCTTTGCTTCCGGAATGACGGTAATACAAAACCATTTGGCAATGCCTTTCTTTTCCTTCAATGACTTTGCTTATTGTTGATCTTTGTGATGAATATATGTTCTAACTGTAGTTTCAGTTCTGATGTTATTTTGGATATGTTAAATCAATCTGCTAGAGTTCTCGAAGATGTTGGAATATGAAATGACGGGAATTGGATAAAACTTAAGGGAGATTCCCGATGACAATGGCTATTTCAAGTTGATGGTATTAGGGCTGATATTAGATGGCCTGCTCACTCTGCTGGCGTTAGACAGGTATCAACTGCTAGAGATATATAACATTGAATCGAGAATTTATGTGTTTTTCGATGGGAACATTGCCTGTACTGTTAGGTTTACAAAACCAATAATGTTTCCTATTTTGTTCTATATTTCTGCTAATGAACCTTCTAAAAAGATGTTGACTTAGCAGGCACTCAAACTACATGATAAATGCATAATTACATTGCCATATGGACAACATTTGATTGCAATCCCAATTTAAGATACTCAATTGAAGAAATAATTGGGCACATGCCTGTGCTTATACTTTATAAGTTTATATGAAAGATGAGTAATGGATTTTAATAAAGTTGGAAAGGAGGAACCCTGTCTATCTAAAACTATGTGCTAAGAAGTTGCATTAAGCTCAAGGTGTACATGGCCGAGAGAAGTTGAAGCCTTGGTTAGGCATTTTCTACAAAATCCTTACAAGGTGCACATGACTTATGATGTTGTCATCATTTTTTATTTTTTTGGTGGTTTTATGATGTTGTCATCATTTTTTATTTTTTTGGTGGTTCTTCCATTGTGTTTGTTTTGTTAGTCCTGTTACTAACATTCTGCATCTATTGTAATGCAGGTAATCATAGGATCACCTAAACTTAAAGCTAATAATTCCATCGTGAGTAACTGAACTTGTGGATTGGTGATGTATGCTAGGTGCCATGATGTCACTTGAGCGTAAGCAATGGCAGTGTTACTAGGGCACTTTAATTTTCAACAGTCATGGTGGCTTTCCCCATTCTTGGTTGTTAAAGAAACCAGAAACCTGCTAGACTTACGGACTTTGTCTTTTAGGGAGATCCTTAGTTTTGAATAGAATGAATGAAACCACAGTACCATATTCATTCCATAAAAGGGAGATACACATTTTGGTCTTATTTATTTTAAATTTTGATTTGCATCTTCATTTATCCTTGAGCATTTAGCATGCAAGGTGGATCTTGATGGCCTGTTTATTTTCTCCAAATAGTTGCTTTGTTGCCATGGTCTTCTAGAAGCATTGCTAAATACTATGAATCATTTAATCTTTGCTCTCCTCTTTGGCAAGTACCTTCTTTTACATTTTTATTATGACTACTTTTTTCCATGAGAAACATGGTTCCACTTTTGTGAATCAAAATTTTTGGCATGTGTGCATGCATATACCAGAATGTGTAGAAATAATTATTAGGGTATAAGCAATAGAATAAATTCACATCGGATGACTTGTACATGTTGTACTTCAGTTTTAATGTAAGATAAATTTGTTTAGTATTTTAGAATTGTATGGATCTCCCTTATTCTTTCCCAAACTTTGCATGGTCCTTTAGAAGCTTATGATGCTATTTAAACATGTGAATCACGCATTAGTATCACTGCCAATTGGTCCAATTTCTAGATCACTACCTGGTCTTTTAGTTGAAATCAGAAGATTAAGGTGGAAATCTCTTTTTTTTTTCTTGGTGTTCTTGAGTGACTGCATATGTACCACCGGAGCTTGTTTACTTTTCTTGATATTTGTTACTTAGTAGATGAATGATCACCAAATTAGTGCAAATGCCAAATTACTTGTTGCTTTTTAATATGTAGTGAACCGTCCACTTTTTTAAGGAATAAGTCTACTTTACTCTCTGAACTCTTGCGATAGTCTAAGTTTCAACCTCGAACTGTAAAACCGGATATGTTACAATGTTTAACTATCAATACCGTTTATTTTACCACCCCGGACAAAACCAGATCTAGCATAGCAGTCGATTGGGTTCTTGGTAGAAGATTTGATTTTTATGCCAACAGTTACTAGATCTCAAATACACCCCCGGTTCTTGATCCCTTTGTTCTTGTCAATTTCATCCTTGCTTGCATCTTCTCTTATAATTTTATTCCTGTATATCCGCAACAAAATGAGTACCAACAAGCAAAATTTTTTGTTCTATTTGGATCAATTTTAGTACTTCAGTAGCAAAAAAATGCCACCTTTGTTTTGCTTTTGTCTGGACCTCTTCACGGGGTATGAGTAGGACACACACTGGCATGGCATCTTTGTTTCTCTGGTTAGCTTGGTTGTGATAGATACCCTATGAGCATTGGCTTTTAATCTGACTGAAATCGCCATTTCTCTAACATGTCTTTGGTTGCTTGCTCTTGTTCTAATGGTTGTAGTTTTCTTGTCATTCCTAACTTATTTTCACTGGTTCTGTTCTTTTTTTCTTTTTCTAGGAACAGGCAATGATTTAGTGGAGGCAATCTTCGCTGCAGCTATTTATTTCCTTGGATTGAAGGAATGAAGAATAATCAATCTGTTTGATTTGGGCATGACATTTTCTTTCTTTTTCTTGGGGCTTTCATGTTTTGAGCTGAAATCTTCTCAATTAAAGGAGCAATTGATTTAGTGTGCGGTTGGGGAAAGCTTGTACTTGGTTGCAACTACTAATTTTGGTCATGGTTCGTGGTAATTTTTCTCTTGCAGAATAGGCGATTGGAGCTCGCGGTGGTGGATTTTTTGTCCCCTATGTGTACAATTTTGTGGGTCCAAATCATTGAGTGTCACATATGAGGAATTAGAGAATCGAAGAAAGCTCGAACATTTGGGTGAATTTGGTCACCGTCCAATTTCGCCATCGCAACTCTAGAATTCGCCCTTGCAAGGCCTCGTCATCACCGTCCCAGCCAATTTCGCCAAGCCGTTGCTTTATTTTTTTTTATTTTGCTACTGTTAGTGACGTAGACAAGCTAAATAACGTGGTGGATGAGTAGGCTGCCATATCAATCGAAAACCAATAATGCGGTGTCTACTTGGCAAAACCACTTCTGAAAACTGCTTTAAGGGTAAAAATTAGATGGTTTTGATAATTTAGGAGGGTTGGATATCCGATTTTGCGCTTAAGGGTTGAAATCTAGATAACCAATAGAGCTTAAGGGTGTAAAGTAGATTTATTTCTTTTTTTAATGATACTTTTGCACTTCCATTCTTCTTGTTAAGCTAAGTAATATAGAAAATTTTTGTGTATTGTGTGTGCTTTGCTGAAGGATCTGGTAATTCACAGGGTTTTTGGAGAAAGATGAACTTTCTGCCTAGTCATTCACATGGTAGGAAGCATAAAGAAAGTCATTCTGCCAAGGATGGAAAGATCACCAAGAAGCATGCTTCGTAAATAACATCTCTTCATTGTTGCACTCTGTACAAGTTAAAATTTTGGGTTTAAGTTTTTATGTTCTTTTCCTATTAGCCATAAGCACACATTGAATTATTGACATTGGATTTGTTATGACTAAACCATATCTTGTGAACAACGTTAGTAATTGCCCCTAAACCACCTTCTTCACCTCGAAGTAGCCCCGTGCTTCATCGTCAACTCCATGTGGCCCCAATAACTTGTCACCAAGCCTTTGACGCATCTAGATCTAACCAAACCATCCTTGCATGCAAACGAATGGACCCAAGTCACAATGCTGCATGCGTTGCTTGCAACAAATTTACAATAAGGCACAACATCGATCTGATAAACATACAACAAAATTTTCCACAATTGCAACAACCTATCACGAACAATAACAATTAAAAAAATTCCATTCTCGCAACAGACAAATGTAACATCAAAAAAAATAACAATATTAACTTTTAGATGAGAAGGACGCGATATTTTGGATAGCATTGTGTAACATCTCAAAAAACCTGTACTACATTAATAAAAACAACAATACTAATATCATAAATCATCTGTAGCAACAAAAAGGTAGTTGCAATAAACACTTGATTAAACAGCCTTGGCCTTAGCGGTGGTGTGCTTGGCATCAGCAGCACGCTCGCCTCATGCTCTCGAGGCCGTTGCAGGCTCGCCGTGCACTATCCCACTCCTCCACTCATTGTTTGCCGCTTTGACTCCTCTGGTCGGCCAATGCCGTCTAGCGATCCACTGCGATGCCCTTTCCTCAACGGTACAAGTGATAGCGTCCTCGGAAGGCGAGGCCTACCCACGAGCTCTAGTTGCGACAACATGCGGCAAGGGAGAGGAGAGGGAGGTAGAGAGAAGCATAGAGGAGCGCCTAGATCCCGTCAAGCCATGGCTATATGCAGCAAGAGAGAGAGAGGAAGCAAAGGGGAGTGAATACAACAAAGACTACTTTCGGACAGAAGCTGGGGAAAGAGATAAGAATTACATAGTGGTAGCTGGGACATGTAGTCTAATGTAAACGTAAGGTAATGAAGTAAATTAATATTGTGAGGAGTAGCAGTGTCCCGTAACTTTCACTTGCATCGGACGTATTCTATCTAGCAATCCCCATAATAAATTCCTTGAAATGAAATTTGTTGTGAAATCACAAATAGTCCCGCGCAGGGTACATCTAGTAATCTCCTTATTATACCCGGGGGGTTCCCGGCTTCCGAGCGTGGTTACGTCACGATTTTTGCGAGAAAGTCCCTGCGCTTTGCGAAATTGCGTAGTGATCCTCCGTCCTCTCAAACAGGTCTCTACCAAGTTTTTTTTCTGAAAAACACCCTCCACTTCACTGATAGCAACCCGCGGTTTCCAAAATTATGTATAGGTCCTTGTTTAGTTACATACAGATCCTTGCGGGTCCCTGCTTTTTTGCGAAAAAACCCTTTGGTTTCTCCGAAATTACGCATACGTCCTCGATTTGTTTTAAGAAACGCCTCACGAATTATCGTCTCTTTTACTACGGTTCACACGGTGGCTAGCGCGACGTCACGCCGCGCTTACGTACCTAGTTAATGTTAGCGCTAACATGAATCCAGGAAAAGAACAAGAAACACGGCTTTCATACTTTTTTTGTGGTATCTCCTTCGCCCAAAGGAATCATACACTTTGTAGAACTATAAAATAATCTATTTTTATTCTAAATTATAGTAATATATCTAAGTTTTTTTATTTTATACTAATAATTCTCTATTGCTCTACCATTGAACGACTTGAGCTAGTCACCCAATTATTGAGTGACAAGTGTCCAAGTAGCTCAACGGTTGAGCGATTTGGACTGGTCATAAAACGGTTGGTAGGCTCTAGTCGCTCAACCCACATATAATGTTCTGCTCAAATATTTTCAGGGAAATGTATTCAAATGCATAAGTATCCAAGTTGCCCACCGGTTGAACGACTTGGACACTTGTCGCTCAACCGTTATGCGACTAGCCCAAGTCGCTTAACGGCGGAGCGACAGATGATTATTAGTGTAAAATAAAAAACACATGTATATTATTGTAATTCAGAATAAAAATATTTTTTTAAAATCTTGGGGGGACCCATAATCATGGGGATGACCTCCATTCCCTGCAGTAAAAAAAAGCCCCGGCAGGAAATTTCGTTGCAGGAGGAAACGTTCGAAAGGAAACACGCAGGAAACGTTTCGACCGAGCCGTGTAGCGACCATGCCGAGCGCGCATTGGTGATCACGTTCATCACCGAAAATCTCGTTGCCATCACCACGAGGGATCACAGTGTGTGAGTGGCAGAGAGCATTCTCAGACCTTCCTCCGAGAGAGTGATTAATATCTAAAGGGAGGGCAAAGACCTCCTAGATATAATATCCATTTGTGTATAGAAGAGTCGTCAAACGATAGCACCTCGTGACTTAGAGTAAGACCCTCCAAGAAGGAGAATTCTGGGTTATAACCATCTTCGGTCATTGTTGAGCCCTACGAAAGTATGGACAGACTCGTAGGGAGCCCACACACATTGTCTGCGAAGACAACCGAAGGGTGACGACCACCAGATGCCGATAAAGCTCTAGAATACTAGATTCCAGGACTTGCTGAATGAGATATGATGGTCGTTGAGGGACTCGAATATTTAGAGGAGAATCCCTCGTCATGTTCTAGATCTTCCTTAGTGTAGTCCCATTTATGGTCGGATTGACCTTTGCCCTTTGGGGAACCTAGTTCCTCCGTTGAGCGTAATACTAGGGGGATAAGGATCCCTCCTCAGCCTTATCCATGGTGTGATCTCCAGGATCTCATGAGGGATCTCTAGAGATAGCCTCACCATCAGATGAAAGCATACTCTGCTCATAATCGTAGTAGGCATCCATGTCAAGGTCTGCGTAGTCGGCCAGGTCGAACCAATTCTCCTCATTCTATTCTCCTGCCATGTGGACATCAAAAGAAGTGAATGTGTCAACGAGGAATTACCAGAGTTTGGAGCATATCCCCATGGATGACGCCAACTATCAATATTTTAGTATCAATCTTGTGTATGATTATTTGGTTTGGGGATCTCCTGGCTATGGATCACATAGAGAAAGACACAGGGATTTTATTCAGGTTCGGGCCTTCTCCAAAGATAATAATAACCCTACTCCTGTGTGGCTATACTGAATGTAATGATTATAATCAAGGGAAAGAGTGATGTGAAATGTCTTGCGCTTCTCTCATTTCTTGCTTCTGTTGCTTCTCTCCCCAACGTTAGCCCTTATATAGTGTACTAGCTGAATGCCCGTGCGTTGCTACGAATTCTAAAAAATTTTACCTCCAGTTAGTTTCAGAACATATAGTATGATAAAATTTTAAAATCCGTAGCAACGGACATTCAGCTAGTACAAGATTAAGCACTGGATGAAAAATACATCATGTACTCTACAATGTAGTCTAGATGAAATTCACCTTGACCACTAAATCATGGAAAGAAAGATATTTTGATGGGAAGGTGGAAAGATTTGGCGCAGGTCTTTTGGGGCCATATGTCAGTGCTGCCTTTTGTGAGAAGGGGTGGGAGAGGCCAGACCAACCATCAACTCCTTCTTTTATAATAGTAAAGATGAAGTGGCGGTAGTTGCTCCATGCCAAGAGGCGTTTTAACGTTTCAAATAAGTAACCGTCGTGGAAGTTATTGTCAGCGACATGATGCTTCTTCCCCGTTAGACAATTATTGTCAGGGACATGAAGAAGTTATGTGCAGTTATTTTAGAAGACAAATACATACATTAACTGCTTTCTCAGATAGACTCGCAACCTAATAGGTTGTCGTAGATAAGCTGGTCGAAGTCAGGCTAACCGTAGAAGAGTTCACGACCATAGGGTGGTCGTAGAACAACTTACAACTGCGTCATGCTCGTAGAAGGACTTACAATCGTGAAGTAGTCATAGAAAGACTTATGACTATGGAGCGGTTATGGAGAGGCTCACGACCACCTGGTTAGGTCTCCCCTTACGAATAAGGGGTATACTTAGGGCCTGTTTGGGACTGCTCTGCTCCAGTTTTTTCAGCTCTGCTCCACCAACTCCACCATGGAGCAGCTCCACCGTGGAGTTCTGAGCGGTTGTCTGTTGGCACGCACTAGCTCCACTCTCGTGAATGTGAGGTTTCCAGAAAGGTCCAATATGACCACGAATGATGTTTGGTGTATGTTTTGATGTATGCGAGCATATGTAATCGAATATTTTTGGCCAATTTAAATATGATGTAAAATATCATAATTGCATTTAATTTATTGGAGAAAACAAAAAACAAATATTTTGATCAAATAATTCCGTACTTTTGTCCCATAAATTACAACGTGCTTGATAGATAATTAACGAGCTTGATAGATAAATTACAACGTGCTTGATAGATAATTACAACGTCCATCATTCGAATACAAATAATTGTCCATAGATAACTAGATAGTAGTGGCCAATACATAATTCTAGTTCCAAGCTAGAGAAAGAGCGGTGGCCAACTCATCACGATATACTGTGTAACCATCAGTGCACTGAGACTTTCTAGTGTGAGAGATCTCACTAACAGTTGAATTAATGCATCAATGATTCATGTTGTACCCCAAAGTCCCATTAAGCCTCATGCCGATAACTTTCGCCAAGGATTTACGAGAAAGAATGTCGATAAGAAGGGTAAGTAGGGTGACTCAAAAACACATCTTGTATAGTCTCGGCTCACATTGTCGCCACTCTGAACCCGAGCAAGTGATCCCAAGCCACGATCGTCCACAAGGATCTCCATTTTGTGACACCCATTTGTTAGTGGGTGGCGAATTCATGCTTGTATAGAAGACATTGAGGCGATCAACGCATAGACAAAAACAAGATTTGGGACAATCAAGAATATTAAGTGATCAAAATTTCGTAAATTACCATAACGATGTTTTGTTACTACTTTGGTGTTCTCAAAGAAAGACTTTTAGAGAGAAAATCTAACAGAATTCATGTGCGAGTGTTTCCTTCGCTTTCTTACTTGACCGAGCTCATGTATCCAATAGTACATCATTCATCTTTACTTCCAATTCGGATATTAGACTTCTATATCGATGACACTTGACGACATTTCAAAAGAGCATTAGTGTATAATAATGTATCTCCATTTCATTACCAAATGTCCATCACAACTACTTTGATTCTCAGAACGAAATGAAATATTACTAGAACCAAGCTTTTTTGTAATCAACACAAAGTCGAGTTAAAAAAATCACACTATCTCGCAACCTCACACAAAACCGGCATAACTATAGGATCCGCTTTTTAGAAATTATCGGGTAACCTCTAACATCCGAGTGCATAAAACCAAACAATTCGGTCAAATGCATTATAGAACCCATTGACCGATAATTTTGGCGGACTAGTGAGAACAACAAAGATCATCCCATAAACTTAGCATCAATCTTGGGACAAGATTACGATCTTAGCAAAATTGGAACTGCTCAACTCGGCATTTGATCGGTCCCAAACCGCAAGAACACAAAGAATTCCTCTCGAGAGAGGACCAAAGAGTGTTGAGAGAGAGGACCAAAGAGCGGGAGGAAGAAAGAAAGAAAAATCAAGAAAAGAAAGTGTCGCGGGAATCGGTGGGGGAGGAGGAGAGCGGCGGGGGGGGGCGGAGGAGAGGAGCGCACGGGTGGGGGGCGGAGGAGGCAGCGCGGGGGGGGGGAGGAGGGCGGGCGGGCGGGCGAGCGAGGAGGCGGGGGGGTCGGTGAAGAGGGGCGGGGCGGAGAAGAGGAGGCGCTGGGCGTGGGGAGAGAGGAGCGGGGGGGCGGAGGAGAGGAGCGGCACGGGTGGGCGGAGGAGGCGGGCGGGCGGAGGAGCGGCAGCAGGCGGGCGGCCGGAGCGAGGAGGAGCGGCGGGAGGGGGTCGCGGGAGGAAGGGCGGCGGGAGGGGCGTCAGCGGGAGGAAGGGCGGCGGGAGGGCGCGTCATGAGGGGCGCGGGGTTGGGGAGAAGAGGACTCGCGGTGGGTGGGGAGAGAAACAGATGAAACGAATCGGTACGGAGGGGAACTGTGTAATGGCATTGGTGGGTAATTTTCTCCCAACTCCATGAGGAGATACAAAACTTCAGTTTCTGGAGTACCCCTTGAGGAGCTCCAGAAAAAACGTGGAGCAGGCCTTCAACTCCACCTTTTTCTTGAAGCAGAGTTTTTAGAGTTGGACCTGTTTGGCTAGACAAGTTTGGAGCAGAGTTGAAAAAGCTGGAGCGGAGCAGTCCCAAACAGGCCCTTAAGGAGTATACTGACATAATAATAGATAAATAATAAAATGAGGATTATTATATTCTCATCACTAAAGATGACAAAAAGTTCAAGATAAAGAGCCACAACTCATCTCCCAAAGATTCTCTCCAAGAACTCTGGCCTCAAGTTGGTTAGCACAAGTTCTCCAAAACTTTGCCCTAAGCCTATACCTCTCCCTCCTTATATACGGAGGTTCACAAGAAACTCTAACCAACCCATCTAGTTACATTTCATTCATCTATATGGGTTGATCTGTTAACCCAATACCATACTAAGTTTTACACTCACACAAGCACTCTTCTTAAAGCACACACAACCATTAACCCGATAGTGAATCAATACTTAAGCCACTTAACATTTTCAGAAAATATCCTTGATCTAACCCATCTCTCTTGCACCTTCTCGTGCCGTGGTTTAATCAAGTCTTCAACTTTCTGGTTTAGGGCCAAAAGACTGTTTTGCTCCCAAACCACCTTCCACGGAGCTTCGTTCTTCCTTCACCTTGAAGTAGTCCCGTGCTTCATCGTCAACTCCATGTGGCCTCAATAACTTGTCACCAAGCCTCTGACACATCTAGATCTAACCAAACTATCCTCGCATGCAAACGAATGGACCCAAGTCACAATGCTACATGGGTTGCTTGCGACAAATTTACAATAAGGCACAACATCGATCTAATAAACATACAAAAATTTTCCACAATTGCAACTACCTATCACGAACAATAACAATTAAAAAAATTCCATTCTCGCAACAGACAAATGTAACATCAAAAAATAACAATATAAACTTTTAGATGAGAAGGACGCGATATTTTGGATAGCACTGTGCAGCATCTCAAGAAACATGTACTACATTAATAAAAACAACAATACCAACATCATAAATCACCTGTAGCAACAAAAAGGTAATTGCAATAAACACTTGATTAAATAGCCTTGGCCTTGGCGGTGGTGTGCTTGGCATCGGCAGCACGCTCGCCTCATGCTCTCAGAGGCCGTTGCAGGCTCGCCGTGCACTACCCCACTCCTCCACTCATTGTTTGCCGCTTTGACTCCTCTGGTCGGCCAATGCCGTCTAGCGATCCACTGCGATGCCCTTTCCTCAACGGTACAAGTGATGTTGTCCTCAAAAGGTGGGGCCTACCCATGAGCTCTAGTTGCGACAACATGCAGCAAGGGAGAGGGGAGGAGGTAGAGAGAAGCATAGAGGAGCGCCTAGATCCCGTCAAGCCATGGCTATATGTAGCAAGAGAGATAGAGAGAGAAGCAAAGGGGAGGTGAATACAACAAAGACTACTTTCCGACAGAAGCTGGGGAAAGAGATAAGAATTACATGGTGGTAGCTGGGGCATGTAGTCTAATGTAAACATAAGGTAATGAAGTAAATTCATATTGTGAGGAGTAGCAGAGTTCTATAACTTTCACTTGTATCGGACGTATTCTATCTAGCAAACCCCATAATAAATTCCTTGAAATGAAATTTGTTGTGAAATCACAAATAGTCCCGCGCAGGATACATCTAGTTAATGTTGACACTAACGTGAATCCAGGAAAAGAACAAGAAACGTGGCTTTTGTACTTTTTTCGTGGTATCTCCTTTGCCCAAAGGAATCATACACTTCGTAGAACTATAAAATAATCTATTTTTATTCTAAATTATAGTAATATATCTAAGTTTCTTTTATTTTATACTAATAATTCTCTGTTGCTCCACCATTGAATGACTTGAGCTAGTCACCCAATGATTGAATGATAAGTGTCTAAGTAGTTCAACGATTGAGCGACTTGGACTGGTCATAAAAGAGTTGGTAGGCTCTAGTCACTCAACCCACATATAATGTACTGTTTAAATATTTTCAGGAAAATATATATGCAAATGCATAAGTGTTCAAGGTGCCCACCGGTTGAACGACTTGAACACTTGTCGCTCAACCGTTAGGTGACTAGCCCAAGTTGCTCAATGGTGGAGCGACGGAGGATTATTAGTGTAAAATAAAAAATACAGATATATTACTGTAATTCAGAATAAAAATAAATTATTTTTTAAAATCTTGGGGGGACCCATCATGGGGATGACCTCCATTCCCTGCGGTAAAAAAAAAAGCCCCGGAAGGAAATTTCGTTGCAGGAGGAAGCGTTCGAAAGGAAACGCGCAGGAAACGTTCCGACCGAGCCGTGTAGCGACCAGGCCGAGCGCGCATTGAAGTAGAAGATTCATGGGGACGACAACATTGGACATCAATATCTTGATGTCACTTTATTAATTATTATCATTACACCGTCAGGTCAGCGACATCCAGGGACGCCCTGTAGTCTTAGTGGTGATCATTTTGGCTTATTTTTTGTAGCTTATAGCTGAAAAACACTGTAGTTGGCTGAAAAAACACTGTAGCTGACAGAGGCTTATTTAACATAATTAAATTTAAAAATTAAAAATATAAAAATATGTTAGCCCATCACAAACAACGCAAACGAATACGGCAAAAAAGAACCGCAAAAGCTCAAAAAGCCAAAAGTTCGAAAAGACGAAATTATGAATAGTAAAAATAAAATTTAAACCGTGTTCGAAACCGAAACGAGCGGGGCCTTATTTAGCATACAAGCGAGACACACAGCATACAGGACATCTTATTTAGCGTACAAGCGAGACGAGAGTACATACGCATTGCATGCTTGCACTGTTGCAGCCATATACGGATGGATCGAAGGCTCAAAGCATTGGCGCCCATTTCTGGTTGGGATTTCCGGTGGCGGGGTACACGATGATCTCCTTGAGGCTCGGGTCAGATTGCTTCACGTCCATCACCAACTTTGTGCCCAAGTTCAGAATAGTCCGGTCGCTCCGGAACACCCAGCGCTGGCCAGACGAGCCAGGGTCACAGGGGATCACCTGCACTTGCTTGAGTTTCTTCTTTGTGTCCGGAGCCAGGCATTCACGCTGCCTTTGCTGAGGGCGTATGGAGCCGTCGGGGTAGAGAGCCCATGCCTGCTCCGGCTTGCCGCCGACGCAGCTAGCCACCCAGACGTCCCCTCCGTCTGCCTGCAGGCAGAGATCCTGGTACCCAACAATGGTGACCACGAAGGGGTTGGTGTCGTTGGTAGGAGTCCAGGACTGGCCCGTGCTGCTGTCGTCGGTCTGCACCGCCAGCGTGGTGCCGCTCGCCGTGGAGTTTGCTGACAGGACCAGGCCGGACTTGGACACGATCGTGCCGTCGTCCCGCACCTCCCAGACGACGGCGTCGGTTGGGGAGTCCGGGCAGCTGTGTATCATGACGTAGTCTCCGGGCCTGCTCCCGCTGGCGGTCAAGCAGTACTTGCCGTTGGACCGGATAGTCCCGTCCCTCTTGAAGGTCCAGAGCTGGTTCGTGGCGGCGTACGATTTGCAGGGCCATAGCTGCACCGTGTTCCCGTCTATGTACAAGCCAAAGCTCACGTCGACGCACTTGCCATCTGGTCCGACAATGCGCGACGTCGGCTCGGTCTTCTTGCAAGCCGGAGCGTCGCGGGAGCCTTGCACGACGGACCGTATGAGCATGGGGACCTCGTCGCTGAATAAATCTACCCACGGCAATGCCTGCTCCTCCTTCAGCGGCTTCTGACAGTGGCAGTACATCAGAGCGATGAAGGGGGCCGCTCTGCGCACGCTGTCCACCGGCAGCACCTCGCTGCTCCTCCTCCGAACTGTGACCGGAGCAGCGAAGACGCCTTGGTGAGACTCTTGGATTGCGGAGGACAGGTCTTTCCACCGCAGCGCGAGGCTGTGCAAGCTTGGATCTTCAGATACGTCGTTGCCGTGCCGGATCGCCGCGCTCATTCGCAGCTCGATGTATCGGAATCGAGCTGCATTCGCGATCATCATGGTGCAAGCTCTAATTCCATCAGACAACTCCTGTTTAGTAACCATGCCGTGGATGAATCTAGACAGCGACGTGATAGCTTTGTCTAGAGCATTAGTTCCCCATCTTACACCTTCAAGATCTTCAGCTAGGTGATCAACAGGATGGCTACCTGTACTACTGGGCTCCATCATTACATGGCTACTTGTCCTGGGGGCGTACTTACAGGTTACCGAGCTTTGTCCAGTGAAGAGACAGGAATAGTTTCCGGCACGATATGCTGTGAAATAAGCTCCGGTGACATCTAATGACAAGGTAATGGTATACCTTGCCTTGTTTGTCAGGGTAACAAATAGATACCGTTGATGCAGAGGCGGGTTGCACCGCAGCACAGGTATCCCATGCCTCTCATCTCGTTTGTTTTTTAAAGCAGCACGAACAGCAGCAATGAAGTTTGTGTACCTCCGAGCGCTCAGCCCAGCAGTGCTGAGGCGCACTTCTGGGTAATATTTGTTGAGAACTGTGTTGGTGTTTTCAGATGTTGTTGCCGGTGGCAAAGCTTCATCAGCTGATGCAAAACAGAGCCATGGTTCTACCAGCAGGTGCAGCATCAAGATTAGTAGTACTGTACCACCTTTCATGCCGACACTGCCATACATACAATTTTAAGCTTAGGATATGCACGTTTCACCAATCCAATGTTGGCCAGCATGATAAACATAAGTTATTCAAGAAAAATTAATAGATCGTATGTGCACAGAGGTGTCCATGTGCATCCATTGGTATCGCATATAACAGTTTGCTCAATTCGGATTTGCACATAGGTGTCTATGCATCAATTTTGGTTGGTGCACTTGCGCATTCTTCGCTGCGTTGAGCAAAAAAGTAAGACAAGCTTGATGGCATACATTTATTATAGGAATACTACCCTGTCTACTTCCCAAAAGATCCAATTTTCAACATCGCTATGAAACTGGAGAAATGCCCCCTCTCAACATTCAGAAAAATTGAGGATTGCCAATCTACCCGTTGGCATTTAGGTTTAGGGGTGTTTGAAGGTTTAGGGGTGTTTGAAAGTGGAGGGGGAGATTAATTTTAACTAATATGAAAGTAGAGGGGGGCGATGTGGACCATTTCCACGTATGATTATCTTGAAATCTTTGGGGAATTTTTTTTAAGTGAACAGTAATTTTAAGTGTAAATGAGTGCATATGCAAGCACGTTGCAAAACTGAATTGTGTTTCGCATGCTTCACTACTTATGTTTCAAGTATTTTTAGACACAAGAACAAAATTTATTAATCGTTAGTAGGATTACTATTGCAAGTAGACAATTATACAAGAAGTCTGTCCCCTGGTTAAGGCCCCGCTCGATTGGACTAAAAATTATCAATAGTAAAAAAATAAGTCAGAAACCAGAAGCTGAAGTCGAAACGAGCGGAGCCAAGTGCCACACACACCGGTGCCTACTACAAAACACTTGTTTTGCACACAAGTGAGCCACCAAATTGGCTTTCCTATCAACAAAACAAAGCTTAAAAATCTGCACAGGGCATGCAAATTAAGCTACTAGATATCAGCCAATATTATTAATATTTCTGCTTGGACGTTATGTTTCAAGTCTTTTCAAGGATGTTTCAAGTTTTTATAAAGGCGCAACTATACGCAATATCTTACTAAAAATCATTTCGTAAAAAACATAAAATATAATAATAAAATTTACATGCCATAGTAGTCAATATTGGAACGGCTCGGCTGCGAGGCACGAACACAAAGTATTTGTCCATGTGATGTGGTGGAGTACCACGGCGCATATACGGTAGATGTTTCATTGCCAAAGAAGCTGTGATTTTGGACAGCCCCACCACCCAGGTGATACTGAAGATGGAATGAGATCTCCCAACATATAAGACTCAATACAGGCCAGATATATAGAAAAAGCAGAACAGTAAAACAAAATGTTAGAAAGCTTTGTTCTTCCAAAAGGGGGACATGAGTGTTGCCAATCAATTAGACTATAGTAGTTATCGTTCAAATTTTATTTACAAACAAGCAAAACAGATAACATGATAATAGTTCATGTTGAAACAAATATAACAGCTCGCAGTTATAAGGAGATTACAACATTAAAATAACACAATTTTGAGTATTCATAATGCATCGGATGCTTAGAGTACGTGTGCCCACGTAAGAGGAGATGGTGAGTTCACCTCCTTTGTTATTGTGTGTCTGCCTAGTGGGACGTGTGTCGTATGAGTTGAGGTTTTTTTTTTTTGCTAACCATGGCAGAGTATTACTACTACCTGTTTTTTTTTTTTTTGCAATCCGATTGTATGTCGCTCAAAAAAATACACATTTTTAAATAATTCATTAATCCCTAGCTAGCTAGGGTACAAGAACACCGCGCGTACTCATGCATACTTTGAGTTGGTATGCTCCCAAAAGTACAGTTTTGATATATAGTAAATTATGTAGTTTTTGTTATTATATTTAAAAATAAAACGTAGATTACAGTGTGATGATGTTCTTTTTGGTCATCCTCAGTATCTGCAAGTACATCCACGGTCAGAGTTCAAAAGGGAGGAAATACTACATAAAATATGGGTGGATTTTTTTTGAGTTGTGCCTTATTACTTGTGATTTAAGTTTTTGAATTCTGTCTGTTCGTAAAAGATTGTTTGTTCATAAAAGATAGTACGGGGAGAGATATCCATATGCGATAAAGTTGAGATAGTGTTTACTACAATTGACTTGTAGACTTCGTCTTCAAAAAACATTCCGTTTAAAAACTAGTTACTGTACATAGAAAGTTAAGTTATAAACCCCAAAAAATCTACTCTATAATATATATTATGTAAGAAATAAGAATTGGGAAATCTAATGCAGACAGGAGGAGAACCAGGAGGATTACCGTTGGCAGGAGGATCACTAAGACGATGTTGTTATGACAGCCGATCGATCGACGAGGTTGAACTGAGCTCGTGTTGAGCGAGCGGTCCGTTTCCCTCTCCTTTTATAGGCTGCTGCTAACGCCTAAACCGAACCAACACTAGCTTGCCCCCCTTGCCGGATCACGTACAGACAGCGCAATGAATGGTCGATGGATAAGGTGCTGATAAGTTCTGTCCCGGACAAGCGTGCGGCACTACGACTGGCGTTTGGCGAGAAACACGACTGGGACTACGACGCCGGATGCATTCACGACGCTCGACGTCGACCCGGCCGACCCGGCCTCGCCGGCCAATGTACGAGCGACAAGGATGCACTGGGCAAGCTAACGCCGGCGAGAAACACGACTGCCACATGCGTACAGGGCAGCACAAGTGTTTTTAAGTTAAACTAGCCAGTGATCATGGCGCAACTGCGCGAAGCTAGTCTTATTAGAATTTTTGGTCTGTGAAATAATTTAGGTTTGAACACTGCTCACTCAGCACTGTCTATCTATTTAGATATTTACAAATGACCCGTATGATTAAAAGCGTCGCCTTCGCACGAGGCTAGAAATTAAGTCCTACAATAATTTTTTTTAAAAATCATATATAGCAATTCTCATGTTAATATAGAAAAAAACTAAATATCGTACATGCCCGTTAGATGACCCACCTCTGATTATAATGGTTAGGATATTTCTCATGTACCATCACTACTACAGAAAGGCTAATACTAGACGGCTAATCACAGACGGTTTTACTGGCAACCGTCTGTGATATTTTCATAGACGGTTATTAACATGAACCGTCTGTGATAATTGAGACATCACGACGGTTTTGTTAATAACCGTCAGCGAACTTCCTGACGGTTCTTAATACGAACCGTCTATACCAATCGAGATAACACGACGGGTCTGTTAAGAACCGTCGTGAAAGTTCCTGACGGTTATTAACACAAACCGTCGTGAAAAGACGAATAACACGACGGTTCTGTTAAGAACCGTCTGTAATAATCTCATGTCACTGATAATTGGTGTGTAATAATCACATGTCACCAATAATTGGCGTATACGAGATTTCGATCTCACCCGTCTATTCTCTCCACATCGAATGGTGGCACCGGTTCCTCCCACGGCCGGGCCCTTATTAATAACTCCCCATCAACCTTTCCACCGGTACTAGTCACGCGTGAGTTCATCCACTAGCTAGCTAGTCGCTTCGTATGCATCTCTCCTCCGCCGTGAGCTAGCACCTCCATCGCGCACACGACGGTTCATACTAAAGAACACACTCTTGCCGTAAGTGTCGTAAGTGTGTCTTGTTTAGTGTGACCGTCGTGCCACGAAGGGTTTGTTAGCTTGTCATCCCGTAATAGATCGATCCGATCAATGTGTTGTTGAGTTTTGTGCTTGCCTCTGATTTGCATGTTCCTCGACGATGCCGACCACCGTCGAGATGTGATGTCCACTCCGACAATCCTTCTTTTCCCGCAAAATTCAAGGCAATTTTATTACAAAGTTCAAAAAAACATTTCCATTCTTCGGTGAGCAACGATCGACATCGCAAACATGCATACTTCTTGGTGGCGACTATCCATCGCTTCTTCCCACTTCTTAGAAGTGGGAAGAAGCGATGGATAGTCGATCACCAAGAAGTCGGTATGTCGGCTCACCGCTCACCAAGAACTGGAAATGTCTTTTTGAACTTTGCAGTGGGACCCACATGTCGTGACGGATTTAATAGAAATAGCTCGACCTCGGTGCTGCGTGAGCGGGGCTAGAACGCTACACGAGGGAGCGGGGGAGACAGAGATCGCGGCGATAGCCGGTGGTTCACTCGGTGTTGCTTACTCTATAAGGGTAATAATCCCTTTGAGATATCTCGTGATAATATAGACGGTTTTAATTTAAACACCGCCTGTGTTGGTGGCGTCGGCGAAAAAAAGTATCTCAGACGGTTCATACCTATGAACCGTCGTGATACTAGTATCCTGAGCGGTCCGTATTAAGAACCATCTGTGATAATCCCAAATTATCACGACGGTTTTGTACTAAAACCGTCGTGATAATCTTGTTATCACTGACGGTTTTAGTAAAACCGTCGTGATAATTCATAAACGGTTTTAGTAAAAACGCCTCGTGATAATCCCCACTACTCATTTATTGCTCCACTCGCACCGCATCATCTTCATTTCGATCCGAGATCTAGCCACCGCGCACTCTTTCGCTCAGAGACAAGCTAGGCGATTTGAGGCCAGTTATTTTGGTGGGAAGAGGCAGAGATTGAGTTTTGAAGATTCATTCAATTCATACTTTCCTGCTGGTGGCTAGCTCTAGATATGGTTAGTAAGATAATTTATTTTTCTTTAATTGCATTACAATTTAGATTTAAGTAATTGGTGAGTGTTATTGAAGATGGTTAATTTGTAAAATTGTTGGTTATATAATAGTCATTGTGTTTATAATATGAATTGAGCTAGCAAATTAAACCTCAATATAATACATGTGGCAGTATATATGTAGTAGTAATTAGTTAAGCTAATTTTTAATCTTGAGTTGTTATGTATGTACGTAACGTAGGACCGAAGTCGGATGTATGCATGAGCCGTGTGAGTGAAGAGTATATTAATGGCGTGTCTGCTTTTACAAGAGCCGAGGAGGATATGTTAAATAAGGGGTGGAATATATGTATCGTCCATGCGCCGATCATGCGAAATTTAAAGATGTTTAAGAACCGAGGGCAAATTGAAGCGCACTTGATTCGGAGGGGTTTCAAAAGGGTTATACGTGTTGGACCGGTCATGGCGAAGTGAATGATCATATGTCGCGGATGACATCGCCGGTGAAGTGAATGATATGCCGCCGGATGACATCGCCGGTGAAGTGAACGGAGATCGGTATCATTTGTCAAATTCGTTGGAGCATTTCCATCACGATTTTCAAGACGGTGTCTTCGTGGTCGCCGAGGACTTATTCGATCTTTTCACGCTCAACGCCTCGACGTCTCACTCATTCGATCTTTGGACGCCGTAAGTGTGCACAATCACAGTCTCCGTTCATGTCATACCGATAAATGCCATATATAATTTGTTGCTTTCGTGTGTGTATATGTAGACACGTGCGGACTAAAGCTAGAACATCCCGTCATCATCGGTTGGTTTCTTGGACCCACACATGGTCGCCAGTATACCATCGACGAGGATATGTCCGTCGTCGAGAGGTACATTGCATCGTGGCTGGGCTCTCAACACAATAAGGATTATATACTTATGCCCTACAATCAAAACTTTCATTGGATTTTAATAGTCATTGTACCAAAATGGAACAAGGTATATTACCTTGATTCCTTAAGTAAGAATAAAATGGACTTCACAGTTGTCGCCCAAGTAATCGATAGGTAAGTTTATTTTCTCCATACATACCTATATTGTACTCTTTCTTTCATTCCGATTGACTAAGGTTAACTTTTTGAATCACGAGGGGCGTTCGCGATGTACGTTGAAATGGGGGTGTCTCAAGCAAGGGGCTAAAGGCCCGAGACATACTCGAGATTTTAAGGTATTCGCTATTACACATTAATTAATCCTATGCAGCAGTCAGATTAATGCCTCTTGAATTATTGCTCATTCTATTTTTGCGGTGCCACCAAGAATACGGGCAACACATGTGGATTCTATGTTTGCCACCATATGGACCTACTCCTCGATTCCTCGAGGATCACCAATTCAAGGTTTATCAATCTTTCCATATTTACTTCATACTTATCACATTACATATATACGTACATTGATATCCCTATCCACAGGCTGCGTACATCCCGTCAACTGCATTGGAACAGCCCGATATTTCACGAATTCGAGGAGAGTTGACGTACTTTTGGTGGCTCAAGTCATAAAGTCGAAGGATGGTTCCACTGCACCATGAATTTTATTGCATTGTAATACTGATGTAATGGATATTTTATTTCAATTCAATTGATTCATTTGCGAAGTGGATACTTTATATTTGTGAATGAAATGTGATGTGTATTGGATGTTTATGGATGCCTTATATACTTGTTCATCTGCTTGTTTCAGAGGGCATGGCTAGCATTTCCTGAGGCTAGCCAATAAATAGGAATAGATTTAGGGGTAGAAGGAATATCATAGACGGTTTTTAACTAAAAAACGTCTGTGATATCTGATAATCCCAGACGGTTTTTAATTAAAAACCGTCTGTGATTATCATGTACCACAGACGGTTTTTAACTAAAAATCGCTCGTGATTTTGAGCTATCACGACGGTTGAAAACCGCTCGTGATGACCTCAGATTATCATCGACCCATAAATTCAGACGGTTCGCAAAACCGTCTGTGATGATGTTTTCGAACCGTCTGTGATGACCTTTTCTGTAGTAGTGCATGGATCGAGCACAGAATTGCATAAGAAAAGAGACATGTACGGTGGCATTCATATTGATTTTTGATGAGGATATTTAGGTTTGGTTTATAAATAGTAATAGTTTGTAAAGAAACTTGTGGAGAGAGATATACTCGTGTGCAATTTTAGTCGATATAAATAAAGCTGTTACATCGTCTACTATAATCTGCTAGTGGACCCACCTTAAAAAGACACTCTATTTGAAGTTATGTACTATAGAAATATTATTTACTGTAAAAAAATAATTTTTAGAAACCAATATAAATAGGACTTATTGGGCTGCTAGATTTTATAGCATATTATATTTGTTACGTAATTCTAGTGCCTTCCAAAACATAGTTGCACCTATTTAACTATCAGTCCAGCCTGTTTCTTAAACTAGGCTTTGTACTTTGTAGTTGCCTTGTGCCTGGCTTCACCCGTCGAGTCGGCAAACTGAGGTGGGCTCCCTTCTTTTAGATTTATAGTTTAGCTTGTTACAATAACTATCTTTTAAATATAGTTTTTTTAAGGTAACGTTTATAAGTTGATTATAGTAGATAATATTCTAACTTCATCTATATTGACCAAAATCGCACATGAGTATATCTCTCCGTACTCTCTCTTACGAATAGCAAGAATTCAACATTTTAACCCAAAAACTATAAGTTATAACTCAAAAAAATCCACCATGGTACCACCAACATTGGTTGATTTGAGGACACATGGTACAATGGCATGTGTGTGCGTGTGTATGCACACGCGCACATGTTTATCTATTCATTCATGTCTAGGTAGTAATTTTTCAAAAAACAACAAAGTGTCAAATACTATCAAATTATACGCATACAAATATACTACTTCACCCTAACGAGGGGTGTGCATGCTCTACTTCTCTAAATAAATATGGGACATCTCTATTTATATTTGGGTTCGTGTTGGTCAATAATGTACTCTGATCGACTCGTTTTCCCCCTCAGCTCAAACCAGCCCATTCCCTACTTGGCCCATTGCTAGCCTGGCTCCTTTCTTCAGCCTATGATGGCCCAATCCGGTTCCTCCTCTCCATCCCTGCCCTTTATGTCCTGTGCATCGGTCCACACCTCTCTCTCCTCTCGATCTCTATTTCCCCACCAACGCCTTCATCCCCCTCTCGATCACTCCTCACCTCACCCAGCCGATAGCATCGTCACCTTCCGTTGCGCTGCCTCCTCTCTCTAGCCACCGATCGGCTAGTCGTCGGCTTCCCTGGTGAGGCACCGCCACCGCCTGACGCTGTGTGTGTGTTACCCTGTGCTACTCTCCTCTCGGGACGCCATAGCCCGAGGCATCGCCGGCCCATTGACGGCTGTGCCCAGCTATTGCTACTCCTAGGCAACGTCTCCCTAATCCTCTCATGGCGCTGCCTCCACTCGGCCTCCACGTCGCTGGGGCCCAGAGGCGCCACCAGCTCCACCCTTGTCTTGCCCTCTCTCATCCTCGTCGTCTTGCACCCCTAAATATCATCTTCCTCCTCGGCTCCTGTCTCAGTCCCCTCACCAACCGGATCTGCCCCACTGACCGCAAGCTCCACCGCCAGCCACCGAGATTTGGATTCCCCTCACTCTCTAGCCTTCTCTATCCTTCCCCTTTTGAATTACTTTTTATGCCCTTTATTCTTTTTGTTTGCTTCTAGTTTGTGGATTTCATTCTTGGTTGGCTCGGTGATTTGAGTGATTGTGATAATGATGTAGTGCCTCGACTGTGGCTCACTAGACAGGTCTCGAGGCCTCCTCTTGCGCCAGGGAGCCCAGTGGAGTGTTGTCGTGTGCACGGTGGCCGATGCTGAGCTTGCCGATGCCATGGCAGGCTTCTCGTTGGTATACTCTACTTCCTTCATTCGCCTATCTTACTTTCACTACTCTAGCCTATATGTGAATGCTATGCTATCTTGTGATGCTTGTGGATTGTGACCGTGTGGTTGTGATCCTTCTATGGTGGTGAGGGTTTGCACATGCAAGTTGGTGCTGTTGGCCCAGATAAAGGGATGAAATGTACGCAAGTGGATAGAGAATGAGCAAAAACACGTGCGGAAACTTCTTTTTTGGCAACACATGCCTTTTATACCTTCCTCTTCTATTTACTTTGTTTTCTCACTCACTATCGAGCTCTACAGATTTACATGGCTTAAATAAGCCTCACGCACACACGGTTACACCACCTATACACGCACCTACTACTACTATATACTCTAACTACCACTACATGTGATCTGGTTTTTCCGGCCTCAACTACCGCGTTGTATGCCCACGCCGCTCAACCTCCTACCCACACCACACAGTATGCTCATGACTGCTATAGTGACCGACAACTGCTATAGTGACTAGCCGCCTCCCATGCCGCTCAGCCGCTTGCCTAGACTACGCAGTATGTTGACAACTGCTACAATGACCAGCCGCCTCCCACGCTGCTCAGCCACCTTCCTACACAGCGCAGTATGGTGATGACTGCTATAGAGACTGGTCGCACGACCACAACCACTGGCTTTGAGTCCTCTGAACGTGGCACTTTGATCACACAGATCTGCCACGCTTCGAGTTCTTCTTCGACCACGATGTCTCGACTACACCTCATGACCACGGCTGCTCAAACATGTCATGTTGACCAATTCATCGATCATGGCTTGTCGACCAACGACCACAACTTCCTTTAGACCGCTTCACTGACTATGTCTTGTCGATGATAGTTCTTCGACCGTATCTCCGACCACACAGGTCTTCGAGCACCGACCATCTTACTATAGCTGCAACTGTGGCTTCACCCATAGCATTGACCATGACTTCAACCACAGCTTGTCGTCCACGCTTTCAACCATGGCTTCGACCATGGCTTATCGACCACGCCTTCGACCATGGCTTCGACCATGACTTTTTGACCACGCCTTCGACCATGGCTCCAACCATGGCTTCGACTACGGCTTGTCGATCATACCTTCGACCATGACTGCTACTCGACTTACGAGTACCGACTACTATAGTAGTCCTCTAACTGCAACTTCGACCATAGGCTTTGACCACTGTGGCTACGATCATTGTGGCTATGACAATTGTGGCTATGACCGCTGTAGCTACGACTATTGTAGCAACAATCACTGTGGCTATGACCACATTGGCTATGGCTACTGTAGCTACAACAGCTAATCAAAATAATGTCTATGGCAACATATAGATGAGGGGGAATCATCTAAGGCAGATGAGAATGAGTAATACTACTTATATTTTTGAAAATGGATTTTGAAGAAATAATTCTAGTCATGAAACTAATGACCAGGCTAACTAGGTCACGACCTATAGTCGATATGCTCTGATACCAGCCCTGTCAGACCCGGATTTTACAATCCAGAATCTTATGTGATTCCACCGCACTATTCCCTGGATTAGTACATAGTGCTCACAGATACAGTACTGAACATCAAAAGTACATATCATGCAAAAACGTAAATATAATAGTAGACTTACACATGAGCCGATTAAACTAAAATCAATAAAATGCAACAGTAGAAATGAAACACACAGGTGGGACCCTCAGGACGTACCCACAGGCAGCCAACTGGGGTTCACGACCTAGTTCTTGGCCTCTTCATCTTCTTTACTAGTTGCATTCCAAGGTGTAGTGATCTGACTCTCCTGATTCTAGATTAATTAAGTGAGCGAGGGTGAGCACAAACCACCGTGCTCCACGAGCTAATACACATGATGCAATTAGATAACATGCATGACTTATCAAGGAAAGGTTGGGTTGTTTTATTTGTCATAAATTGCTTTTTAAAATACGATACATAGAAATTTTCTAAGACCTAGCAGTTTGAACTAAAACATGATATTTGGGTAAAAAGAATGCAACAATAATAGTAATACAGATTCTATCCATCGTTACATGGCTCCTGCATCATATGCTAACCTTTCAACAATATAACCACCTACCTTATCACTGGGGCAACACCCGGAGCAACACATATCAGGGCATTTCACTGCCCGCCACTTTTTCAATTTCACCCACAATATTTTCTGAAATAGAACTATATCTGGTTAAGTTCCTATGTCCGCCTTTGACCGTGGGCGCGGCTATTCGAATAGTTTTGACTCTGCAGAAGTTGTATACTTTACCCACAAGATATGATTATGTCACAATGTCGACCATGTTCCTAGGCAAGCGACTGAGTAATCATAATAAGACTGTTACAATGCATCTTTCTAGTATGGTTACGCCTACTAAAGTCTTTCTTCTGTAGGATACGACCATCCCTCGAGATGTTTCCCTCTTGAGCCGTCACGGCAGAGGCGGGGATGAGACCGTCCTTCCCTTTGCACATGTGCACACCTTCACGTAACCACACTAGGTCAATGCAAATTAGTTAGCCCTGTCTATACTTTGCCAGCTTCTGGTTGTACTGTTTTACACTGGAAGGTCATCACATGATTCAGTCCTTAAGGTTATCTAGATGATTCTACCATACTCCACGCTCTCGTGCATCTACTGCACCACTCCCCTGAACCATCCGCCCAGATAGTTAAGTAAATTTGAGGTTTTTGAGAGTATAAAATATCCATGTTACAACATACCGACCAACTTCCATCAATGACTGTCCAAACCAAGTTTTCAGATTGACATAATGCCAAGGGCAACTTAATACCCTCGAGTATATAAGTAGTACTAAGTATAGCGCATAATTATGGACTTATTTTTGAAAGGTTGCCATTATAATGTTCCTAGGGTGACAAGGCTTAAATGTTCAAATATTTCAAAAGAGAGTAGTACTAACAAGTTAAATAATAGGCACATAACTAGAATCTTAAAATAAACATAGATTTGTATATCAAATAACAACATGCAATTTGATAATTTAAAACAAAAATAATTTGCAAAAAATATAGGTTCAACATGATCAAAGTATTGACTCGCCTTGTGCGGTCTTGAGCTCACCTAAAGCTTTCTCGTTCGATGGTCTTAAGCTCCTCGCCTACATCTTCATCTGGATTTTGGTCTCGCTTGATCCATTGATGCTTCAGGACTCCAATTTCTAATTACGCGCTAAACACCTAAATCCAAATAAAGGAAAATAACTCAAAAGCCCAAATAAATCCAAATGAATTCAATTTTAGTTTTATTTTGAGTTAATGAGTGATTTGAGTCAAGGTTGATTGGGTGCAGAGAATTGACGGAGTCAAACGAGGTTGGAGCGAAGTGATGAATGGAAGAGGAAAATTCATTGATAGGGATGCCAAGGAAGGTTCATCGATAAAGGAATATTCACAGGAATATTCTGCTTTGGATTTGAAGATGCTAGGTTTAATAATTTCTTTTTTATTATTTTATATTTATTAAGGAAGTTCCATGAATTAGGTTAGACTTATGGACAGATGTGAGACTTTAGTTGGGGTATTGAGTATTATTTTTGCCAGTGTTAACATTTAAGAGTTAGGGCACGAGTTCTGCACATAATGTGTGCAATTTTACTTTATTGAATCAATTTTTAGAGTTCATAGTTCTTGTAAATTCAAGATATGGTATTTTATGGTGTTCTAATTACCAGTTAGTCAGGTGATTAATTTGAATGGTTGGCTCCATAATTTATTAAAGCATGAGATTACTTACCCAATTATTGCTATTTAACGGTTAGCTTTAATTAGGTTACTATTTATTAGTAATCCATGACAACTGAATCATTCTAGGGCTTAAACGCATCTTGGATAAAATGCACTCCTAACTATGGCTAGTATCACTGAACTTCAAATTATATATTAATGAGATTATTTTAATGACCTGATGACCCTGGGGTCATTTATATTCTAATGGGCACGCAAGGCTATATTTAAATGTGTTCTTTAACTTGAGGCACTCTCGAAATTAAACATCATTGATAGTTTGTGTACCTTTACTTAGTATCTAGCGTAACTTAATTTTAGTTAAAATCTACCTATGTGAGCCTAGCCTGCAATGTGCATTTATTATTTGATATCATTAAATTTATCATTAAGATTTGGTTATCAGCCGCATACTAGCGACAAGGATTATCTTTTAATCACGACTTTCTAATGTAAACACACATTTCATTTTAAATGGTTACGGTATATCGGTTAATTAATGTTATGAAGCGGCTTGATTTGTCATTCACCTTATTACCTTCGGGTTGGGATTTTTATTAAATTTGGACACTTCACCAAAGCCATCTTTTATTAATGCCCTTTATTAATATTAGATTTTAAATAAATAATCAAGGCACATTAGTTACACATCTAGGATAATTAATCCAATATTAAATCTTTAATAATCTTACTTTGCACAGTACTTTATTACATCTCTATAATTAACTTCTTATCTCTATTTTAACTAAATTTATGCTAATTACTCAAAACAGAGGAACATGAGTTTGGACTCAAAACAGAGGAGGGAAGGGAGGGGCGGCGCGCTCAGCTAGGGGGGGTCTTGCCGGCAATGAGGCGTTGCTTGAGAGGCTAGGGGAACCAGCGAAATGGGTCCCCTGGAAGGTAGTAAGGCCAGGGAAGGCGGGATCTCGGCCGGAGGTAGCTCTAGGTGGGCGGGCAGCAGCGGTAGGTGGCCGAGCGCGGAGCGACCATGGGGCAACGGTGGCCGGAGCAATGGGAGAAGAAGGGGAGGGAGGCATGAGCATATGAGAGGTCCTAGGATGCTTACTACATGGGCCATGGAGGGTGAGAAGCGGCGAGGAGCTCCAGCGCTAGTAGCCTTCATCGGCACAGTGAGGTCAATGCCGCCAGCGACTTGGAGTGAGGAAGGAGCCTCGACGGTGCTTGGGAACGTAGGGGGCACCTTGGAGATACCTCCACAGCTGGGAATTGGACCGAGAGGCGTCAGAGAGGCAATGGCTAAGGTGGAGGTGCCATTGGCCGGCGGTGGAGAAGAAATGCCGCTTCGGCAAGCTCGGGGCACTTGGGGGCAATTCATCGCAGTGGGAGGAGCTGTGGAGTGCGAAGAAGACGATGGCAACCTCCCATGGCTTTTATAGGCTCTAAGGGAGGTGGCGTCGTGGAGCTCTGTGTGACGGTCGTGCGGGTGGCATCGGCTTTGGCATGGCTCCAGTGCAGGGCATGGTGGCCAATGTGGGAACGGCAGGGCCGTGCGAAAGCAGGGTGAAGCGATGGCGAGGTGACAGCTGCTGCAGGGCATGGGCGCAATCGGGATTCATGTGTCGTGCAAGCGGGCTGCAGGGCCGAACCACGACAGACGTGGATGACAATGCGATGGGAGCTGTTGGCGCAGGGCATGAGGTTGGCGTGGCGGGGTGACGCGAGCGTCGGGGTCAGGCTCAGGTGGCCGTGCACGCGATGGAGATGCTATGGCCACGCGGCGCAGGCGTGGCGCATGGCCGAGTGTGATGCCAGGAATGGTGAGGGGACGGCTGACAGGCGCAGGGCGGGTTGACGACAGAACAGGGGAGGAGAGGGATAGCACGGTGCGGGAGCCCAGGTGGGGACGCAACGGAGGTAGGTGAGCGGCTTGGCAAGGTGAGGTGACGCGCGCGCACAGGGGAGGTGGGGCCGGCTGGTTGGGTGCCGAAGCGAGCGCAGAGAGGAGAGAAGGAGAGAGAAGAAGAAAGAAGAAAAAGGGGAGGAGGCTGGGCCCACATGCAAGAGAGAGGGATATGAGAAAGAGAGAAGAAAGGGGAGCAAAAATTAGGATTTGGATTTTTGCTTGAAATTTGGATTTTCAATTCAAATCTTAGTCCAATTATTTTGATTTGAAATATCTTTCTCCTCTTTATTTGATTTGCCCTCGAATTTTGATTTCCGATTTATTGTTAGCATTTTCGCTTGGGAGTTATTCACCAGTATTAATTTATATAGCACAAAATTCGGAAAGACTCAAATAAAATTGTAGAAGAAATTCGAATGCCAATATGATTCAATGAAAAGTTTTAAAATTTTTACAAATTTGGACTTACGAATTTCAGGATGTTACAGATCCCGGCCATCACAAAAAAGAGGTGTTGATAAACATCACTCGGATGTTTTCTTGTTAATTATCATTTAGATTTGTAATCGTTAGATTAGATATTCAACGGTCACGAATTCTTTCCCCTAAAAAATCTTTCCCTCCAAACTCTAAAAAAAAGAGACCCGTGGATTAGAGATCCAATGATCCTAAATTGAAATAATTGTTAGAAAAAAAACTAGATATTATCTAGTCACATCAAAAAACTTAAATTTGGTGACGGTTTGATCCTACCCATCACAAAAAAAAACTTAATTTTAGCGATGGTCTGCTTCTACCCGTCACGAGATCCCTTTTGGTGACAGTTTTTTTTTCTGGCCATCACAGAAACTGTCGAGCAGTCACCAAAATAAAGTTTCTGGAATGACTAACACCCAAACCGACGCACTAGCTAGCCCCCTCGCCGATCACGTACGGACAGCGCAATCAATGATCGATGGGTAAGTGCTGATAAGTTCTGTCCCTTGACAAGCGTGCGGCACGGTGGCGTATGACGAGAAACACGAGTGGGACTACGACGCCCGTCAATGCTCGCCTGCGCTGACAGGACCTACGTGGCTACGCTCGACGTCGACCCGGCCGGTTGGTCTCGCCGGCCAATGGTAGGGCTATAAACGAGTCGAATTTAAGCGAGTTTAGTTTTTTAGACTCAAACTCGTTAGAAGTTTAAGTCGAGCTCAAATCAAGCTTAAGTTGGGATCCGAGTTTGAACTTAAGCTCGAGCTCGGCTCAGCCTAAGCTCGAGTAGACTCGAGCTCAGCTCGTGAAACTCGATAACAATTAAAACAATTTATTATGCACTATTTTTCAATAATAAGAAATTTTTAAGTTCGAGCTTAGCTCTAGTAAGCTCGATAACAGCCAAAATAATTCAAATATACACTAATTTTCAATAATAAGAAAAGCTCGAGCTCAAGTTCGGCTCGAGTAAGCTCGGTAAGAATTAATATGTATTACTATTTAAGCTTGAACCGGAGCTCGCGAACTATTCGAGCTCGGCTTGGTGAAGCTCGCGAGCTCGAGATCAAGCTCGAGTTCGTCTCGTTTAAAGTTCGAACCGAGCTCGAATCGAGCCTAGAACGAGCCGAACTCGAGTAACTCGTGAGCTTCGAGCTTTTTTTACAGCTCTAAATGGACGAGCGACACCGGATGTACGGGGCAAGCTAACGCCGGCAAGAAACACGATTGCCATATGCTTACAGGGCAGCACAGGTATTTTAAGTTAAACTAGCCTACGCCACTATGCGAGTAATTTTTTTATTTGACCATTTGTGCCACTTTAATTTCAAAATCAGTCCCATACAAACGAAATTACAAATTTAGTCTTTTTACCGAGCACGATAGAATAAGCGAACGATGCTTAGCTACTATCTTGCCACCTGACCGTGGTAGCAATCGGCCATCGCGGCACCGCCGACTGGCGCAGCAGGTGGCGGGACCCATGAAGGTGTCGCGTCACTCGACCGCGGTAGGGACCAGGCTAGCTCCCACGCTCCAATTTTCGTGGCACGTGTGCGCCATCTCCTACGGATGACCATTGTGGAGTATAGCCTGGTAGCCAAATCATTCAGCACTGTTGAAGTATAACTGAATTGTCCATCTTTTCTCATAATCTTAAACTTTTGGGTGAACTGGCTGGTGCATGAAAGTCAATATGGTATCAGAGCCAAGAGGTCCCGAGTTCAAGACTTGGCTGACGCAATTAAAAAAAATAATTACAGTCCACTTATATTCCACGTATTAGGTCTAAGAGAACCTACACATGAGGAGTGTTGAAGTATAGTGAATTGCCTATCTTTACTCATCAGCTTAAACTTTTTGGTGCATTGATTGGTGTATGAAACTCAATAAACACCCATGCATCAAGGGAAAATGCTACAATACTACCAGCTAACAGCAAATTTGGACTACCATTGACTTCAGGATTTATTTAGTTTTCTTTCGAAATAGCATATCGCAAATTACAAAATAACTAGCTGAGCAGTGACCATCCCGTCATGTCACATGCCGCGGAGCTGGAGCATGGGAGCTAGCCTAGTCCCTGCCGCAGTTAGGTGGCACGACACCTTCGTGGGTCCCACCACCTGTCGCTCGGGCCAGTCTGTGCCGCGTTGGTCAGTGATGCCGCGGTGTTCGGTTGCTGCCAAGGTCACGTGGTGTGGTAGGAGCCACACGTCGATCGTTGATTCTTCTACGCTTGGCGAAGGGACTAAATTTATAATTTCGTACCGTATAAAGTTAATTTCAAAATTAAGGTGGTACAATGGGGCAAAATAAAAAAAAATTTCTGCATAAGCTAGTCTTAGTATAATTTTTGGTTTGTGAAATAATTTAAGTTCGAACACTGCTGACTAAGAACTATTTATCTATTTAGATATTTATAAATGACTTGTATGATTAAAGGTGCCGCCTTCGCTCGATGCTAGAAAGTTCCATAATAATCTTTGAAAAAGAAAAGTCATATATATAGCAATTCTCTCGTTAATGAAGAGATAGTAAATATCACACATGTCCGTTAGATGGCCCACCTCTGATTATAATTATTAGGACACTTCTCTTTTACCAATGGATCTAGCACAGAATTACATAAGGAAAGAGACCTCTATAATACCAGGAATGTAGGGTACTCTATAGATTAGCAGAATTTTCTACACAATTATACGGCTAAATTTTATAATATATTATATTTCTTACATAACTCTATCTTTCAAAACATACTCCCTTCGTTTTCATTTACTTTCATTTTTTACCACAAATATTTGGTACTTTGCTATTTTCAATGCAAATTTTTACTCGAGTGTTTGCACAGATATAAAAAAATACATGGCTTTATTACTTCTTGCTGTTACTGTCTATCAGAGTAGTTAGTTGCTAGAACATTTCGCTATAATATGAACAAAAAAATTGTCTAAATATGTATATCCGATTAAAAATGTTCAGTAATAAAAAACGGAGAGAGCAGTTGTACCTGTTGAACTGTCGGTCCGGTTGGTCCGGATTTTTAAACCAGGCTTTCGGGTTGTCTCGTGCCTGCTTTCACCCGTCGAGTCGACGAACTGACATGGTACCACCAACGACCATCTGACGACACATCGTACAATGGCATGGGGTGCAAGGAACTCGGCGTCGTGCTGTGTGCTGAGGTGGACATCACCCATTATCGGCATCCGCATCCTCTGTCTGCCATGCTTCTTTGATGGCAAACATGAACAGTGATTTTCGAGCACTAATGCAAGATACTGTTCAGGTTTTACTATTCCAAAATACTGTTCTGTACCCTTCATCCAAGGTAAATAAAGATTCTTATTACTGTCGATGGACAGTGCACGGGTCGCCCCCACCATGTCAACTTTATTTACTAGTAGCATTTTACCGCTCGAATTCCACAAATTTATGTTCTAGGCTTCTAGCAACCACAAACACCTGTGAGCACTATCACAGATCACAGTACTGACTTGCACTGATGTTGCCATGCACTCGTGGATAAGCCGCTTGTGGACGCCTCAAGCCTCCCGACCCATAGAAGGGCTAAAACACCACAAGTGACGTACACACGCCACACAACAGACAACGCACAAACACACCTCACAACCATGGCATCGGTAGGCTTCGGCACGGCCGCGCCGGCGGTGGCATCGCCCGCCGGGAGGCGTCTGAGCCGGCGGCCAGCGCCGTCATCCGTGCACGTGCCATCCGCGACAGAGAGCGTCGCGGCGGCGGCGAATGAGAAGGGACTGTTCGACGCCATCTTCTGCGCGCTGTACAAGAGCAGCTGCTGGAGACGGACCCCATCCTCAACAAGGTCGAGGGGAAGGCCGCCGCCGTCGCGCCGAGGGCGAAGGCCGGCACGTCGGTCAAGAAGGCGGCGTCTGCCGGCGACGACAGCGGCGGCAATGGCGGGTTCAACTTCGGCGGGTTCTTCTCCAAGAAAGGGTGAACATACATGCACATGCAACTCTGCAACGCGTGCATAGCTTTAAGAAGGACGTTGCGTACGCGCACACATCGCACGTGCGCTCAGCGTCAATTCTTTTACCTGCTTACTGTAATTTTCCAAGATGCAGGATTGGATTTGGTTTTGGAGGGATAGCGGCGTGCATAGCTTTAAGAAGGACGCTGCGTACGCGCACACATCGCACGTGCGCTCAGCCTCAATTCTTTTACTTACTGTAATTTTCCAAGATCCAGGCTTGGATTTGGTTTTGGAGGGATAGCGGCGTGCATAGCTTTAAGAAGGACGTTGCGTACGCGCACACATCGCACGTGCGCTCAGCCTCAATTCTTTTACTTGCTTACTGTAATTTTCCAAGATCCAGGATTGGATTTGGTTTCGGAGGGATAGCATATTAAAGTATGTTGTGATAAAATTCATGACGGTGATTATTCGAACTGAGATATACTTAAAATATAGGCAACAGAAGTGCCTTTTTTATTTACCAGTCCGTTCCTTAGGAACAAATATAATGTATCACCGTTCTTTCTCACCCGCTTCGACATGAGAAATTTCTGATGTAGCCACATCCAAACGTATACCGTGAGTGCCAGGCGATGCTTGTGCGGTAAACACCTTCCAGGAAACTGTTGCGCGCAAGATGATCCTTGGAATCTTTGCCTGGGAAGCTTATGAAAGAACCACAATGTTCCGGCCATACCGGTGCTGTGGTGCAGGTGTTGTATCCTCTGCATCGATCGACGATCCGGCAGTCTTCGTGCTACTGAGGTTTATTCACTGCATCGACATCAAACTCACCTATAATCTTCAATGATATAATTCACACGCAACACGTCAGGAGGGATCGGTATCTGCAATTTACAAGCATGGGTTAGGAGGTATTGGAGGGAGGCAAGGACTAAGGACTGAGGAGTCATATAGAAACTGGTTTTAACGTAACTCAACTCGATGAGTAAAAATGATTTTAACATCTATTTTCTTTGTTTGGGCACCAAACAATCTTATATCTTCTGCTTACATGCAGAAAATAATGAAAATTAAAGCCAACCAGACTAGTTACGATCATTCATAGCAAGGATTGAAAATCCATGTAAATAAGCATAACCAGAGACCCCTAAGATTGACTAATGTTATGAAAGCTATTAAGGTTTGGAACTTCTGAATCCAAGATCTGTAGCCAACAAATTTTCTCACAATCAATTACCTCTGAGATCCAAAACATTTGCATGTACCAACTACTTCATCTCAAATTACACTGTTACAGCAAATATGGTAGAAAAACTAGATTGCGACACATATATCCTCTATGTTTAGTATTGTATTGCATTTGGCTTAGAGTTGTGTATCCTCATGTATTAGATATAATTATGTATTAGATATAATTGGCCTTTGCCCTACAATATCACTATATTCCTCACAAATATGAGGAAAAGAACCTGTGTATATGCTGCCAACTACATCGCCTCGCATTACATATTACAGATCGTTGCAACAATTGATCCTTATGATGTTTCGTAAATAGCATTAGTTACCATGTACCCCAAATCTTAACTGGATCAATGAATCATGTACGCAGTATGCGGGAGGTTTTTGTGAATCCAGTAACTATGGTTAAGCTCCTAGTGAATGAATATGTTACACTCCTCAGAAAGGTGTCTCAAATAAGCCACAGAAACTAATTTTCCAGATGGTCCTTGATAACATGTATGCTAAGCTCCTTATAAAGCTATGCCAAATATGAGGGTACTACTTTATAGAGCTTTTTGGCAACCCCTTGACAATCAGATAAGACGTGGAATTAGTGGATCTTTAGGAGTAGGACCTGTGGTCTATAATCTCCTTCCAGCTATCAATACCGAAAGGTTAGGGCCTCTAGGTACGATGTACGCTGCACAGAAAGGTACCATAGCATATAGGCAATGCAGATGGTGCTAGCATTGCACAACTCTGCATATTCATTAGTTAAATTTTACGTAGATTAACTTCAAACTTGTATGACCAACGGTTACTATATTGTATGTAGAGCATTTCTTCTCTACCTGACTTAAGAATGGTGTATCTCTACGGGCCTGTTCTTTTTGGCTACGGCTTATGACATTTGGCTGAAATTTTTAAATTTTGACTGTTTACGGTACAGATTACGGAGAGACCAATACTCACTTACGATTTTGGCTGGTACAGATGTTGAGTTTTTAATGTGTACTACGTTTAACTTGTAGACTCTATCTTGAGAAAATACTCCGTTTGAAAATTAGGTACTGTAGCAAAAGCCAAAAGCCGCCCGGCTTGTGACTTGCCGAACAGGCCGTACGAATGACCAAATGCACTACAGTTCAGTACAGAAGGACAAAAACATTTCTAGTCGTTCACAATTCAATGCTAAAAATATGTGTCGTGTCAGGATAATCCTATACTACTTTTGCTGCACAGATCTCCTATTTATCTTTATCCGAAACACTGACCTCAGTACATCCTAATTGAACAAACATTTGCATAAGCTCACCTGAAGATATTTCCTCTAGTGATCTTCTAGATAATTGTACCATCTGGAACCACCGCATTTTTAAGCACTACAGTCACACCAGAACGAATGTAAAACCCCTCCGATGGCCTGTCTGCTTCTTGCACTTTCTGCACTCACAAGCAAGGGAAAACACTCAACATTTTTTTTAAAAAAAATTTCACAACTCGAATACTTAATAGCATGAACAAATAATGTTAGCAGAAGCTGCTATTTTGATTCTATGTGCAACACGGCCCAAATAAACTAGCTTCTGCCATGGGATTTCCTAGACATCGAATTTTAGCCAAGTACATAAAAGCTATTCATTTATTTCCCTCCAACCATGCTTTTTCTAATAAGGAGAGATGAGGCTTCTCTAGGTAGGCATTCTAAACACTAAACACATTTCTTGCTACTTTTGCAAAAGTACTTTCTACCCAAAATCCATATTTCAGATCGAGGAGCACTAGAATGCAGCATTTTTTTTGCCCTATGATAGGTAGTTCGTGCAGATTTCTCAATGCACAAAAAGTTGACATAGTGACATGATATTCGTAAGTTCAGTTACACAAATAAAGTATCAGTACAATCATTATATCAATGGCTAGTGTAATTTTTTAACATATTAAAGAGATAATTATACATGTGAATTCCAAAGGCTTTCCAAAACAATGGTTGAATCAATAATTTTATATAGGGGGTTATACCTCTGAGTTCATAATGGCTACATTCTTCCCAATTCGAGCATTCTTGTCAATGATACAATTCCTGTATGTCAAAACTCAAAACTTAGCACCAAAAGAATGAGCATTGCAGGTAAGCAACCAAATATTATACATAACTATATACAGGATAACCTTATTTTGGTGTTTTCTCCAACGCCAACTGGAACTTTTCCATCAGAAAGTTCAGAAAATCTCTCAGCTTCAGTCTGGTAATAATCTGCCCCCATCATCATGGTGTCCTACACCCAGTTGATTTTTTTGTGAAGGGACTTGAAACAATTAAACACACCATAAAATTCAACAAAAAGAAAACAAAACATTCATTACCAATATGTAGGGAACTTAGCAATTGCTTTAGCACATAAAGTCAGTAATTATAATTTTCCATAAAAAACTGATTATGTGCAAGTTTTTTATGATTACGGACATACAATTGCCCACGGAAATAAGAAAACATCAGAAGATATTCATACAGCTTCAATGAGGCATGGTGCAATTGCCATAAATGACTGAAGAAAATAAACAAAAACACATCTGCGTCGCAAACTACTAATAACAGAAAGGAATAGGGAGGGTTTCGACTTCCCGTACAAATATGTAAAAATATAAATATTCCATGATTTACCTTGAGCTGCACCCCTGGTTCTAATCTTGAGCGTATACCAATAACAGAGTGCTCAACATTGCACTCTGTTAGGAAGCACCCATGTGAAACTATAGAGTTTAAAACCTGTACAGAAAAAGATATATCAACAAAAGCTGCCATGGAATCAGAATGTATTATCAAAGAATCAATCTGATAGAGAATCTGACCTTGCAATTTTCCACCTTGGTTGGAGGTAAAAACCTTGGAGATGTGAAAATAGGCTTCACAGGATCATAAAAATAAAAGTTGGGAGACTACAAAGATAATAAATGAGTTCATTAGAAAACTTATCCTGGCACAAAAAGATTATAGCTGGAGATGATGTTAACTAAAAGGTAAACCTGATTGGTGAGAGCAAGATTTGCCTCAAAGAAGGACTTTATGGTCCCAATATCTTCCCAGTAGCCATCAAATAGATAAGCCTGTCATCACGGAAAAAAAATTGCATTCATAATCAAGGGTTTATGACAAGTAAGGTTGCTAATCTTTTTAGAATTTTGAATAAATGGCTGGGAAAGGATTGATGACATTCAATTTTTTTTATACATGTTCAATTTGGAGGACTATGAATAGTAAACACCTGCACATTGTAGTCTTTTGCAGCCATTGGAATAACTTCTGAGCCAAAATCATTAGCTGTTGGATAATGGCCCCTAACAGATCACAACAAATAAAGAAAAAGAGTATCATCATCCCCTCGGCTGGAAAGAAAATAAAAATTATGATGCAGGAAAAATTCCCAGAAATGCAAACTTAGCAAGTACAATCAGCAATTTTATCTTATAAGAGATAACAATTATGTTATTTTTTGCACAGTTTGTCATTTGCCACACATCACAAAAGAAAAGGCTACACTAAAATAAGAACTGGGTAAATGTCTTATGTCAGTATGTCACAAAATTGCAAACATAAAATGCCAATGATACATGTGGTTCATCACACAAACTGGTTTCTAAAATTACAGACATCACTTCTCAACAGTTAGTGTTAAATGCTTACCTCAGAAGTCTTAATAGGACATCGGTCCTGAATACATATATTCCCATTGAAGCCATGTATTTGTATGTATTTGCAACTTGCGGGGACAACCCGAACATTTCCATATCTACTTGCTGCATCAACAAACATCTTAAATTATTTACAAGCTTTTCATTAAAGCCAATAAATCCAGGAGTAGCATTTGAGATAAAATTTGGAAAGATAGACAAGCAATTTAAAATAATCTATACAACAATGACATCATGAATAAAACAACTAATTATGCAATAAAAAGTGACAGAATGCTTTCAATTTACACTTGTCTAGATAAATCATCAAGTAGTCATTTGTCTTTTGAGTTCAGTGTGAGGGCATATACCATTGGTTTCAAACTCTCGCCCTTGGGCTTTTCAAGAAAATCAGTAATGCGACCATTTCTATCGGTCTTCATCAATCCAAAGTCAGAAGCTCGACTGCAGTTGGACAAAATAAACAAATTAGCTTACAGGAGAGGAATATATCATTATGTGACCTGTCAATAAATCATATACGTCATGTATTAACTACTTGTTACAAAATACAAAGTAGTACGGAATTTGAAAGCCTTCCCACAGAGTATATTAATGATGACGATAACACAAATAAACTTTTGAAGCTCATTAAAAGTACACTAAAGTCTTGCTAACTAGCCAGGATACCATTTTGCTTCATTAGCTACAAAAAAAAAGGTCAATTGAAGTACTGAAAACAGACTAGAAACATAGAAAGTAGAAACCAATTCAAAGAGGACAAAGATGAATGACCTCTCATCCATAGGAACACAAGCGACTGAAATATCGGCACCAGAGTCAACATGCTTCTGCAAAAGAACACTATTTAAATATCTCATCAAATAAGAATGACAAAACAAGCTTGATTCTAAAACGTGGAGTACACCTGCACAAAGTCCATGTAATCCATCCTATACAGATGGTCACCAGATAGAATCAGTATGTTCTCTATACATTTGAGCCTTGCATCCTTCAAAAAATAGCAGAAATAAGTTAAAATTGGGAAAGGGATAGCATCCTATCAAAGAAAACACATCGTGGGATGGCACTAGAGAAACCTCAAACAGCCACAGGAACTGCCTAACAGCATCCGCTGTTCCTTGAAACCATCGCTTTCCTAATTCCCCTGCTGTCTGGGTAGCCGCCAGCACCTATCCAACAAGCAAAAGAAACCACTAGAAAACATGATCGCCAATCCATTACACTTGCATAATCCGACCTCACAGTTAATACTATTCAGGTTCAAGAGTATACCTCCACGAACCCATCACCAGATCCAACTCCCTCCCCAAAGTTATAAGTCCGTGCAATGTGGCGGTTGAGAGACTGGGAGTTGAACTGGGTGAGAACGTAGATCTTGTTAATCTTGCTGTTTATGCAGTTGCTCATCGGGATATCAATCAGCCTGTAACATCCGCCAACCGGCACCTGACACCAACACAAGACTATTCAATCACTACTGTAACCTTCTCACGGTTCCATCCAAAGATATTTCATCATTTGCCACGGTAAAGATATATACTTCAGAATGTGCTACTCCATGTCTCACTAACATATCGGTCCTAGAGATATTCCATCATTTGTTACTGCAAAGATGTGCACTTCATACTCTATGTCTCACTGACATGTGGGCTACATGTCAATCAGACATTAGTGGCAAATTCTGAAAGACAGTGACAAATGGTCAATTGCCCCTTCAATCAATAGCATAAACTGCAACGGGAATCCCCAATTATTACACACCATTCATGTAACTAATGCTGAACAAATTCATGAGGAAATTTGACTTGTGAGCGATTGAGAAAGAGGGAGACAGAGAGAGGATTAGGCAATTACCGCGGGCTTGGCCCTGGTCCGCGTGAGCGGGAAGAGGCGCGTGCCGGCGCCGCCGCCGAGGATGATGGACGCCACCGTGTCCGGGTCCACATCCCTCCGCGCCGCCGCCGCATTCACCGTCGCGGGGGCGCCCGGCTCCACCTGGCACAAACACAACCATGATCCACCCACAACGGCGCGCGAGCGCGACATATATCACCAATGCGGCTCGCGGATGCAACCAATCGCACGGAGGAGGTGGGATATGGACGAATGAGCGGTGATGCGCAACGGACCTTGATCCCCTGGGGGGCGTTGGCGAGGACGCAGGTGGTGGCGGCGGCGGCGGCCGTGCGGCGCGGCGTAGCCAGGCCCGCACGGCGCGGCGTCGGGCAGAGAGCCGCCGGGCGGGAGGGGCAGGCCGCGTGCAGCGCTGTGGGCGCCGTGGAGGTCGCCATTGGCCGCAGGAAGGTTCTAGAAGGTCGCGAGGGTGAGGAGGAAGGGAAGGAGGAGCGGGCGAACGAAGAGAGGGGAGTGTGAGATGGTACAGTGGAATGGGTGATCTTTGCGTCAAGGGGGGGTTTTGTAACGGAACGGGGAACCGAGCAAAGTGGGGAGGCGCGTGGGAGCACGGGATTTGTTGAGATCCAGCTACTAGCGACGCAATTCACGGTAGTAGCGGAGCCAGAATTTTGACGTGGAATACGGCTTTAAGATACATCTATTTTAAGATATGTTTAAATTATATAGTACAAAAGTTTAATATATATAACTAAATAACTATTCAAGTATTATTTACCTATGTTATTTTTTAGCTTGTTAGGATTGATCATAACTATTGCAACTCTCTTTTGGGTATTAATTCATGATATTATTCTTTTAAATTCGAAGGTAAAAAAGAAGCAATTTACTTTTTGGTGCTACAAACCGATCTATATACTACAATCTATGAATACCCTGAAAATATCCTATAGGAGCCTTTTGCTTCCCAATCCGATCACTAAACCATGTAACAAGAAAACCCCCAATACACCATTTTGTACCACACAAGCTCATAAATTGATATACTGGGACTCAAATTAACACCATACAACTTTCCAAACATGTATCCTGCAGCTCTATAACGTTCTTGGACTGCAACAGCGCCAGCTTCGACGCCAACGCCCCCATGGATCTACCATCATTTTACATTTAAACCGGAGAAATGCGGATGAGAAAAATCAGAACAATATATCTATGAATTGGGAAGCACGGGATTGAGACTTGGTTCGATGACTTTTTCGGTTGACCTTTTCCTCTTTGGTGCCTGATGATCGCCGGTAGCAGCGTGGGCTCCGGCCTCCGGGGAGAGTAGCGACAGCGATAATCTTTGCGTGAACAGAGCCGCGTGCCCGGGCTTGAGCTCGCCTGCTATGCTAGGGCAGAAGCCTGAAGGATTTGGCCGATTGCTGGGGAATCTTCAGTGGGGATGGCCAATCGATTGATGAAGTGAAGATGGTTTGGGCAGTTAGACTAACAGGCTTAACTTATTGTCTCTTGGGTCTAATGGGCTATTGGTAGTATGTTAGTATATGTAGTGTATACTTTGTGTATTAAGGGGGTATATATCGAATTTTTGTGCAAACTTTTGGGGGGTGCAACTGCAACCACATGTAACACTGTGGCTTTATCACTGATTCATGAGGGTGGGCGGTTGTTCACGCTGACCCGGCTGCTCAAAACTTCCCCCGTTCGGGCGTTCGGCCCCATTTGGATTGGTGTTTTCCCGTAGGAGTTTCAACGGCTGGTGTCTCCTTTAGTTACCCTAGTTTCCTATTCGGAATGGAGGAATTACCTATAAAAAATCCAAAAGAAAAACAATCAAATTTTCGTATTTAGGTCTTGTTTAGATGCACCGACATCCTGACCCCATCTATTAAAGTTTATGGGAGCAATCATGTGTACCTAGTTGTTTTGTTTGCAAAGAGACTGTGATAGTTATAGATCAAATAGTGAATAACAGGGACTACGAAAAAACCATAGAGTAGCTACCTAGAGTCTAAAACTCCTATCGGGAAGCAGTATAGAGGATGTATCTTATGTTGGATATATCTTATGCTTGTACCACTGCTTAACCCTTTCTTGAAAAAATGAATCATCTTTCCTCATGGCGTCCTATGCGACATATTTATAGTCATGGGGAGGTTATGTACATAAATGTCTCCCTCAGGGTTTGTACTAGTAAGGGCAAACATGTCTTTTATCTGGTATGACCATTTTGGGTTTGCCACAGTCACATGCGTAATGGCCCTTTTGGCGAAGTGGGCTGATTGGGCCAAGGTGGGGGCCACTCCCCAACAGTAGCCTCTCATGGTAAAAGACTTCGTGGCTAGTAGGCCGAAACCATATTGCTTGCTTCTTGGCCCCTTCCATCCCTTCGGCTTCCCGGTCGATTGCCTGGTTTGTTTGCCCACTTATTTTCAATCGGTGTTGTTGGCGCATGTGAGGTGCGAGACTTGCCATACACGTGGATACCATCGCATCGTTGGTCATACTGCATGGGCTGTCGTGTTAGTTATGGGGCACGCACATCCCCTAAAAAGGTGTGCTTGTCCTACCGCCATTAATTGCATCTATCCCATCGATACTTAAGCGGTGTGTCACTTGGGTAGGAATCATTTGCTTCTTCATTCTTGCTCTTGCCCATCACCCTTAGTAGTTGCTTTGCTCGCCGTCGTAGATTCATTGTTGCGCGGCCGCTATTTAGAATGGGTCAGGGGGGGTGAGCGCGTTGGTCACTGCAGTATGTCGGTTGCCTCCACCAAAAGCGGCGATGAGGATGCCCTGATCCGCTACTGGCAAGTGGTGGAAGGCATCAAAAAAGGTGGCCAGCGTGTGCGTCAACACTCTCGGGCGGTCGATCGTGATGGATGAGCTCCTTGGTGCAGTTGTGCATGATAGGAAGGTCTCATACCGTCAGTTTGTTCGCCGGTTGATGGATGATGATGTCATCCCATGCCTACGAGAAGGTCAGATGCTGGTCTTTGCTGCATACTTCGATGTCGGACTTCACATCCCTACCGTGCGCTTTGTGGGCGAAGTTCTCCATGTGTACGAATTGGAGCTTCCACAGCTTACGGTGAACGCCATCGCGTGCCTTACAGTCTTCTCTTCGTGTGGCCGATTCAGAGGCCGTCATCCCCAGCACGCCACTCTTCGTCTCCCTACACGACGCGCAGTGCCAACCGAAGCGGCTAGGTGACAGCCAATATTTGAACCTATGCAGCGTCACCTTCTAGGTTCGGTCTGGCTGCTCGAAGGACTTCCCTTCAAATTTGACGTAGACGAAGTGTGAGTCCAACAGGCTCTATTGGTGGTTCTACCACAAGATCGAGCCCGGGAGTAGCCTTCGCTGGATCGGGTGCATCATGGACTCTGTCCCCTTGCTGTGCGTGAATCTCGACTGAGATGATGATACATGCGCAAGGAGGCTTCTCATGGCCGCATATTGCATGAATATGCGCGACCTCTAGAAGAGTTTTGCATAGTCCACGTGTCCCTATTGGCTCGTCGGTGGGATTTCTGGATGTGTCCTGCTTGAGATGATGGTGTCTACCCCTCCCTGACGTGGCTGGCAAAGCTTGTCGGACTGGGTAAGATTTTCGTGCTCCATCTTATCCACCTGCATTGATCGGGCCTTCGTGTTCACAGTGCATTGACCCTTGTCACCTGTATTTTCTTTAGTCCTACGTTGGCAGAGGCTAAGTGGGCAGTAGTTGTGTTCCTAAGGCCCTACATCCTAAAGGAGTATAGCCTTTAGGTAGCCATAATGTCGAACGGTCCATGCATTGATCGCGTGTGCGAAGCTCTGGGGCTCCCCGTGCCCAATCACCCCATTCATGCCACGAGTGTCAGTCATGCTAGCGGCTCACGCCACATCGACGATGAAGATGGCGACGGCTACGATCTTTGATGGACAATTTCTTAGCCAAAACTACCTTCCCTTTTTGACCTTCTACCTCTCCCAACCACTAGCGCCACCCCAAAAGCCACTTTCACCCTTATTTCTTACGCCACCTGGCTTGCTCCTATTCGCCACTGCCACCGATCTCGATCGCCTTGGCTGAGCCTGTCAACAGCCTTGTGAGTGCTACCACACCTCTGCCACCCTCATTAAAACCCGTCCCATCGCCCAAGGCCACGTGCCACAACCGCTAGAGCCTATTTCTCCATCGTCGCCAAGTAGAGCATCCTCGATCGGCTCATGCATGCCCACCCATGCCCTACCCATCACCTTACCGAAGCTCCAGTGAGGTGCAGCAAGTCCAATGTGCCAACAATGTATGCCAACATGACACTAAAGCCCATCGTCGGCCAGCTCCGGCCTCCACGCGCCGCCCATCGCCTTTACCAAACACTGCTCCCACCGCCTCTTCGCACGTTATAAAGCATCACCAAACTCCAACTGGCTTCACATCAACCCCAATTGCACACCTAAAGTTCTCTTTCCCAGACTCTAGCCTTAACTCGTTGTCGCCACTGTGCACTATACCAGTGGCCCTTCGAGCTCAAATTTTCACTACGGCTGATTAGAATCCAATTCGTCATGGCTAGAGTACCCTTAGGCCAACACGAACTCGATGCCGACCACACTACCCTTTTCGTGGCTCTTAGGCCACCAGTGACAAGCGCCATGGCCAGCTTAGCATGAACCACTTGAGCTCAATTGACCAACATCCATAGCCTTCCTATCATCCACAGAGCTTAAAACACCATCAATTTCTCCTAAAGCCCACTGTAGTGACGTTGTGCCATGATGGCACTCTGGCAAGCCTTCCTCGCTGTCAGCCCACACCATGGCTCTTTGTGCTCCACCAAGGTCAAAAATGGAACCACCGTAGCCCATTTCCCCTATACACACCCTTGCTAGCCACCATTAACCCTCGCCGGGGCATGCTCGAGCTCATTGTAGCCGTCCCCTACTCAGACACCATGGCACCCAGCTCAACTGAGCCGAGTCCCTCGGAGTCAGGCCGAGTCACCCTGAGTCCTGTAGATTCAAGCTGAGTCGAGCCAATTCCAACCGAGTCAAGCCCAATTAAGCTAAGTTGGGCTGACTCAACTTCAGAAACCGCATGGACTAAGCCCAAAAACCAAGCCGACACTGTTTTTGCCCGACCTACCATTCACGACACATTATTGTTCCTAAACCTGATCCGATGTGAATAGTACCAACCTATTACTATTCATAGAAACCAGTTTAACATATATATACCTATTTCGACCATCTCGAGCCCATCTAACCTATTTTTAACTCTGTTCGGCCAAACCAAGCACTGCCTAAACCCTATCCAGCACTGCCTAAACCCTACCCATCCAAAATCACTTTCCTTTGTGCATTTGCTGGTTATTTTATTGCATTTTGTTCTCAGCTTGCATTCTGCAAAGTAGGAACTTATTTGTATTTATTCTTTGCTCTAGTATCCAGATTCGACTAGTTGCCCAGTAGAGAGCTACTAGAGCAATTAAGATAGATGGTGTAAACCTGAAGTCTACAATAAAATAATCAGAGACTCTAGATAAAGAGGCAAGTCACATGTTTTTAATCATATTGAGCCTACATCATTTAATTATTTAATTATCAGTATTTTCATCATTCTTTATTTATGCACTGTTATTTATTTAAAATAATTGTTTAGAATGACATGATAATTAGCTTTGTCCATTGGAAAAAGCCCTGTTTTACTTTGTGGCTATATTTACCTTAACAAACCTTAGTAACAATAAATTACTATAAAATTTACCATTCTAGATCATGAACTCAAATGTTTTATACTACTAAGTGATTTGGTGTTTTGCTGATAGAATTACAAAATGATACTAGGCTTAAGGATGAATCGTGGAAAGCCACTAGATGGTTGAAATCAATGACCTTACCCTAGGGTTGAGGTTTTGGTATAATTTGGTGGTAGTGTGGTAATGCACTGGATTTGTAGGTTTGTGATTGGTTATGTCAGACCCGGATTTTTCAATCCAGAATCTCCTGTGATTTACTGCATTATTCCCTAGATAAGTAGATAATGCGCACAGGTACATTGCTGTATCATCTCATACATCGCATAAACATGAATATTACAGATCAGAGTTTGTAAATTATACCACGTCAAGCAACAATTTTACAAAAGCGGCACATAAGCCGAATGTTATCCTTACAACAAAATAGCGGAAACGGAAACAAAAGTAAGACCATATCCACAGACAAGCGACTGGGGGTAAGGTGAACATATATGTTACCTAGGCTTAGGTAACATACGTGCTCACGATGTCGTAGGTCTAGATTGTCTATGTTTAGAAAACGTAATTGACGCCCTAATTTCCTTCTCCACTTCTTCCTTCAGTGGCGGGGGCATTTTCATGAGCATAATGATCCTACGCCCCTGTTTCTGTTTTTGGTAATGCGAGTGTGAGCACACTAACCACTGTGCTCAGCGAGCTAACACACAGAAATGCAATATATAGCATGCTAGGCTATTTCAAGGAAAGGCTCGGGTTTGATTTCTTTTGCTAGAAATTGCATTTAAATAAGATACTTAGAAAACTCCTATGACTTAGCAGTTTTGAACAAAAATGTAATGTTTAGGAAAATACCACATTATTAGCGATACAGATTCCATCCACCTTTACATGGCATCTGCACCATATAGCGCCTTTCAGCGTTATAGCCGCTTAACCTACCACTGGAATGACGTCCTGGACAATTCCAAACTAGGGCTTTCCACTGCCCTCTATTTTTCTCCAATTTCACCCACAAATCATTTTGAAACAGAACTATATCTAGTTAAGTCCTCATATCCGCCCATAACCGTGTGCACGGCTATTCGAATAGTTTTGACTCTGTAGAGTTTGTACACATTCACCACAAGAGACAATCAGCTTATTGCCCCACACGATTCCTTAGTCATGTGGTTGAGCAGACCATCACAATGGCTGTTCAAAGTACCTTGCCCCTTCCATCATTTCACCCTATGGGTCGCTCCCACTTGCGGTGGGTCCCATACGTTGTGCGGGATGTTCTCCTTCTGAACATCTAGCAGATGGCCATGCCCCTGCTAGCCCACCACAGCAGAACTTCACCCTCTGTGAGTGTCCCATTCAAGCCGTCACACAGACAGCCGCTTCACTACCTCACCTCCTCCTCTTGTGAGGATGACTTTCAGGATTCGATAAATCTACTAGGCCAAGTTGTAATTTACAGACTTGTGGTTGCACTGTTTTACGTGGAAGGACATGACAAGATTCGGTCCTTAGGGGTATCTGGGCGGTTCTACCACCAATTATTTTGTGCTTCCACTGCACCACTCACACACCCTCGAACCATCCGCCCAGATATTTAAGCAATATGGGGTTTTTCGGAAGCATAAAATAACCCTTCCAGTATTTCTCAGTCATTCCCACTATGACTACCCAAATCATTTTCATACTTACAAATGACGAGTTTTTGGGGCATGTAAGTACCCCCGGTTGACTAACAATACTAAGCAGTGCGATACTATAGACTTATTTGTAAAATCTACATTTAATATAGTTTATTACGGCGACAAGGTTCAGTCATCCAAGAGTGTCAACGGATAATACTAGCAAGCATAATACTGGAATCATAGCTAGAATTGAAAAGTGAACGTAAAGCTATCACATAAAATAATAGCATGCATTTGATTAATTTAAAAGAAACTAACTTTGCATAACATGTGTTCAATATAGTCAAAGTGTTAACTCACCTTGGTCACAGATGTCTGGGTCTTGAGTGTCGGGGTCTGTAGCAGCTGCAGCTTCCTCTTCTTGGGCCTCGTACACTATTTTTACGTGCGTGAAAATTTAGATAAAAATCAGCAAGCAATCAAAATATCACAACAAAATTCAAATGAACTTCAAAAACATTGGTTCTGGTTCCATTGGATAGTCCTTGAATTTAGATGAATTTAGAAATTTGTTTCATTTAATTTAGAGTTAAAATGAATAAGTTATGCCCATTTCAAGCCTTTCGGTTTAGTTAAATCCCAAAAATATCAATATCTGAAAGGTGGGGCTCACTGGTAGTGACCGCGCCACGCTGGCGCCGACAAAGAGGCCCAGTGGCGTGACCTCTCCTCTCTCCTCTTTCGCCTCGACAGGCGGGGCTCACTGTCGGCGGGACACTGCTACGGTCGGTCGGCGACAAGTGAGACCCAATGTCAGTCGGGGAAATAAAAGAAAGGGCTCGACCTCAGCGTTGCGTGAGCGGGGCTCGAACGCGCGCGGTCGAGGGAGCCCAGGGGGGAAGAGATTAGCGGTGCTAGCCAGGGGAGACTCACGTTGTATCTTACCCTATAAGGGTAAATATACCTTTTGAGGTATCCTTTGAAGGGGGCCGGGCAGAGGTGTTCCGGGGCCGGGGAAGACGGTGGCGTCGCCGGCGAGGAAGGACCGGGGGGCCTGGGGTGATGGCTGAAATGGGTTGCTGGCGTGGTGTGGATGTCGACTGTGGGCTCGGTGGGGGCGAGGGCACCGGAGCTATGCCGGCGCGTGCGGTGGCGGCTCGGGGAAGCTCTTGGTGACGGCGACCTACAGGCGATGAAGAGCTCGGGCGAGGCCGGGGATGGCTTCGCGGCGAGCCGGAGATGGTGTGGTGACGACGAATTGAACTCTAATGGCTCAGGGCGGCGGATTGGGAGTCGCCGGAGTTGGAGAAGAAATCGGGCTCACTGGCGTTTGAGGGGGTTTGGGTTCAATTGTGCTTGGTGGGAGGATACAGGGGACGCGGCGACGCTTTTGGGAGGCACCCCGGGCTTTATAGCCGGTAGGGCGTGGCCGGCCGCAGGCGTGAGACAAGCGGAGGTGTTGGGCGGCGGCGCTACCAGCGGCGACAGCGGGCGGCGGGGCATGGTAGCGGGATTCGAGGGCGGCGCTATCAAGCATGCTCCCACGTCGCTGCCCATGGCTGGATTCGCGCGACCGTGTCGCGCGGTCCTGGCCGAGGCGCAGCGGAGGAGGACGGGGGTCCGGCGCGCACAGGGAAAAGAAGGAAGAGGGGTGGGGATCCGCGCGGGTTGGGCCCGCCGGTCAGAGAGAGACCGACAGAGAGTGAGCGGGGGGTGTGGAGCTAGGTTGGGCCGGCCTGGCTTCGGCTCCCTCCTTTTTTTCTTTTTCTTTTTCATTTTCCATTTTCTTTTAAATTTTTGGTTTGGGTGTTTTGTGTTTGCACATATCTAAATTTTTATATGTGGATAATTTTGTTTTTAGGCCAAGTATCTCCCTCATTTTTATGGATCATCTTTTTAGATTCAAATTTTGAATTTAAACTTTCTATTATTTCTATAGGGGTGCTCTTTTTCTTGAATTTTTGACTTTTTGGAACCTGAACCATCTCCAAAAGATATAACAAAAATTCAACTCAAATATAACATATCGAAAAATAATTCACAACATTTTATTTTACAATTTTCAAATTTTCAGGATGTTACAGGTTACCTCACTTGTGAAAAGTAAGGATTAAAATCTTATGCTAAGTAAATAATATAAAAATCATTCAACCATAAATTTTGACTTGTCAAACTTGGTCTAGTAGCTACTTAAATCAATTAAATAGCTACTGGATGGTTTGCTTTTCCAGTGATTGGAACGGAACGCGTACAATGGGGTGGTTTGGAAGAGGTGTCTTCCATACGTAACAACGATAGGACCACTCAGAGTCGGGACATGTTTTTCGCATTCCCGATAATGTGTGCCCCTGGCCCTACCTAGTAGAGGCTAAAAAGAGGAGCAGTAAAAGACCTTGTTATCTCAACTCAGTCGCACGCTAACAGGTTGTGTGTATATCGCTTGATATTATGAGTTTAAAATATCTTGTTGGTAAAGTTGGGCAACTCTGTAGAGTAAAATAAATGGTATTTGAATATCCCGTACTCCCTGTTAATGGAGTTGTTTTATGGGTAATTCCAGTAATAAAGCATAAGTAGAATTTGGAGGATTTTAATATAGAAATTGCGGATAACAAATCCCTTCTGTTAATTAAGTATTGTTTTATTGTTTTAAATATAAAGTTCTTTACTAGCAAACTTGTATATACTATTATCATATTGCAACCTATGACCATTCATTTGAACTCCGTACATATTAGTTACATAGCCTTCCCATGTCACTTGTCGAGTACCTAGTCTACTCAATTTTGCTTATTTTCATCAGAACAGATAATAAAAGAATGAAGGATACATCGGCTATCGTATTAGGGTTACGACTGCATTCAAGTGTTCCTATGGGATTTCTTCGGCTTCTCTGAATGTAAGTTAAATTTTGGGCTTGGACACCCATAAAATTCCTAAAGTTTGGCTGTTAGGTCATATTTTAATCAAGTTAATCCTTTTTAAATGCTTGTGAGTAGGCATGAACTCTTGGGCTATTGCGGGAAATATGATGGCCCTATTCCCAAAAAGAGGTCATTACAATGTGAACGATGATGAGGGGCGCACCGTGGAGGACAATGAAGGGTGTGAGGTGGACAACCCCGAGGTGTGCGAAAGTTGCTATAGAAGGTGGTGCCACAAATGCCGTTCTGCCCTCAGTGATTGCTCTAGCGGCCAACCAAGAGCCTACTTTATCTTCCTCGCTTGGACGCCCATGTGAAGCATGCTTGGTTGGAGTCTTCCCCAGCGGCCCCTAAGATAGGGTATTGAATCATAATGGGTGTACTAGAGGACTCAAGCTCCAAAGCCAAGACGACTCCACCCGCTCCAGGCATCATCGTGGACTTCATGTCGATGTCATCTCCCATGCGAACCCCCAAGCATGCCTCTTGCAGGACCACCACAGGTTTGAGCCCTTCTTTCTATTTACAAGACTTTGTGAGGTTGTCTCTGATATGCTCCCTCACGCTATCACCCTCATTAGCGACCCACCTTCTCAAGAGGTAGGGGCATAGGAGTCCGATGATGGGGTCACGCAAGTACTCGAAGGTACCATTGGCGTGGAGGATACTTCGTGGATTGGTACAACGGAGGTGGTAGGTGTGGAGGCACGCCAGCTATCTATTGGAGACTTCATCCCCCGGTCCGAAGCACTCCGTGCCATGTGTGCCACGACAGACTTTGTTGACGCTGCCCTGGATCAGAGGGGTACTGCAAGCATGCGGTACGGAGCTCCTCTTCAGCGCTCTCGAAGCCAATGAGGCGAAGAATGTTGGCCCTTAGCATGCTGCCCTTCGAGGTTGATCCGTTTTTCTCTTTATCCTTTTTGTAATGTGTGTATGCCCCTATCAACCTTAGTTGTCCAAACGGTGGCCTTGGCATGGGCACTGCAGATGGCCACACACCGTGAGTTTGCTAACCTACAGGAGTAGCTTAGCACTACCCAGATAGAAGTTGTTATGACCCATAAAGCTAAGGAGGATGCCTCAGCTCTTGCGGCGGAGCGCATTCGATTCCTCGAAACGGAGGGTACGAAGGCCATTGTGCTGCAGGTCAATACCCATGCGATGGAGGAGCAAAAAAACTTCGTACAATAGATCGTGGCCCTCGAGCGGGAGAAGGACCACCAGGAGTTGGAGGTGGCAGAGGGCCACTGTCTCCATGACCAGTTCGCCATTTCTGCCTGAAAGTCTATGGAGGCTCTAGAGGCAACATTGACAAACCTGGTAGTCAAAGTTCCTCCAAGGTTTCATGACCCAAAGGTCCTAGTGAGCAACATTCGGTGCATATGCGATGCTTCAATGCATTCCCTAAATGCGACCCAGGCGTACGACAACCACTGCTTGCAAGTGATGGCGCAAATACTCCTTAGGTTGCTGCATGTCTGCGAACCCCCTACTCGACCTTCCCTATGGCAACATGATAATGATGCACACTCTTCACGTGACGAGGAAGTTTGTCCACGCCTTCTGTGAACATGTCTGGGGTACCTCGGTATGGCCGCGATGAGGGTATCGTTGTGGTGCACGCTTGGTGTAGTGATGGATCTGGAGACGTGGTTTGGAGGAGTGCAGTGATGAACCACTCTGGGTGCTAATACCACGGAGACCTAGGCTGAGGATTGGCAGGTGTGAAGCCCTCAAACCTTTAATTTGCACTTGTCATAGTGCGTAGGCTGTAGGGCACGATGTGCTATCACCTTATTTCTATTTTTCTTTTAATTCTTGTTTAGTCTTTTGGGGATGTCCTCCACGCTTATAGTGGAATAGCATTCTGGGGACTTGATTTGTTGTTTGCCTGCTTTGCACCTAGGCTTCACCAGACAATTTGGTTATTGTCTCTCATCTGGGCAGGTGCTCGACGTGGACCGCCTTCTTGTTGTTGACCATCTTCTCCACTGCACACTTCATTATTGGGATTGGGAAAGGAGCCATTGCGCTTCTAGGAAAATTTTGAGCTAGTCATATGTTCATCCTTCTGACTTTATAAAGATAGAGAGCTCTAATGAAGGTGATTAGGCCCCCACCGCGCCCTTGTCATCTGCCTACTTTATGCATCTTAAGTCGAGTCCACCATAGCCTCCATGCTTCTAAGGGCATTGGTAGAGCTTCATAGGGTCCGCCTAGGAAAAGCAAACATCAGCTCACTTCTCATCTCTTCTGGTAGAACAGGTAGGGTTCATGTGGGCTCCGTCCCCCACCCTTCGAACAAACATCAACGAAGTTGGCGATAGAACGAGTAGGTTCACGTGCGCTCTAGCACCCTTCTTCACAGCACCTAGGGTTCTCCCTTGGGAGGGGGTGAAGAGAAAGAAGATATGGTAGCTATAGCTGGCGATGGCACATCCTACTAATACCACTAGATTTAAAGGAAGGAGTGTCAGAACGAGTTGGCTTGCACGCGCTCCATCCCCCACCTTTTGAACGAGTGTTGACAAAGTTAGCGGTAGGATGAAGTATGTTTCACGCACTCATGTAAGAGAGTGCACCTCGGGAAAACAACCATCTTCTTAATTCGCTTGCTGCCCATTAGGCACAAGCATGAAAGAGACGATGCATAAGAATAGCACAATGACCTTCCTCCAACAACGCCTCCTCCTCAAAGGGACATCATTAGGACTAGCAGATTTGCGTGCTTATTTTAATCTCTCGTAGTCTCTAGAAGGAATGGAGCCTCCTAACCAAGAGCATAGGTGACCTCATCTTTTCTTTACATACGGTTAGCTATACTCATCAATTGGCATTTCGAATAAGCATCATCGATGATATCGACTAAGTGAGCAGGTTCACATGTGCTCTATCGCCCACCCTTTGAATGAGCATTGATGAAGTTGCCGGTAGAGCGCATGAGGATTCATGTGTGCTACGTCCCCCACCCTTCGAATGAGTGTCGTTGAAGTTGGCGGTAGAGCAAAGGAGAATTCACACATGCTCCGTCCCCCACCCTTTGAATGAGCATCGACGAAGTCAATGGTAGAGCTAAGCATGATTCATGTGAGCTTCATCCCCCACCCTTCGAACGAGCTTTAACGAAGTCAGTAGTATAACGAAGCATGATTCGTGTGCACTCCATCCCTCACCCTTTGAATGAGCATCAATGAAGTCGACGGTAGAATGAAGTAGGATTCACACATGCTCCGTGCCTCACCCATCAAATGAAAGTCAAGAAAGAGGGACTGCCTCGACCCATTTAGTGAGAGGGACCGCCTTTACCCACTTGGAGAAGTAGTCTTATGCTTGTACTACTGCCTAACTCTTGTCTTGGCGAGAGGGACCGCCTATCTTGGAGAGAGGGACTGCCTTGACCCAATTGGAGATGTAGTCGTATGCCATGATGATGAACCAGAGGTCCCTAGTGGCGTGGGGCAGTGTACCAATGCACGCTAACGGCCATACCGGTGAAATTGGCTGGAGAGGGTTGGGCGGTGAGTGGGCGAATCTCCCCGTCCATTGGCATCCTTGGCAATGCTTGACCAACTCTATTACAGCCAAGCTATCATGGGCCAATAGAAGTCTTGTCTGAAGGCTTTCCCTACGAGGGCACACGGGGCTATGTGCGAGCCACATAGTCCACCATGAATCTGCACGAGGCGCACATGGCCCTCTCGGCACGAGAGGCATCGTAGAAGTGGAGTGCATACATCGCGTTTGTAGAGCACTCCTTCCACCATGTCAAAGGTTCTCACTCGGTGCGCCAATCTTCGGAGCTCCGATGGGTCATCTGCATCCTTGGCCCCTTGGAGAAAAGCGATGATTGGTTGTCTCCAATCATCTTGTAACATCCCAAAATTTGGTTATTCCAAAAATATGGAAATTTAAAATCTTTTCTTGCATTTTGTTGGGACTTGACTTTATTTTGAATATTTATTTGAAATCTTTTGAGTTTTGGGTGGCATGCAAATTAATATATTGAGAAATAATTTCCAAGTAAAAAAAAGGGAAATAGAAAATCCAAGGATCTATACATAAATTAACATTTAAATATTAAATAATAGAAATGAAATAAAAAATCAAATTACTTATGTAAAAGAGAAGAAAAGGCTAAGGAGTTTCTAAAACTCACATCTAAATATCTGAAAATTTAAATTCTACCTTTCAAATGACATGCAAAAACTTGAAAGCAATAATCTTAAATATGAAATAGAAATTTAAATTAAAAAAATCCAAATTTTAAAGTAAAGCTTGAGCTTTCTTTTTCCCTTTTCTTTCCCCCTCTCTTCCATGTGGGGCCAGCCTTTTTCCTCTCTCCTTCTCTATCCCTCCCGATTCTCCTCACTGGCAGCCGGGCCCGAGCGCCCCTCCCCCTCTTCTCTTTCTTTTCTCTTTGTTTTCCCTTCGGCGCTGTGCTGTCTCTTCCTCCCCTGCTTTATTCCGTCTCATGGCTGCCATGGACAGTGCGCCTTCTGCCACTGCACTCGCCGCCCGCAGACTTCACTGCCATCATCCCATCCCATCACGAGCATGCCTGTGAGCGCCCGCCTCCTCCTTTCTTTCTCCTTCTCCCTCCTCCCCGTCTCCTCTTTGCTCTATGCCCGCCTTCTCCCCATGGCAATCATGCACCTGCCGCTGCCCCTGTTTCCTCCGCTCCGTCGCGTCTGCTCGCGTGCGCGGCGCAAAAGCTGCAGCCCTGCACTGCGTAGTCACACTCGAATCTATCGGAAATCCCGCGTAGCAGCTGCCCTGTCACCACCGCCAGACGACGATGCGACCACGGCCACCTCGCCCGTTGCCGGCCCCCTCCCGCCGCCTATAAAGTCCAAACGGCCCTCCCTTCACTCCGCCGCACTCCTCTCTACTTCCCACCTTGATTAATTGAACCTCCGTGCGCCATAGCTCACCGGCGAGGCCTTCTTCCCCATTACTGGCCAAAACGCCGCCGCCAGCGCCGCTCCCTCCTCGGCGACTCCCGGTCCAATTCCCCACTTTGGGAGCATCCACTCAGTGCCCCGAATCTCCTCCGACTGCCGGCCGAAGCCCTCGCCGCCTGTACATCGCCGGCGCCGTGCGCTCACCTGCGTCGCCGTAGGACATCGTCGCCAGCTCGCCGTGGTCCCCCTCCGGCTCGGCTAGGCATTCGCTAAGCGTCCCCGTGAACCCCTCCTGCTCCCGTGCCCACTAATTTGTCCTTCCTCCACGCCGGCCGGCGCTCCATTCCCACCCCGCCGGCGCGCGGACACCGCCCGCCCGCCTCGCCGCCCGCTCCGTCGCCGCGCCGCTACCCCTAGCATCCTCCAGCGTTGCGCAACCCGTTTTGCGGTTCTCCGCTTCCTCCCCGGCCGCCGCTCGCCGGCGGCGAGCCCAACACCATACGTCGTCGACTTCCCCTGTTTTGGACAGCTGCGGCCATGGCTCAAATTCAACCTCTGCCCTTAGTAAGACAAGTAACATCCTGAGACCGAGTGGCTAGCTGCGTGCGCATTCACCCCTGCCGCCCGAGTTCAATCCCCTCTGCTGCCGGAATAAAACAGGATTTTTTTACTATTTTAGCCGAGCTACAGGAAGGAAGAAAATCCGAAATAATTGATAAACAAAAAAATGCTAAAATTTGTTAGGATGTAAATGAGCTTGTTAAATGTTTAATCATGAATCAAACATCATATATTAATGGCTAATGTGCTTTGAAATGCTTGTTGTAAACCTTAAACTATTAATCAAAGGCATGTTAAGAAATTGAATAAAAATCTTGTTTAAGGATTACACTTCCAGGGAATGATAATCTAACAAATAAGGATGGTTTAAAGGATATATCATAAGCCATTGTTTATTAATGAACATTATAGAATTAATCATTCCATAGTTTAAATCATAACCCTTATATCTATGCCCACTATTTAACTTGCTTAATATTACACATCCTTTGGAAGATTAGAAATTTGATTAGTTACCATATGTGCATAATTAATATACCTTTATTATTTACCCTCACCCAAACAGTAAGTAAAGACATTAGTACAAGATGGTTCTAAAATTTATAAAGACATCCAAGTTAAAGTTAAGGAAACTAATATAATTAATTTGGGTTCAACTAAAATTTATATGCATCAAAATATAGAAATTATAAGGCTATGAACAATTAAGAGATTAAGGTATAAAAAATCAATATCAGTAATCTTCAAAGCACCTCCAAATTAAAGGGGCAGAATCCCATGCATCGAAATAACCTCACAAACCTCTAGATACTCTGAAGTAGACATTTAACCGATTACACGATCAAGTAATTAGGGTCACATAAAATGCTACGTACCAAGCGTTGCCCATAATTGTATATACAGCAAGCTGGGACCCGTATAAATAGAACCAAATTCAAATTAAACTTAACCCAGCGATAGATCGAGGTACATGAAATATCATACCATAAAATGCTAAAAACATAAACTATGAGATTAACTCGGTAAGCTAAGATTTGCAAACATTACTTATGTATGTATATATATCATATGCCCTGAACATTGGCACCCGACAAAATACACCAACTCATAGGTTAAACTTAGTTCATGAAACTTCCTTGATAAATACAAAAATAATAAAAGATATTATCAATAAAACCAAGTCATCGTACCCCACCACAGACCTTGCCTCAAATCACTCGAATCACCCATTAACTCATAATAAAACTAGATTGAGATGTTTGGATATATTTGGAACTTTTAAGTTATTTTCTTTTATTTGGATTCAGTCGTTTATCGCGTAATTAGAAACTGGAGTCCCGAAGAATCAACTGATCAAGCGTAATCGATAGCGAAGTAAAGATAAAGACCCAAAGATCAAGAGAAAGCATCGTGTGAGCTCAAGTCATGATAAACCGCGTCGAAGTAGTCAATACTTTGATCATGTTGAACCTACATTTTCTGCAAATTACTTTTATTTAAATTATCAAATTGCATGCTGTTATTTTATAAGTAAATGCATGTTTAATTCAAGAATTTAGTTATATGCCCATTGCTTACCTTGATTAATATTACGCCCCCTTTTGAATAGTTGATTATGTGAACTTTGTCGCCCTAGCAAAATTATGATAGTAACCTTTTGAAAATAAGTCTGTAATTTATACGCCATGCGTAGTGTTGCATAGATATTCATGGGCGTGAAAACGCCCAAGCATCACTTTTAATCATGAGAAAATTTGGTTGGGCAGTCATGGTGGTAATGACTGGTATATGTTCGATATGATTATTTTATGTTCCCAAAACCCTACTTGCTTAAATATCTGGGAGAATGGTTCGAGGGTGTGTGAGTGGTGCAGTGAAGGCCCAAAGTGGGTTGTGGTAGAATCGCCCAGATACCACTAAGGACTGAATCTTGTCATGACCTCCTATGTAAAATAGTGCAACCACAAGTCTGTAAAGTACAACTTGGCTAAGTAGTTGTATCGAAACTCCCGGACTCATCTCACTGGTAGTGGAGTGAAGTGGATACGCAAGGGCAAGGGGAGGCCTAAAGGGGCACCGAGGGAGGTGAGGTTTTCATTTGTTCTAAGCGTTGCGGGAAGTGGAGCCCGGCTGCGTTAGTAACTGTGGAAAACATCCCGTGCATAGATGGGACCCACCGCAAGTGGACAGTTTCCCATAAAGTGAGATGACAAAAGAAGCTAGATACTTTGAACAGTCACTGTGACGGTCTGCTCAACTGCATGACTAAGGAATCATGTGGGGCAACGAGTTGATTGTCTCTTGTGGTGAAAGTGTACAAACTCTGCAGAGTCAAAACTATTCGAATAGCCGTCTTGAAGCGGTCATGGGCGGACATGGGAACTTAACCGATATAGTTCTATTTTAAAAACTTTGTGGGTGGGAATGGAAAAAGTAGAGGCGGTCAGGGGCCACGATTTGTGTTGTCTGGGTGTCGCCCGGTGATAAGTTAAGCGGCTATAACTGAAAGATTAAGCATATGGTGCAGATGCCATGTAACGGTGGATGGAATCTGAATCGCTACTGTTATTGCATTCTCATACACATTATGTTTTGTGCAAACTGCTAAGTCTCAAGGAATTTCTATGTATTGTATTTCAAAAGCAAAACAATGATAATACTTCTCATAAAACAAAATATCAGGAAGAATAAAAAGAGTCGTAAGAACAAAGGATGGTTGTTTGTGGTAAACGCATAAAGATGGTGGATTCATGTCGATCATAAAAAGGGAACGTAGAAATGGTTTTAGGAGAAATATATTGGTAGAGCTTAAATGGATTGATATGACAAATAGATGATTTAAATGGTTTTTGGAGAATTAGGAAGTGCAAGGGAAATTACGGGATTACGATACGGACAAATAGTATGAATTCTTGGAAGATGCTGGGAATAATGTGATTGATAGGATTTGATCAAAATACTAGAAGGATGAATTGGATTTTTAGGTATATCGGAGGAATAATAATAATTACCGGAGTATAATCTGGATCAATGATTTTGGGGAATTAGAAGAGGGTAAAGGTAATTGTTGGATTTAATGGGATTAGTAGGATTTGACCTAGATAGATGATTTGAATTTGAGGAAATTTGGAGATATGATAATTGAAGTATAAACCTGATTAATGATATTCTCGGTGGAGAAATATTGATGAATTAGTTAGAGACAATTAGTGACAAATAAGGCTGATTATGGAAAAAGCGTATTATGGTTTTGGATGATTTGCAGAAAGGATTGAATGATTAGAAGGTACTGGTACGAATGATTTCGGTGGATTAAAAAGTAACCAAGTTAGAGAATCAATAGAATTCAGAGGTGAGGAGCTGGTGGATAGCGATTACAAGATTGGATTATTAAGAAATTGGAATACAAAAAGTATTGGTGGATTCAAAATAAATATATAGAAAGTATATGATCGGTGGGTTAACTAAATGGTGTCACTCGCTGTTGGGAGTCTTAGACAGCAATCAATTAGGAAAAGATCAGTTCGGTGGATCAAGTAAAGGAAGTGTGTCTTTGGTGGAGTAAGTCAATTATGGCAAACGCCGTGTGGAGTTCTAGGTAGTGACAATAACTCTATGATTCAATAACGATAATGCTACCCAAAAGCAAATTTCTGGCAAGGAAAACAACCCGTGCCTTTCCTTTGCTAAGCCATGCATACTATATATTTGCATTCTGTGTATTGGCTCATGAACACGGTGGTTAGTGTGCTCACACTCGCTCTCACAACAAATCCAGAATCAGGAATCAGATCACTACGCATCAGCAATACTTTGGCCTTGATGGTAAAGAAGATGAAGACGTCAAGGGCTAGGTCGCGGTCCTCCAGTTGGCTGCCTGTGGGCATGTCCTGAAGGTCCCACCTGTGTGCTTCGTTCTTCCGCTGCTGCAATTTACTGATTTCGGCCTAATCGGCTCATGAGTAAGTTTACTATTTTATTTATGCTTCCGCATGGTATGTATTTGATATTCATTTTTTGTAACTGTGAGCACTATCTACTGATCCAGGAAATAGTGCATTAAATCACAGATGATTCCAGATAGTAAAATCTGGGGCCCTACACATCTCCCTAACCGATGTGCAACACACGGGAGGGATCCACCTGGTCCTATGGCACTGCAGTGGAGGTGAGAACCTCAAAGAAGACGCCAAGGGTGGTTGTAGGATCAAGGATGACAAACTAGAAAGAGTAAATAGGAGGTTTTTAAATTGTTTTAGCTAAATCACAATTTTTAGCAAGGTGAGCTTAATAAAAAAGAAACCTTTTGCACAATTAAAGCCTAAATCTTCTAGGTTTCACTAAGTCACCACAAGTAATGTCAATACTAGATACACTTCTAGCTACACAATTCAATATAAGTGTTAGCAATGTAAATACAGAAAGTAAAGATAAGAAAATAAACCACAATGGAGACACATGATATTTTTCCCGTGGTATAGAAGACTTGCCGGTCTTCACTAGTTCATGTTGAGGTAAGCCCAAACAGATTAGGCCAACTCCACTAATTAAGCCTAAAGACCTCAAGTCCACTAAAGTTGCTCTTCCTTCACTCTGAAGATGGTGAACACCACACCACTCACAAACAGTGTTGGGTCTCTTCACAATCTTCTTTGAAGAGATCACCACACAAACATCCTCCAAGCTATCTAGGTACCGGCATCCACCAAGAGTAATGAATTACAATGCTTGCTTGAAGGTTTTCAAATGCCATAAAAATCAACTAATTATGCAATGCACTTGAATGCTCTCAACTACTTCAGAGAGTGAAAATGGAGCAAATGAGTATAAAAGAGTGCACAAGAAGCTCAAGTATATTCAATGAAGTGAAGAAGAGAACCCTTATCACTGGTGGAGAGGTATTTATAACATCTAATAATCAGGACGACCGTTGGGGTCGAAATCCCTAAAATAGGATTTTTGGTACTACCGCTACATAGTGGCCGGTACTACTACACCACTATTTAACAGCTATTTGAGATTCATTGAATGCATAAAAACTAGTCGTTACTTCAAATATCAGCAGTACCACCGTTATAAGGTCTGGTAGTATCGATTATGCGGTAGTACCACACCCAAGGTATGGTAGTACCGATTTCTAAAGGAGAGAAAATGCTCCAAAACACACCTCTCTGGAAATTAGCTGCCGCTAACTAAATTTCAGTACTACTAATTTTTAGTAGTATTGCCAATCATGCAGTCATACCAATCTACGGTACTACCGCGCAACACATGCAGTAGTACCGTTTCGAGGAATGCCAAAAGAGTACCTCTCTGGAAATAAGTTACCAGCATGAAACAATTGGTAGTACCGGTACAGCGGTACTACCGTCAAAGACTTGTGGTCATACCAGTTTTTTGAGGTGGATCAGAGAGAGATCCAGACGAAATCCAAATGCATGCATGAATATTTAATTGATAGAAGTGGCACATGTTTACCTTCAAGCTACTATCCATGACCACTCTTTATAGTACGGCACAAATCTATAAATCTGGTCTTTTCATCCAAACACCGAGACCGGTAAAAGGCTAAAAAGAGATCCTTAGACTATAATTTACCTTTACCTTGAGCTTTATCTTGATCTATATCACTCTTTGATCACTTTTGCATGTCTTTTCCATGACATCATCAAACTTTGGGACTCAAACCTTTTTATCATCTCAGTAAACAAGTTAGTCCCTTTAATCATTCATCATTAATTACCTAAATCATTTTTAGAGGCCTACATGCTTTCAGTGGCTCGCATCCTTGACTAGCAGCCTTCGCTAGGGTGTCCGCTTCTGCATCGTTGACTCTTGATATTGCTTTAACAGTGACTCTCAAAAAGTGTCATTCCGTTGCCCTAACCACGGCGAGATATTTAGTGAGGTCGGGGTCCTGAACCTGATAGGATTTATCGATGTGACCCGTAAGTAAGCAAGAGTCATTGTGCACGAGCACCCTTTTGGCTCCAAGTGCCTTTACCTTGAGGATGCCAAATAATAGGGCCTTGTATTTCGCTGTGTTGTTGGTCACTGAAAAGCTGAGGTGCACTGCATACCCTAGGCTTCAACCCCCAAGGGTTGTTACGACGGACAACACCCCTAAGCTCCTAGAGCCGTATGCACCGTCACTGTGTAGGGCCCATACTGGCTTCCAAATCGATTGATAGCTCAGCTGACATGTGTGGTCCATTCTGCGATGAAGTCTACCAGTATTTATGACTTTATCATGATACATGCAACTTAGGTGATGGAAAGAGGGCTAGCTCGCCCGCCCATTTGCCGATGTGGCATGTGGACTCTTTCTTCTATAGCATTTTCCCCAGAGGAAGTATGAGCGCACAGTGATCTTGTGGGCTAGGCAATAATGTTGCAGATTGTGTGAAGCTAGAGCAGTGTGTAAGCCAACTTCTCTGGCTTGGTGTATCGCATCTTAGCTCCCTGTAGGTACACTAGTCGCTGGGCGAAGCCCTCTTCCAGCATGAGGATCATGCTGATCACGTGTGGCGTCATTGCTAGGTACAACAGGAGTGGAGCCTCTGGTGCTAGACATGCAAGCCTAGGGAGCTTTGATGTGACCATGCCACAAATGAATACAACCATAGCTGCCAAGATTGAACAAAAGGTAAATTTCCTTCTTCAGCTTCAATTTGTTTTAAATGAGAATATGATACTACTTAATGATGAAAATATATATTTATACATATATATAAGAAGGATTGCATCAACACTATGTGCTCTTGATTAGGTCCACCTAAAGGAAAGCTGACCAACACATCAAAACCAAGTCGACACTTTCCCAACTCTTCCGTAAGGTTTCTATGTCACTTTGGTTACAAGTCAAGCAAGAGTTCATGTTGGACATGTTCTGTAATTCAATTCGGCCTTTGGAGACAGCACTAACTTCAAATATGCATAGAATTAGCATACAGACTCTGTTTGAGGAGTATGAGTACAACATGAAAAGCTTATCTTATCCTTTTTCCAATGGATCCAGCCTCACCTCTAAATTCCTTCTGAGTGCGCCACAATCACCAAAACAAGTTGGGGCTAATTTTGAATCCAAGTCAAAGGGTGCTGCGCCACTCCACTTGGGCCCATGGGCCTTCTACCTCCTAGGGTTGCGTGTCCACCTCCCTGGCCGCCACCCCTACCATTCTTTCTCTCATAAATAGCCCTAGGCACCTCCTTCTTCCTCAAGTTTTATTTGGGATTAGTTTAGTCTGTGTCTACAAAGTCCATGTTGTCTGTTGTGTCGATTGGACTAATAGATTCTTGTTACAGAACCTTAACTATCTTATGCGACGTTTATATCTAGCAATTTTTAGATTGCTCTTTACTTGAGTTCTTGCTCGTTCTTTGATTGCTCGTAGGAATTGATCTTCGTGATTAGGTCAACCGTCATTCTTAGCGAGGTTGATAACGATAAGAGCATGGTGTAGTGATTGTTGGTTGGCTTGATCATGTTTTGGCCGAGTAGCCTCGTCGTCAATGTCATTCTTTACCATCAAATTATCATCCATCGAAAGATCGGGACCAATCCTAAATCAAGCTTGGTGTGGTACTCTTTTAAGTCCTAGAAGGCCTATGTGCACTCGTCAGTCCATTGGAAGTCGCCTAATCTATAAAGTGTTTTGAAGAAGGGAAGCACTCACTCTGCAACCCTTGACAGAAAGCAACTGTGGGCGGCAAGGCTCCTTGCGAGCCTTTGGACCTCCCTGATGGTCTCAAGGGCCTCCATGGATAGTATAGTGTCAATTTTATCGGGGTTAGCCTCGATACCCCTACCAGACACTAGGAAGCCAAGCAACTTGCCTGCTTGGACTTCAAAGACACATTTGTCTGGATTGAGCTTTATACTAGCCCACCAGAGATAGTCAAAGGTTTCCTGGAAGTCCTCGCCATGGGATACCACCCGCCTGCTTTTGATGACCACATCATCAACATAGGTTTCGATGTTTCAGCCCGGCTGAGATGCGAGGATAAGGGCGACAAGCCTAGTGAAGGTTGCCCCAGTGGTTTTTAGCCCGAAGGGCATCGTGATAAAGCAGTATATCCCGCTGGGGACTATGAAGTTTGTCTTGGCTTCATCTTCCTTAGCTATACGGATCTGGTGATATCTGTAGTATACATTAAGAGAACTTATCAATTCACACCCCGATGTGGCATCCACCAACTGATTAATATGCGACAAGGGGTTTTTATTCTTGGGGCACACCTTGTTGTGGTTGATGAAGTCAACGCACATGCACCAGCTACCATTCGTCTTCTTGACCAGCACCGGGTTGGCAAGTTACTTAGGGTGGACCGCCTCTCTAATAATGCCAGAGCAATTAGTTTGGCCACCTCTGTCTTAGCAGTCTCTTGCCTATCGAGGGACATTTGCCTTATTCACTACTTGATGGGCTCCGCATTGGGGCGCACCACCAGCTTATGCTCGATGATGGAGCATTCAACTCTAGTGATGTCAGCGGGTGACAACGCAAAGATGTCTGTGCTCTTGAGGAGGACCTCTAGTAGGCTCTACTCGGCCTCCGGGGTAAGACCACTCCCGACCGATACTTACTTCAATGGGTTTTCATTGTTGAGAGGCACCCTTGTTACCTCACTGTTCGTCCTTGGCTTCAACATCCACCCTAGGGCATAGGGAGGGGGTGTTGCTGAGGAAGGGGTGGGATCTTCGCCTATAGTGTGTACTTTCTGATGGGGGCTCTATGTGCCCACCTTGACTTGTCTAGTAAGGTCCTGGTAGCTGAACACCATGATGATCCCCCTAGGGCCCAAGAGCTTCATACACAGGTAATTATGATGTGGGACAATGCCAAACACGTTGAGGGTGGCCTATCCCAAGATGGCATTGTATGGATATTGGAGATCTATGACATCGAAGTTGAAGCGTGCTGACCGAGCCCCCTATGAAACCTTGCAGGGGTATCCCTGGCAGCTCCAACTTGCTTTGAAAGATGCCCATCTGGTCAAAGGCACAAACAAACAGGAGGTCTGCGGAGCTACCTCCATCCACTAGGACCCACTTCACATCGCACTCCACGATGCCGGTCACAATTACCAGTGGATCCTGGTGAGGAAAGTCCACTCCCGATGCATCCTCCATTGTAAAGGTGATATCTCCTCGGGTCCACGCCGGGGGCACATGTGCTAGATATGTGGCGATGTGATGTATTAAACATGTGTAGGCCCTCTGCTATCGCTCGGAGGGGAACTCAAGGGACAACTCGTCTGTGATGGTGTTAATCACACGACGGGGACTAGCATCAGGGGCCTGGATCCACAACACACTCGATGGGGGCTGGACAAGCGGTACCTCCAGGAGCTATTGTACATGTGCCACCACCGGCACCCTCGTATCTTGGACCCACATGGTGGGGTAGTCACGCATGATGTGCTCTCCCTAGTTGTGCACTTCGCACCATTGCCCTTGTTGACGCCCATCTTCTCGGCCCCATCCCCTTCTACGTCTGCGACCCCTTCAACCGCGACCTCCAGGAGCAGTGCTTTCCTCGGTGCCTCCTTCGATCACGAGGACATACCGCCCGGGTCTCTTTCACGCTACTACCGGATCCCTCATTTGGGGTTGCTGGGGCGGGCGGCGTAGTGTCAGCCTCATGTTGCATTACATCCTCTTCGGCCCTTGCGTACTCCTCTATCTTGTTGAAGTGTTTAGCTACCATTATTATGGGCTTTCGCGTGTTATACTCCATGAATGGCCCCTTATGGAGGTCGTGGATGGTGGCATTAATGATAGTTGTCTCATTGATGTCATTCACCTGGCAGCAGACCTTCATGAAGCACCTGAAATACTTCCATAGCTTCTCCCCTGGTACTTGCCTTACTGCAAAGAGTTGGTCGACATTGACCCACTCTGCAGATCGTCTCTAGGGCATTTCCACTCGTGCCCATTGTAGGGACCAGGACATCTTTCGTTCTCTGCACAATGACAGTGAGGGTGTTGGGGCCGGTGGAGGCCGCCGCTTGGGTGCCACCGGCATTGCCAGGGGCACCGCGGTAGGGTCCTCCATTCGCAATGTCTCCCGCTCTATCATTCATGCAACTGTCGGAGAGGCGTCTTTGTTACCTATCGTGGCCCTAAGCGCGGCGCTTCAGTGCGCCGCTGCCACTGGGGCGGGGGCATTCGACCACCGGCTCCCTTGCTATCGCCGTGGCGGTCTTGGCCGTAGTACTTCTCTTTCGCTTGGAGATCGACGTCGTCACTCTCCTCGGTGCTATCGCGTCCAAGCATCCTTACTTTGGCTTGTAGCTTCTATATCATTTCCCATAGACGGTGCCAATTGTTGTGGTTAAAGATCAAATAGTGGATAACGGGGGCTATGAGAAGGCCACAGAGGGGCTACCCGAACCTAAAACTCCTAGTGGGAACCAATGTAGAGGATGTATCTTATACTTGTACTACTGCCTAACCCTTTCTTATAAAAAATGAATTCTCTCACCTCCATAACGCTCTAAGGGACATATTTATAATCATGGAGAGGTTGTTTACATAAATTCCTCCTTAGGGTTTATACTAGTAAGAGCAAATATACATTTTCCCTAGCATAATTATTTTGGGCTTGTACAGTCGTATGCGTAGTATGCCTTTTAGCGTGGTGAACCGATTAGATTAAGGTGAGTCCACTCCCCAATTGAGCCCTTTGTTGTCTTGGGTAGTAACCTCGCCGCTGCGAAATGACCTTGACATCGTCATTCATTTGTCATCAGGTCCTCATCGTGTGCAGCGAAGCCATCCCTCCATCTCTGGTTCATCTCACACGCGTCATACATCAACTCTGTATTTCCGACCTGCTTGGCCCATTGACTGCTAGATCAAAGTGTGATAAAAAGAAATTTTCCTTTTTTTTTAACTACGACGGGCTCAACGATGAAGTACTCCTAGGTTCATGTTTTATTGGGGGTTAAGAGGTGGGTTACGGGTTTAAGCCGTTAAACACCCTCGGGCTAAGGATGTTAAGTTTGCCTAACTCAGTTAACTCACAAAAATGTTGGAATAAGTTCGTCCATCACAACTAATCCTCCTAAATTGTCATTTTCTGCAGAAGACGCGGAACTTGCAGCATGTTATGAAGGCCTGTCGCGAGCACGGAAATGGACTCAGCTCCCAGCAATCGTGGTCTCTGATTGTGCATCGAGTGTAAGAAGCTTCACATCTTCAGAAGTTGATAGATCCTAGTTGTCCAACAGTATCAGGGACGCAAGAGATGATGGCGATGATGAACGAGGCTCGCAAGCTCCGTGGTGTGGCTTGCTGGAGTTCCTTATATTGAGTACGAAGTGCTCGATGATTGTAATGCTCCCCTGTGTTAAGAAGTAAAATCTCTCTTTTGCATGAAAAAAAAGGTAACGGAGCACCAGCTTCAATCAGGTGCCTCGTTTCCTTACGGACTACTTGCGTCCGTATAGGTTATATCTTTTTTTCTGTTTTTGTTTTTTAGCTTTTGTATTTTGATTTCTTATAAATCAAAATAAATAGAACAGTTCGAGTATAAAACTGTATAAGTTATCTATATCAATATCTTTATTATTTACTATTATTTTAAAAATTATATATAAAATTATAAATTATAGTTAAAAATTATAAGCTGTAGTGTAATAACTGAAAAAAAAAGAACAGTGGCTAAACTCGAGACAACTGACCAGCGAGAGAAGCCCGTTAAGTCAACCTCAAATTCCCAAATCAATAAAGAAATTATTCCACACGGCAGGCCTCCGTTATTACCCGGAAACCTCCTCCTAGCCGCCGCGCGCCCGAACTCCCTCGCGATTTCCCCAACAAATCCCCCCGCCCGCTCCCCATTCTCTCCTCCTCGCCGCGAGCCAGCCCAGCCACCTCCCGCCTAGGGTTCCGCTCCCGGGCATGGAGGGGTGGGCGGCGGCGGCGGCGTACACGGCCGCGGCGCTGGCGTGCGCCGCGGCGGCCACGGTGGTGGCGCTGCGGCTCATCTACCGCCACCTCCTCCACTACTCCGAGCCCACCCACCAGCGCTTCATCGTCCGCATAATCTTCATGGTCCCGGTACTGTTCCAGCCCCACCCATCAGCTGCCTCTTCCCAGCTTTATATTCCTAGATACGGATTGCCCCGGGTTTTGTTTGTCAAATTTTGGCTTATTATAGCTGTGATTTCTGAGGTATGTTGTGAATTCGTGAGCGATTTGTTGCTGGGGTGGGTGCCCGAGGTGCTGGTGCTTCGTTGTGAAGTACGATTCTCGAGTTAATTTGTGGCGGGTGTGTGGTTTCGATGGGGTTCGGGTGTTGGTTGCCGCCGCTGAGTGAGTTTCCTGTGCCTATGGCGTTGGGTCGCCGGGTGCTGGTGGTTTGATATGAACCGAACAAGGGAGTTTGCTGAGGCTAAGAGGTGATAATCGGATTCCATTTCCAGATGGTTTTGGATTTATTCCGTGGTGAATTCACTGAATTGTTGTGGCAGTGAGATTGTGTGTGGATCTGTGGTTAGAATGGGAATGCTCTTTAATGGCCGTGCTGCTGACTACATTGTTCTGATTAGTGTGCGAGTTACCTGTATCGATTTTGGGTTTCTGGATGGAGCTTAGCAATGTTATTTGACTGTTGCCGCTGTATGATCAAGCTAATTTCTCCGTGGCTATAAGTGCTTAGATTGCTGATGGACTTGAAGTTGAAAATGATGCTCGAGATTGTTGTCTTGTAACTTTGCGGGTTCCAGTTTAGGCACTGCTGACGTGAATGCCCTCTCTTCTCATAGTGTCATCCTGGCTTGGAGCTTTTGAATCCATCCTACAGAATGCATTTTGTTTGTAATGGAACTGCAAAATTTTGTTAGAATGGCCGTAAGACACATTCTTTAGTGATGCTATTATTGTAGTTTTGGCCCTGTATGATTCTTCTTCCATGTGGCTATTGGAATCTAGTTATATTAGAAAATAGGTCAATCACTTGACTGTGCCATATCTTGTTCTCTCTTTGGGTTGACGTAATAATATGAATCAAATGTATGCTATGATTGTATGAATATTATTCCTAGTTAGTTGGCAGCGAAAACCATCAAGGAATCGTCATGTTTCGTGGAATGTGTTCAATTGCTTAGTTTAGTCAGCATCGTATAACTGTTGCGCTTCATTTTTTTTTTCAACATTTCATCTTGTTAATTATGGATAGGTACATTATTTTGCAGGTATATGCAGTGATGTCATTTCTTTCCCTTGCCCTACCTGATAGCGCAATCTACTTCAACTCTATTCGCGAAATGTGAGCTGAACTACTAGAAACCTCAATACTTATATTATCCTGTCCTGTGTGTCGCTTACTCAATTTAGCTGTAGATATTTTGCTTGTGCATATCTCTTGAAGCATGTACACATGTATTTACATGGATGATGATGACCCCATGGTAACAAGATAGTGGAAAGTAAGGACAGTAGGAACTTTTTTTTGTCAGGTGGCAGTTTTGTTCCACAGTGACCAAAAAGCTCCCTATTAGCTTGTAAGGTCCTAAAGATCTGCTGTGGTACTTTCTCCTTTAGAGATTTGGCACTTTTTATCTGCATTTCTTCCAGCATAAATCATGTACATTGTTTTCGTTCATCACTTCATTGACAAACTAGTACTTTAGGTTAGTTTAATCACCAGTACTCAACTCATCACTTCTACAAATCTTCACTGCATTTATACAAATCTTCACTGCAGCTATATCACACAATTCAACAACTATGTGATCATGTTATGTTTCTTTGGCATGATCTTTCATCTTTTGTGTCCATCAACTTCAAATCAATAATACAGTAGTCTATTTTATTGATGATGTGTTGGAAATATGTTGTTGAGGTAAGAGAATATTGTAATGTCAACTGATTGGTTTCTCCCTGCCTTGATATGGGCCAATTACTATGTCCAGCTCAAAATATATGTTGTTTTAGCAAGTTGGTTTTGGTTTGCAAATACTTGTCATTTTGATTTTTCGAGTCAACATTTTTGCCACCAAAATGCCCCTATTAATTGCTTATAGGAAGAATGTTAGTGGTGTTAGAGAGAGGATACACCATTACTAGGGGCAAAATATGTCAAAAATATCAAGACATTTGTTCCGTGGTTCGTGTGTATGAATCTAAAACACATCTAGATAATAACAGAGGAAGTTTCTCATAACCTGTTATTGTTAAAGCAAAGGAAAATCTCAAATGCTTTATTATTCAATTAGTATATATATACATACAAACCCTAACATGTTGGGCCAATTGGGCCAGATACAAGATGGGCTATATACACTTAGCATACACTTAATACCCCCCTCAAACTCAAGGTGGATCAGAAGGATCAGAAACATGGAGATTTAATAGATGTAGATGATGATGCTCTTGACTTTGGGGCTTGGTGAAGAAGTCAACAACTTGGAGCTCAGAAGGCACATATTGAAGAGCAATAGTCGACTGCTGGCAGTGAGTCCGTGTAAACGATGCATCTACACCAATATGTTTAGTCAATTGAGTCATCAGCAATCTGTATAGCACTAGTGTTGTCAAAAAAATAGGTGTAGGAGCATCACATGAGACACCAAGATCAACTAGCAGCCAACGAAGCCAAATGATCTTCGGTGTAGTAGTAGCAAGAGCCCGTAGCTCAACTTCAGCACTAGAGCATGACACTGCAGTCTGTTTCTTGGACTTCCATGCTATCAGAGATGTCCCAAGAAAGATGCAGTAACCAGTGATAGATCGGCGATCAATTGAATAACTCGCCCAGGTCAAGTCAAAGTAAGCGTGAAGTTGAAGCTGATTTGACCACGCATAGAAGAGGCGACGAGAAGCAGCCCCTCTCAAGTAATGTAAAACACGAAACAGATGACCATAGTGAGTCGAAGTAGGAGCACTAACAAACTGACTGAGCACATGAACAACATGAGCAATATCCTATCTTGTAACTATAAGATAAACAAGATTGTCAACAATATGACGATAGCAAGGCGTATCGTCAAGCAATGCGATGTTGGAGATGAAGCTCCAAGAGTAACAACAGTCTGTGTATCAGTCAATCCTGAGCGAGTAATGAGACCTTGAATGTATCGATACTGAGAGAGATAGTAACCATCATCTGTACAAGTGACCTCAATCCCAAAGAAATAGCTAAGAGATCCTAGATCAGACATCATAAAATGCTCAGCAAGATGTTGCTTGACAAAAGCAACATACCTCATATCATCTCCAGTGATTAGCATGTCATCCACATGAAGCAAAAGTAGAGTGCGGCCATGCTGAGATGTATGAACAAATAAGGCAGGATCATGATCACTAGGAGAGAAACCTGTAGCATGAACTACTAAGCTAAACTGCTCAAACCAGGAACGAGGTGCTTACTTGAGACCACAGAGAGCATGTCGGAGACGACAAACGTGTCCTGTAGGAGCTTGAACTCCTGGCGGTGGTTGCATGTAAACCTCTTCATGTAAATCACCGTGTAGAAAAGCATTATTTACATCCATTTGAGAGATAGTCCATGAACGAACAGCAGCCACAACAATTAAAGTGTGAACTGTGGTCATGAGAGCTATAGGAGCAAAAGTCTCATCATAATCATATCCATGTGCCTGCTGAAAACTACGAGCCACAAGACGAGTCTTGTAGCGCTCCACTGAACCATCGGACTTTCGTCTTAACCTTGTATACTCACTTACATGTGTAGGAACAACGTGTGTAGGTAATGGAATAAGATCCCAAGTGCCAGTGTATTCCAAAGCTACAAGCTCCTCAGACATGGCCAACAGCCACTCAGGAATACCAACTACCTCCTGATAGGTATTAGGCTTATATACAGCACAAGTAGTGGGAAAACAAAAACAATCAGGAGTAGTAATAGTAGTACGATCACGGAGGTCATACCAAGGTGGATCATCAGGATGAGCATTAGTAGTACTGGCCGGAATATCAGGAGGAACGGGAGTGGAAGAGTGAGAATCCAAAAGAACTCTAGATCGATGACTGTAGTGAAAAGGGAAAGGAGATGTGTCTGGTACAGAAGGTATGATAGAAGGAGCTAGAGAAGACTCTAATTGAGTTGAAGGTATAGTAGTAGAAGGAGCTGAAGGAATAGGAGGAAGATATAGAAAGGGAATAGACTCTGTGGAGGATGGAATTCGAGCAGCAGGAGAATAGAAAAAGCGACGACTCTCATCAAAGGTGACATCACGAGATATGCGAATGCGACGTGCAGAGGAATCATAGCAACAATAGCTCTTATGCTCAAGGCTATATCCAAGAAAGATACACCCTATCGACTGAGCCGTTAGCTTGGTGTGCTCCCTATGAGCAAGCAAAACATAGCAAGTGCAACCAAAAACACGAAGGTGATCATAACTTGGAGGAGATCCAAACAAGATCTCTTCGGAGCATTTGCCCTAAAGACGAGAGGAAGGTTGAAAGTTGATGAGATGAACAGCTGTAGAGACAACCTCTGCCCAGAAATGAGAAGGAACAAAGAATGCAATTAAAAGAGTACGAGCAGTCTCAATTGTGTGCTGATGTTTGCATTCAGCGACACCATTTTGAGCATGAGCACTGGGGCAGGAGAGCTGAGGAAGAGTGCCTTCAGAAGATAGAATGTGACGAATAGCAGTGGACAAATACTCTCCCCCGGAATGAGAACGAACAGTACAAATGGCAAAAGAAAACTTAGTGTGAATCATCCTAGCAAAAGATTGATATATAGACAACAATTGAGAGTGATCCTTCATGAAGTAGATCCAAGTGTAACGAGAATGATCATCAATAAAAATTACATAGTACTTGTGACCACCTTTAGATAAAAAAGGAGCAGGTCCCCAGACATCAGAGTGGACCAAATCAAAAGGATGAATAGATCTAGAATCACTAGAGGGATATAGAAGTTGTAGCTGTTTGCCAAGTTTGCAACCAGTACATTCATAACTAGTATTAATAGGAACATGACCTAGGACACCCTGACAGACTAAAGTAGATAGACATGACCCACATAGATGACCTAAACGATGATGCCATTGGGAAAAAGTAGCAGTGGAAGCCGACGCAAAGTAGATGATGGCAAAATGATGGACGATGTAGATGGAGAAATATTCAGACGATCTAGAATATAGAGTCCTCGAGAATCTTTACGGCGATGGCTAGTACTAACGAGAGCTCAGGTCCGACGATCCTGCACAAAGCACGAATAATCATCAAAACTAACAAAGAGATGCATATCAGTGAGCTGACCAATAGACATTAGATTGATAGAGAGTTGAGGCACAAGAGAGACTTTTGGAACAAGTTGTGAAGTGGAAAGAGTGCCTTGATGGGTAATAGAACAGGTAGTGCCATCAACTGTTTGAACCTGAGTACCATCTGTGACAGGTCTACATGATGCTAGCTGAGAGCTATCAGCAGTCATATGAAGAGGCCCCTGAGTCCAATATCCAAGGAAGAGTAGTACCTGATGCAGAGAGGGATACATCAGATCCACTCGACTGAGGTTGAGGCTCAGCAGTAATGAGCCATGTAGAGCTGGCAGGAGAAGCAATATCAGTCGTATTAGTAGTGGAAGCACTAGCAGCCGTGCTACGACAAGATAACCACACTTGGCCCTCAACTCAGCCAATAACCTAGGATGAAGCTTAAAGCAGCGCTGAATGCTATGGCCAGGCCTCTTGCAATGAGAACAAATGAGCTCTTTAGAAGAAATCGTTGTAACACTAGTCTCTTGAGGGGCCGCCAGGACAGTATGAGGTACAGACATCGGAGAGATAGCAAGTGATCGAAGACGAGTCTCCTTGGCAATCAGAACATAGAGAGCTTCAGCCATAGTAGGTAATGTAGAAAGACCAAGAAGCTGAGCCCAAATGGGCTCAAACTCTGAACGAAGCCTCATCACAAAGTCAAACATGAGATTGTGTTGATCATACTTTTCCTTGGTAGCACAAGCCCTGCATCCAGAGTGAGCCGGGGGCATCATAGAGTCCAGCTGACTCAAAAGACGTGTGAAAGCAACAGAAACTCTTCTCTGATCACGTCATCTTCTTTGTTGGAGATTACGAAGGTTACGCGAACGAGAGAGTGAAGAGCCTCATTGCTCTGATGGTAACGCTGCTGGACATACTCCCACATTGTCCGAGCTGATGAGAGATCAATGAAGATCATTCGAATGGATATTTTTGCACTCATGCATAGGATGCCCATCACAGGATCATCAGCATTCCTCAGGCTTGAGCAGCTGACGGATCTACCACATGATGATCAGGGGGTTCCTTGGTAAGGTGTGAAGCAAGCCCGATCGATCTGAGAAGCATATGAACAGACGATGCCCACTCATGATAGTTCTGACCATTAAGCTTGATGTCTGAGGCTAAAAGAGCACCACCGCCAAGGAATGGATCAATAGTAGTCATGATGTGAAAAAGAGATGTGACAGATGTCTAAGCAGTGGCAAGCAACACTGCAAATAAAAATAGGATGGCGAGGTGGTGGTGAGGAGAGGCAGTAGCCTTCTCCACAACAAGTGCCCCCTAACGCAGCAAGGCTAGGTCCTCTCCACTAGCACACCGACGCGAAGGACCTCACAAGCCACATCGTGGTGCAGACCCGTCGTGCCACAAACCCCGGAGACCGCTGCTACTCGCCCGACTACAGTAGGCAGAAGACTCGCTACGCGCAATCCAGAGGAAGCCGGCTAGGAAAGTGGCGATCTATGTCTGAGGAAGACAAGGCACCTTATGTGGACATCTTCATGTCTGAATTCAGGCAGGAGAACCAGGCGCAACACTCTAATAATAAGAGTCATCACTGTGAGCAAGGCGGCAGGGGAGAAGTGATACCACGGGGGAGAAGTGGCAGATCAATCGGCAAGACTGGCGGCGGTTCTGGGCAGAGCTCGGTGGAGACGGCCGGATTTGACGAACATCGCCACGTGCGGTCTAGCACACGATGCACAATGGCAATCGACAAGACTGGATGGCGGTTCCGGGCGGAGCTCGGCAAAGACAGCCGGAGCTAACGAACGTCACCACACGTGGTACAACACACGGCATGCGACGGCAATCGGCAAGACTGGCGGCGGTTTCGGGCGGAGCTTGGCGGAGACGGCCGGAGCTGACGAGGACCCAGCGAGGACGGCTCGGCCACAAGAGAGGGCGGCCCGGCGGTCCTGGCAGCAAGAAGTGGCGGCTGGGATGGCTCGGCCACGGAGAGGCGGCCAGCGGTCTGGCAAGAAGAGCGGTGGCAGGTGACAGCTTAGACACGAGAGAGGTGGTCGCCGAGGCGGTCTGGTAGCAAGAGGCAATAGCCACATGCCGGTCTGAGCCACTCGCCGGAGACCTAAGCTAGCGGTGAACTCACTGGTGAGATCGACAAGAGCAAGAAGCTCTGATACCATGTTAAAGCAAAGGAGAATCTCAAATGCTTTATTATTCAATCAATATATGTATACATACAAAACCTAACATGTTGGACCAATTTGGCCAGATACAAGATGGGCTATGTACACTTAGTATACACTTAATAGTTATTTCTGGCAATCTTTCTCGCACTCATATATCAGAGGAAGAGATCTTGAGGAATGCCTCATGATTGTTCTTTGTTGCTATTGCTTACACTTCGTTGATTAATTTTGTGTTATTCGCTGAGTTGACTTGGTAAAACCAACTGGAGTACCTACAACATAACTGGCAGTCAGAACTGCTGTACTCACAATACCTACTTGCATAATTGCATTGTATGTACTCTGTGCAAATGTTTCAATGGCACCTGTCAATGGGAAAATCAACTAGGTCAAAATTGCGTGAACATTTTATTGTTCTAGTTTGATAAGTTTATAATTTGTTTAACAGGATATGATGGACATATGATGGTGCTTAGTTGCTTCCTATCCTTAATGCCCTCACTGTTGATCCATATATCACATGACATTTTTTAACCAGGCTTTTTCACTATCATTAAATTCTGTATCAACTTTGTTCTCCCCTAACTGTTCTTTTTAAAAAACAAGAATGACCCCTGAACTAACAGTTCACCCAATACCCAATCAGTCCAGAATATATCTATCTGGTGTTTTTGAGTCCAGAATATATCTATCTGGTGTTTTTGAGTATCAGAGCTGCGCTGATGGTCCAGGCGCAGCTATGTCGTTGTCATGGGCTCCAGCGGGTGGGCAATCAAGGACTCCTCCGCAGTGAGGCCGTCCTCGCTCACCAACACCTCCGGGCCAACCGTGACACCGTGGCGCGTCAAGGAGGTGTTGGGCTTGGTGGTCTACCCCATACTCACCCGGACAAACTACACCGACTGGACGCTAGTGATGCGTGTGAACCTACAAGCGCAGGGTCTTTGGGAGGCGATCGAGCCCGGCGGTGGTGACTACCGCGACAACAGACTGGCGCTATCTGCCATTCTCCGCGCCGTGCCACCGGACATGCTCTCGACCCTTGCCATAAAGGACACGGCCAAGGATGCCTGGGACGCGGTCAAGACGATGCGTGTCGGTGTCGAGCGTGTCAGAGGCGAACGCACAAAAGGTACGACGCGAGCTCGGGGAGATCGCGTTCAAGGACAACGAGTCTGTTGACAACTTTGCCATGAGAATCACAAGCCTCGCCAACAACCTTCTAGTCTTGGGGGACAACGTCACCGACGTGGAAGTGGTGAAGAAATTTCTACAGGTCGTCCCGGAACGTCTTTGGTAGGCGCCATCTCCATCGAGACCCTTCTCGATCTGAGTGCGCTCAACATCGAGGAGGTAACCGGGTGTCTTCATGTGGTGGAGCAGCGGTACAGGCTCTCAGATCTAACCTTGACCCCGGTTGCCGTGTTGATGCCAGTGGCCGCCTACTTCTCAAGGAGGATGAGTGGCAGGCCCGGCTCCAGAGGCGCGAGAACGACAAGAACGACGGAGGCAACAGCTCCGGCGAAAATCGCCGTCACGGCAAAGGGCGTGGGTGCGGTACTAGGCCGTGTGATGGCGGTGCAAATGGGACCAGCCAGGCCGGCGACCATGACATTCCTAGGGACTAATGCCGTAACTGTGGCAAGCAAGGTCACTGGCCAAGGAAAGCGGCAGCAAGCCCAGGCAAGATTAGGCCCACCTGGCCCAAAGGGATGACGATGAGCCCACTTTGCTTATGGCTAGGACACTCATCGACCATGACTCCCCTTCGCCACCACACCGCGAGTCCCCACTGCTGACACCACCGCCACACAGCGAATTCCATTGCCACCGCCGCGCACCCGTGTCGAGGTGAGCGAGGACAAGGTCTTCGTCCAGCTCGGGCGGAGGGAAGAACGTGACCACCGTCGATGGGTCCTAGACACGGGAGCCACCAACCACATGACTGGGTCAAGGTCGGCCTTCTCCGAGCTCGACGTCGGCATCTGCGGCACGGTGAAGTTCGGCGGTGGCTCGTCCGTGGAGATTGAGGGGCGTGGCACCATCCTCTTCTCCTGCAAGTCAGGAGAGCATCGGGCACTCACCGGAGTGTACTTCATCCCAAGGCTGACGGCGAACACTGTTGCCTCGGACAACTCGATGAGACCGGGTGCAGGATGGTGATCGACGGCGGGGTCCTGCAGATCTTCGACCAACGACGACAGTTGCTGGCGAAAGTGAGGTGCTCTTCGAGCCGCCTCTACGTCCTTGAGCTCGACATCACCAGACCGATCTACTTGTCCTTGCGTAGCTCTGAGCAGGCTTGGCGCTGGCTTGCTAGGTATGGGCACCTGAACTTCCAGGCGTTGCACAAGCTCGCACAGCAAGAGATGGTGCGCGGATTGCCTCTGATCGACAAGGTCGACCAAGTCTGCGACAACTCCCTGGTAGGGAAGTAGAAGCGGTCCCCTTTTCTGCAGCAAGTACCGCTCAAAAGACGCCCTCGACCTCGTCCACAGCGACTTATGCGGGCCAATCGCGCCTGTCACCCCGGGCAACAACTACTTTATCCTGTTGGTCGACGACATGAGCCGCTTCATGTGGCTCACGCTGCTCAAGTCCAAGGACTAAACGTCGGCGGCAATCAAGCGATTCCAGGTCAGAGCCGAGGTGGAAAGCGGGCGCAAGCTCCGAGTCCTGCACACCAACCGTTGCGGTGAGTTCACGTCGGTGCAGTTCGGGGAATATTGCGTGGAGCACGGCATTCAACGTCAACTCACGGCGCCCTACTCCCTCAACAGAATAGAGTAGTGGAGCGTCGGAACCAGACGATCATGGCCACCGCTCGGAGCATGATGAAGTCGAAGAACATCTCCAGGAGGTTCTGGGGAGAGGCGGTCACCACCGTCGTCTTCATAGTGAACCGAGCACCGACGCAGAGCCTGGACGGCAAGACTCCCTACGAGGCATGGCACGACGAGCGCCTGGTGGTGCATTTCCTCCACACCTTCGAGTGCGTAGCGTACGTCAAGAGCACCAACCCGCACCTCAAGAAACTGGACGACCTAGCGTCCCGATGGTCTTCCTCGGCTATGAACCAGGCACCAAGGCCTATGGCCTCTTCGACCCGATCGGTGAACGCGTGCATGTGTCGCGTGACATCGTGTTCAACGAAGACGCACACTGGGACTGGAGCGGAGATGGCAGAGATCAAAGTGTAGGCGCGGAACCTTTCATCGTGGAGTACATGGTCACCAGGGAGCTAGTGCGCGACACGTGTGAACTACCCAGACCATGGTCGAACACCTTCACCACAAACCCAGTGGCAATCGAGCACACTACACCACCTACGCAGGCCTTGACGCGGATTCTGATGAATATATTTCCTAGCGCTACCGCACCGTCGACAACATCCTCGGTCTGGCCACGCCATGAGGGTATGCACCGCGCCAACTCGACCTCGACGAGCTTCACGTGGTGAGTGCTGAGGAAACGAGCATGCTCACTGAAGCAGAGCGGAGCGATAGCTGGACGAAGGCGATGCAGGAGATGGACTCAATTGCTGATAACAAGACCTGGAGCCTTGATGATCTTCCTGCAGGTCACCGCGCGATCGACCTGTAGTGGGTGTACAAGGTGAAGCGTGACGAGCGTGGAACCATTGTGAAGCACAAGGCACACCTCGTCGCCAAGGGATACGTCCAGCGATAGGGGGTGGAATTCGATGAGGTCTTTGCCCCTGTTGCCTGTCTGGAGTCGGTGCAGCTCCACAAGGCGCTCTACGATATCTGCCAAGCACCGCGCACTTGGAAAGCGAAGCTAGACACCACTCTGCTCTCGCTCGGGCTTCATTGCAGCAACATCGAGCATGGAGTGTACACACCAGGTGAAGGCGGGAGTTGGCTGATCGTGGGCGTCTACGTCACCAGCGGCATCCATGAGTTCTAGGGCGAGATGAAGAGCATGTTCCGGATAAGGGATTTGGGGGCGCTCAGGTACTACCTCGGTATTGAGGTGTACTAGAGCCCGGAAGACATCACTCTCGGGCAATCCGCCTACACGCTGAAGATTCTGGAGAAGGCCGGGCTGGTGGACTGCAACCCCTGCCAAACTCCAATGGAGGAACGCCTCAAGCTCTGCAAATCAAGCTCATCCCCGCTGATCAATGCTACTCTCTACCGGAGTCTGGTCGGGAGCCTCCGGTACCTCATCCACACCCGTCCGGACCTAGCCTACTCAGTAGGCTATGTTAGCCGTTTCATGGAGATGCCACGCGAAGAGCACCTCATCACTGTCATGCGCATATTGCGTTATGTTGCAGGGACAAGAACATGGGGTGTTTTCTATGCAGTCAGGAAGAAGAGCACGCGGTCGTGTCTATTGGGCTATAGCGATAGTGACATGGTCGAGGACGTTGTTGACAGAAAGCACCTCGGGTGTAATCTTCCTCGAGGATGGACCCATTACATGGCAATCTCAGAAGTAAAAAGTGGTGGCTCTGTCCTCCTGCGAGGCAGAGTATATCGCCATGACATCTTGCCGGTCGTCTGGTGCCACGACTTCGCGGACATGCTCGCTTCGAGTCCAGTAGCGTTGGTTCTGAAAGTGGACAACAAGTCCACAATCTCGTTGATCAAGAACCTAGTGCATCACGATCGGAGTAAGCACATCGACACGAAGTTTCATTACATCCGGGAATGTGCAGAGAAAGGCCAGATCGACGTCGAGTTCATCAGAACAGCAGAGCATCTCGGTGACATCTTCACCAAGCCACTCGGTCGCATTAGGTTTCGAGAACTTCGTTCCAAGATTGACCTCATTGACATCGAGTAAGCGCAACAAGACTTAGGGGGTGTTTGCTGGATAAGTCTTGTGCGTGGTCGTGGGGGTAGTCGTGTGCATGGTCGTAGGTGTAGTCATGTGCGTGGTCGGGGGCATAGTCGTGGTCGTGGGTGTGGGTTTCAGCTTGACGTGCGCGTTGTTTGCACGGGAGCGGGTCGTAATGGCGCCATACACGGGCAGTTCTTTTGTGGCGTGAGTTTAGGAGGCCGTACAGGCCACGTTTTGTACATAGAGTCCTTTAAATTTAGCAATACAAGTTAGAAAAACGCTGCCACCTCACAGCACAAATCTTATTGTTCTTTGTGTTCGAGTGTGTTTATAACTCGAATTTTTCTAACATACTTTGCTGTAAGTACTAGCAAATGACAGACATAATGATTCACTCTTCTTCCGTTATGTATTTATTACTTGCTTATGAGTTAATTTAACTAGCTAGCCTAAATAGGGTCTGTTTGGCACGGCTGCGGCTTATGGCTTTTGGCTGAATTTTTTGAATTTTAGCTGTTTGCGACATAGATTATGGAGAGAGAGATACTCGTTTGCGATTTTGGTTGATACAGATGTTGGGCTTTTAACATGTACTACAATTAACTTGTAGACCCCGTCTTGAGAAAATACCCCGTTTGAAAGTTAGGTATTGTAGCAAAAGTCAAAAGCCGCTAGCTTCGGTCGAAAAGAACATGCCCATATTCTTTCTCCTGGTGGTGTTCACATGCGATGGTCCAAGTGCTATTCCACTTGTGTTTTATTGTTGCTGTAATTCTCAGATAACTTTGAGCAAATTGAAGGAGCACAAAGCTAGATTATGCTAAAACTTTACTTGGGTTGTGTTTCAGCTATGATGCTTGGGTCATCTACAATTTCTTTTCACTCTGCTTGGCATGGGTAGGAGGTCCTGGTGCTGTGGTGGTAAGTTTGAGTGGCCAATCTCTGAAACCGTCATGGTACCAGATGACTTGCTGTTTTCCGGCTATTCCTCTAGATGGGTGCGTAATACCCTTTGTGTTGGTTCAATGATCAATACAACAAGTTTATCTTCAACATGCTATTGCATGTGTACACATGCTTTAAAAACCATGTCATGAATTATGATAGTGCCAGTGCTAAACGATTGATTTTTTGTGTGTTTTTGACAGGCGTTTTATACGAAGATGCAAACAAGGCTGTCTGCAGTTTGTGATCCTCAAGCCAATATTGGTTGTTATTACCTTCATACTTTATGCTAAAGGAAAATATGCAGATGGAAACTTCAGTGTCAACGAATCCTATCTATATATAACTATCATCTATACAATCTCATACTCGATGGCACTGTTTGCTCTTGCTCTGTTCTATGCGGCATGCAGAGATCTACTTCAGCCATATAACCCTGTGCCAAAATTCATCATGATCAAATCGGTTGTGTTTCTCACGTATTGGCAGGTAAAGCGGAGTGTAAGGATTAGTTTTTCTCTTTCTCTAGATCTATTTGGGAGCCCATAGTCTGTTCAAATTCATGTATGGAATTACATTTATGAAAGCAAAGTTATCCAATCAAATAACACATTTTTACTCAATGGAAAGCTGTTTTGTAATAATTTGAAGCTTTTCTCACAGGGTGTCCTGGTTTTCCTTGCTGCAAAATCTGGATTCATAAAAAATGCTGAAAAAGCTGCTTATCTCCAAAACTTTGTGCTATGTGTTGAGATGCTCATAGCTGCCATTGGGCACCAATTTTCCTTCTCCCACAAGGAGTATGCTGGTTCCAATGCCCATCCTTTCGGCGGTTTCAGGGGAAGCCTTCTTCATGCCTTGAAATTCAACGACTTCTATCATGATACTGTTCACCAGGTAAACAAGATATCACGTCCCCCACCCTACCCTACCCCCTGCTTAAGATAGATAGACCTTCATGCCACCATGAATCTCAATTTTCAGTGTGTAGTTTCGCCTCTTGCTTAGTCTAATTGGTTCCTTTTTCTTTGTAGTTTGCTCCTACATATCATGAATATGTGCTCTACAGTAACAAGGAAGAGGATGAACCGACAAAATATAGCCCTGGCAGTGTCGTGCCAACTGGACAGGACATAGAGCTGGCAGAAGTAACTGTTGTGGACTCAAAAGTTCCAGTGACATCAAGCATATTACCTCATGAGGCAGATTTGACAGAAACGACGCCCTCCCAAGTCATGGAAGAAGCTATTAGTTCTGCTAAACCATACGACCTCTCGAACTTGCTCGATGTAGAGTTGTCTGATTACCCTTCTGAGGTTCCTGCAATTCCTGATCTAAGAAAGCAATGATATAGTGTGACACGGTGATGTATATTCTTCAGGGTGTAAATGGGTAGTGCTCTCAGAGTTTATCCTAGATTACAATGTAGAAATGTCTCGTGTTACTTGTTTCTGTTTTATTTTTTCCCCCGTTTGAAGGGACATGTTCATGTTTTTGGCTAAATGTGAGCTAAACTGACAGATTAACTGTGAATGTGTCAACTAGATTTTAAGAGAATTTTAAACATAGAGGTGGAAACAACATATTACTTAGGCCATGTTCTGCGAGCTGCAGCTTATGGCTTTGGTTTACGTTTTTCGAGACGATAACGGACGGATGATATGCTAACATGAACCATGTATAAGGTTTTAGACTCAGAAAACTGTTTGAAAATTTTGTTTTAAGAAACTGTCCGCTTTTCTTTTTCTTTTTTTCAACTTTCTTTTTCTTTTTTTCAACTTTCGAGAAGCAAAAATGGCAGAAGCCAAAAAGGCATCTAGTCTTGCAGTTCTGACGAGGCAGGTGGGATGTGATTTGAGTATTAATCTTCTTACGACAGATCTATGTCGATAGTTTGCACGATTGCACAGGAATACGGGTTTAGACCTGATCTTTCTGTTGTTATGGCGATGACTTACTATTCTCTGTTGAAGCAATCATAGATAGGAAAGGATTGTATCAAAAACAAAAGAAAAAATAGTGCAATCGATTCATTGATTTTTCTCACATTGTATAACACACCGATCAAATTATCGATTGTGTGAAGACTCCTAATAGAATGATACTGAAATAGCATATCCAAATTATAAGAACTCCTATCGAAGCTATAAGTCCGGAATTCGTCACCTTCTATTTGGATCTGTTCTACTACGTAAATAAATTGCAAGTCTTTCGCTTACAAAGAACGGATAATGACCTGTGATATTCTACACTTCTGCAAGACTAGACATTCTTAGTGGAAAAAGTACACCTTCAAGCGTTACATTATATACTCAACACAAAAACACACCGAGCTGACTAAGTAAATCCTAATAAATCACTTATGGATGCCGTAAGTCTAGTTTATAAAGATCTTACTAGGGAAAAAAAGGAAGAGAGAAGGGCACAGTTTTTCTATAAGGAACTCCTTTTTTACACGGATCATACTGTACAAGTACAATCAAGGAACCCACTCGTCCGTAGTTTACCTGAAGCAGGCCTGCAAAACCTCATTCATCAATAGTTCAGAAGGTTTCATCCCAGCAGCTTTCATCTGATACATCACTCTGGTGGCCTCTCTGTACCGTCCGCCGCGAGCATACGCCATGACCATGGCGTTCCAGCACACCGCGTCGGGCTTGCCACCGACCGCCTCGAATGCCCTGGCGGCATCTGCAAGCCGCCCTTGCTTCGCGTACATGTGCACCAATCCAGACATGACGAACTGGTTCGTGTCCACGCCGTGCTTGATGGCATCAGCGTGCACCTGCTGCCCATAGCATCCTTGGTTCTCTGATTCTGCGCACACCACAAGGATGCTCGACAGGGAGAAGCTGCTCCTGGCAACACCGGAGGACACCATGTCCCTGAAGACATCAATGGCATCATCCAGTAGGCCGCCTCGGTGGCATGATGTGATCAAGCTCGTCCAGGCTGCCTCAGGTACCGGTTGCTGGCAAGAGCTAGAGAACCTCATCATGTCAAGCACTTGCCGTGCACTGTTGTGTTGACCACTCCGGCAGTACAGCTGCAGTAGTGAGCTGCCGGTATCGTGACGAACTCCGTTTTTCTTGACAAGAAGCGCATGTACTTGCTCACCGAGCTTTGGTTTGCTCAGCCGAGCACACGACCGCAGCACGGCCACGATGGCATGGGCGTAGCAATCACCGGCGAGCTCCCGCACTTCGTGACACATCCGGGCGAACAGCCGCATTGCGTTGTCATGGAAGCATCCGTCCGAGTAGGCCGAGATCATGGCCGCCCACGTGATGCCATCCTTGATGAGCATTCCGTCGAACACCTGGCGGGCGGCCGCAGTGTCGCCACACGCCGCGTAGGCGAGAAGCACCCGGTTGGCTAGCGGCACAGGGAGGCCAAAGGCGGCGCAACTGCCGGCGATGTGGGCGTGCACGGCGGCGACCTCGGCGGCGTCGGCGCAGTCCCTGAGGAGGGAGACGTAGACGTCCTCGTCGGGCGGGAGGCGGAGCGCGTCCATCAGGCGGAGCACGTCGCCGGCGCCGGACGAAGACGGGGCGTTTGTTCCGTCCGTCGGTGGCTTCTTGCTGACGTATCCGTTTCCGGCGGTGGTGGTGGTTGGGGTGTCGTTGGAGGTGGTGGCGACGGGGAGCTTTGGACGCGGGAACAGAGGTGGTGGTGGTGGTTTGGGCTGTTTTTTCAGGGCCGGCAGCCGCAGCACTCTTGGGGCGGTCACCGGAGAAGTGGTGGCGTTAGCGGCCAGCTGCCGGCGGCGGCGAGAGAGGTAGGAAGCCTCGACTTCTGCGCCGAGCGGCTTCGCGACGGAGCAACGCACCATGTGCGGGCTGCTTTACGGCTGCTTTGCACAGGGCTTGGTTGGACACGTCACTTGGGCTGTCTCGCCTCTACTGTTTTGATATTAGAGCAAACTCATCACAGATCCACCACGGTCCCTAGTCCCCACCCACCCCACCATTCTCCGCTCTAGATCAGATTAGAGATGGCAACCAGCACAAACTCGTTGGGTTTTACTATTTCAAATCTGTGCCCATAAAAGTTAGACGTTCCCGCTAAAAAACACATACCCGTGACGGGTGCAGATTTTTGCCCAAACCCATGCCTACTCGGGTAACGAGTACCCACGGGTCACCCGTGCCCGACAACAGCTGTGCAGATTGCAGACAGTGCAGTGCTTAGCAAGTCAACAATAAGTTCAATTTATATGCTACTATGCAGGAAACAAGCAACGACAAATCCACAATGCACATCACTAGTTCACTCCATCAATTCTCAGTTCATAGTTCACTGGCATAACATATAATTACAAGTTCACAGTTCATAACTCAGTTAAAACCAAAAGGAGAGACATCAACTGCTCCTTGTACTTGACTAATGGGCTATGGGCTAGGCTGGTTTGCCTAAGAGGCTGGGAGCCTGGGTGTATAACTCCTATGGATCGGGTTTATATTACCCATGGGTTTACGAGTTTGGGTACGATAGGAATGTACCCGAACCCGGCAGGCCCGATGAGTTGGGCTTTTTGCTTATTAAGAGACCCATGGGTTAGGAAATTGACTCAGACCCATGCACTAATAGAGTAAAAACCCACCGGGTATCGGATTTCGGGTACCCATTGCCATCTTCGCAAAATTGAAGGAGGAATCAAGCGAAAAATGACGGCGCACTTGATGCTGAGGGGTGAGGGCTAAGGTCCTAAGCGACAACACGGCGAGGCTAGAGCTGCAGGGCTAATGGGCCTATATCCTAGGGCGGCATTGGCTCAAGGAAGCTTGATCGAGCCCACCAGTTCGTGACTGCGGCCTGTGGGGGAAGCTAGGAGTAGGGATATGCATTCAGTTTATTCGGCTATTTTGATGCGGTTTATTCGGTATAAACTTTTTTGGTTTTACAAACTAGAAATCGAAATAAGTAGTGAAAAAATGTAAATCGCACCAAATTAACCGAACTAAATCGGTTCAGTTAATTCGGAATTCGGTTAAACCGCACAATGGGCTTGCTGTTCACTCAGACCAGATCAAACCAGACAAGCGAACGATAATCCTGATGTAGCAACAGGACAGGTTGGTAACATGATTCCAAACTCCAAAAATGTTACTTTGGCCAAAAATGAACACAGTGATAGCATTACAATTCCTAGATGCCAGAATCTCAGCTACACTAATTTATTCATAGAACTTCTAGAAACTATACAGACGCAGTTGTGCTTATTTCACATATAACATAGTTGGTGTGAGTGATAGGCATATTCTAGGAGAGTTAATTTTGGCCAATTCTTCTATATCCTCTTCAATATTGATAGGTAGGGATCGTCGTGACCAATCTTGTGTACAAACTAGGCATTCAACCATAGTTGGTGTGAGTGAGCTCCTAAAGTCATCAAGGATATGTCCACCCGTGCTAAAGGCCGACTTAGATGCGACTGTCGAAATAGGAATAGCTAACACATCATGAGCCAAACGAGACAATATTGGGAATCCAGGAGAGTTGCACTTCCACCAATTAAGAATATCAAATTCTTTGTTGTCATCTTCGTTCTCTTCCGCGAGGTATTTCTTAAGTTCAGACTTCCTTATGCTAATTGAATCACTACTCATCCTCATCTTTTGAGCAATTAAACACTTCATCAACCTTGTGGTCCTTTCTGTAGGTTCTTGAGAATCACTGGATTGTGGTGCTTTGTCACTTGGAGCATAGAGTTTTCTATACTCATCAAACCAAGAACGAAAAACAACATGCAATGTATTCCACAAGTTCTCTCTTTGCTCCTCACCAAACATTTCCAAAATAGCTATATTTGTGTAATTAGATAGGTTGTATCTTGGATCAAGAGCAATAGCAATAAAAATGAGCAAATTCAACTTCTCAGGATCATCCCAATACTTGTAGTACTTTTGTAGCATTCTTGTACCCACTTCCTTGCGAATAGAATCATCACTATGACACCATTCTCATAGCAAAAGCAAAACATCACCAATCTCATGGAAGAAAATGTTAGCCGTCATATGTTGTGTGGCAGAAACACGAAGAGTGAGATCATAGAAGTGCTGAAGAAACTCGGACATTTTCTTTGCATTATCCTAATTTGTACTTTCAATAACTCCAAGACCTTTCTCACCACCTAATTCGATTGCATAGCATGGATCTTCTTCATTATATGTTTCAAATGCCTGGGGTCAGGCCGAAAGGTGGCACAGGGAGCCCGTAGCCGGAGGGGCCGTGGCCGAACTACAGGGGGCGGGCCGACAATGGATCTGACTGGATTCGGGTAAGGGGAGTTAGAGGGGAGGCCAAGCCGGAGAAGCTGGGCAGAGGAGGGGTGGCGCAGAGGAGAGGTAGCCGAAGAAGTTAGGCAGTGGCCAAGGTGGAGCTGTGCGGGGGCGCCGAGCGGGCAGTGCCGGAAGGCCGGTGGTCGGGCCGAGGAGGCGAGGGGGCCGACGCCAGCAAGAAGTGGAGCTGTGACATTCGGCATTTCGACTGGCGAAGCGGAGAACAGGAGAAGGAAGAAGTGAAATAGGGAAAAGAAGAAGAAAAGAAGAGATAAGGAGAGAGGAGATGCACAGATGAAGAGTTGAGGGTAAACCAATGCGAGGCTTGTGAGCTATTCGAGCTCAACTCGTTAAAGGTCACGAGCTCGGGATCAAACTCGAGTTCAGTTCGTTTGGAGCTCGAGCCAAGGTTGAGCAGCTCGCGAGTCTCGAGTTTTTTTTATAGCCCTACCCTCCACCATCTAAAAAATTGTACTACTAATGAGAACGTTTTCAACTATATAATTACAAACACAAACGCATCTGTTTCAGCTAATTAATCGTACGCACGTTGCACACATAAAGGCAAAAACTCACTTCTACCGTTCCAAATTAACTCTGTTTCATAGCTTGATCTATGAACGCAAACTACTTAAGCCAAGACTGGAGTAGTTGCATATACCACAAAACTAAAAATTGCGCTATGGCCTCTCTCCAAGCTCTCCCCTCTCTCCTCTTCCTCCTGCTCGTCCCGCACGCGTGCATGGCGTCTACCTTAGAGGACCAGTGCGACTACTTCGCCGCCGGCGACCGGGCCAGCTACGACTACTGCCTGAAGACGCTGCAGGCCGACAAGGCGAGCGCCACGGCGGACGAGCGCGGCCTCGCCGCCATCGCGGCCAGGATCGCCAGGGCGGCCGCCAAGGCCACAGGCGCGAAGATCGCCAGGCTGCAGGATGCTGAGACGGTGCCCGCGCGGCGGGACGGCCTGGCCACGTGCGCCGCGGAGTACGGCGCCGCCGTGCGCCGGCTCGGGCGCGCCGCGAGGGACGCCGCTCGCGGCGGGGCCGCGGAGCTGCAGGAGGCGCAGACACTGCTCACGGAGGTGACTGGCGCGCCCGCGCGCTGCGACGGTGCGCTCGCGGCCGCCGGCCAGGGCTCGCCGCTGGACGCCGCGGACCGCGGGCTCGACGATTTGGTCGGTCTGGCGCTCGCCCTCTTGCCGTCGCCGCCGCCGCAGCAGCAGCGAAGTAGGGCGTGATGTGCACGTTTGTTACGGATTAAGCAATGAATATCGTATCGTATTATTCGTTGTCACTCTCTAACATTGGGAGAACGTACGTTAAAAGACAAGTTCTACATATTTTTCACCAAAGAAAAAAAAAGAGTTTACATTCCGTTGAACTGCACATGTATCAAGATCCAGCAGTTCATCGCAAGTTTTCTGATCGACCGAGCGCTAAATCTGTAGCATGGCTGCAGCTCCGTAGACGATGCTTGCAACAAGTAAGAGTATGGTGTAAGTAGTGGCGAACCAGGACGAAAATGAGTGGGATTTATCATACATACCACTATACAGTGGTAAGCACAGGACAAATTCTAACTTTAGTAAGTCTAACTATGCTAATATGTAGCAAATTTCTTGTTGCTATTATGTAATTTGTGCTTTGTAGTAAAGTTGTATTTCTAGGTGTTCCATTGCTTTATAGAGTTTCCTTGTCTACCAAAAACCTTCTCATTTTGAAATTTAAGAATTCAAATCAATAGTAAAGCCAAAGTCTAAATAACTAGGTCTGTCTCCCACTACTACAAAAGAGGCTATACTGGACGGCTACATCATAGACGGTTCATACGAAACCGTCTGTGCTTAAACTATCACAGACGGTTATACTAGCAACCGTCTGTGATATTTTCACAGATGGTTATTAACACGAACCGTCTGTGATAATTGAGACATCACAAACGGTCCGTGTTAATAACCATATGTGAAAGTTGCAGATATCACAGATGGTTCATGTAAAAAACCATCTCTGATATTGTGGACATCACAGACGGTTCTTATAACAAACCGTCTGTGATATTGCAGACATCACAGATGGTTTGTAAGAATAACTATCTGTGAATTATCACAGACGGTTATTAATACGAACGGTCTGTGATAATATTCGTATCACAGACCGTTTGTGGTTCGAACCGTCTGAGATAATTTATGCTATTAAATACCGGCCGTACATGGTCTCGACACAGATCTATTAATATCATAGACGGTTCTTCGTATAACAAATCGTCTCTGATATTTGACTTATCAGAGACAGTTTGTTATACGAATGCATTATCACAGACGGTTCGTATAACAAACCGTCTCTGATAATGACACATCACCAATCCGTGGCGTATCCCTAGGATTTCGATCTCACCCGTCCATTCTCTCCACATCAAATGGTAGGCACCGGTTCCTCCCACCGCTCGGCCCTTATTAATTACTCTCATCTACCTTTCCACCGGCAGTCACGCGTGAGTTCATCCACTAGCTAGCTTCCTGCATTCTCCCCTCGACGACGTTGACTACCACCGTGAGCTAGTGCCTCCGTTATGACACCACGGTCGATTGCATAGCACACTCTTGTCGTAAGTATCGTAAGAGTGTCTTATGCAGTCTCACCGTCGTGCCACAAAGGTGGCGCTACTGCCATCCGATGCATCCAACTTATTCCTCGATGACGCCGACTACCGCCATGAGCTAGCGCCTCCGTTGTGACACCACAGTCGACTGCACAACACACTCTTGTCGTAAGTGTCGTAAGAGTGTCTTGTGTAGTCTCATCGTCGTGCCACAAAGGTGGCGCTACCGCTACCTCTCCATTGCTGGTGATATCCGGCCGCCATCCGATGCATCCAGCTTCTACTTTCTGCTAGGATTTCTGCTTCTAATATATTCTTGCTGTGTTTAAGAGTTAGGTTCGTTATCTTCTTATGTTGTAATGGTGGATTCTAATCTTAACGAAAATGAAATGTGTTGTTGTGTTTTGCCACTGTATTTGCTTTTTTTCAAATGGCATAGGTAACATTATTTCTTGAGGCTAGCAAAAAAACAGAAAAAAATTTAGGTATAGAATGAACTATCACAGACGGGTTGTGCTATAAACTATCTATGACAGACTATCACAAATGGTTCTACATACAAACTGTCTGTGATACTCTCTAATCACAGACGGTTGGTAACTACAACCGTCTGTGAAGTGTGAGTATCATAAACGGTTTTTTGTTCGAGCCGTCTGGGATAGTGTTCTTCACAGACGATTCTAGTTACAAACCGTTTGTGTTGTCTTTATTACAGATGGCTCACAAACCGTTTATGATAACCTCCGATGATCACTGACACATAAATACAGACGGTTCAGAAAAACCGCCTATGATGATAGTTCCAAACCATATGTGATGACTCTTTTTTGTAGTAGTGTCCCTCTCTAACTCTAACTAAGTGATAGAACCGATAGAGCAAATGAGCAATTACAAGTTTACGAGTGTGAACTAACAAGTACTATCCATTCTAGTATTCTATCTCAATTTCCAAATTCGAATTAAGTTCAAAAGGGGATTTGGGATTTCCAATCCAGCCTCCAATCACTAATACCAAAGTAGTCAAATAGAATTTCTTGATTTGGGAAATGGACAACTGGGGATCAACTTGACCTTCGAGCGTTGGCCACAAGCCGCAACTCCTTGTAGCTCACCACCGTAGCTCCTTTCCATGCGCTCGCAACTGAGGGCCGCCACAACTCCTCTGTCTCCTCATGGGAGAGTTCACTGGCAATGCGCAAGGTGACATCTTCTTCTCTCGCTCTGACTTGGTGGCGGCGCGATGGGCAATGGCTTCAGTCGGCCCCATGGGTGAAGCAATCGGTGCTACGCAACGCTGCAAAAACCAAAGGGCAACTGGTCAAGGTCACTGGACACCTCCCACCTGGGCTAAAGCCTGAACATATTAGGCGCTTCCTGCTTGTCCGTGCGAGCTGCTACTGGCCTAGGATATTGGGCCGCACAAGTCTTTGTTGTTGGCTCAGCTTGGCTGGGTGTGGAGGGCTGATGTCACCGCTCGTGGGCTACCTGGTGCACACTAACACATGGGTTCAAGCTATGGAAAAGTTGATTTGGACCTGATGTCATATGCACCCCTATGGGCCTACATGGATCTGCCTCTGGGTGTAAAACAAGCCTTCTAGCCATGTTGCTCCTGCTCAGAATTAAAAAGAAAAAAAGCAATTGGGTTCGCATGAGAAATCAACAGTTCGTCACAATGAAATTATCTTGAGAGCATTCAACCTAGAGACCAAATAGCGCCCAGATGTACGATCCGGGTGCTAGCTCAGTATGCCTCATTAGCTATTGGATTATGTCATGAGTGACTCCCCACCATTCGTTTCCCCACAACAAAAACATAGCATGTTCCACCTGTTCCTTCCTCATGCAGTTGGGCTCATGGAGCACCTTTTTCAATCTTGCCCACATGATTCAAAATATCTTCATGAAATCCATCGCGATGGCTTACCTGATCTGTAAAAGTTGAGTTCTCACCACCAAATCATCTATTTGCAAAGCCTCTATCTCCAATTGTCGTAACAAAATTGTTAACAAATTCAGCCAATCTGATGGTACCTTACACAACAAGTAAACTCCAGTAACAAATCATCGAGCTCATGCGCATCAGGAGCTTCGATGGAGATGCATTTTGCTTCAATTGCATCAACTCCCTCACAACAACAATGAAACAAAACAACTACCACGTTGCAACAAAAAACCCAATGCAACAAATTTTATTAAAAATAACTTGCTATATGATTTAAGAAAAAAATATATTGCAACAAACAAAAAGAGTACTTGCAACATTGGATAAATGGTGTTGCAACAATTTAGGAGAACGCCTGCAACAAAAGTATATCCGAAGATATAGCAACAAACAAAAAACAATCTTGCAACAATTGAGAAAATGTGTTGCGACAAAAAAAATACCAGAATGCAACAAATTTCCATTAAAAACCAACTTATTCTAAGATTTGAGAAAGATATATTGCAACAAACAAAAATAGTAATGGATAAATGGTGTTGCAACAATTTGGAAGAATGTCCGCAATAAAAGTCTATATGGAGATGTGGCAACAAATAAAAATAAATCTTACAACAATCAAGAAAGAGTGTTGCAACAAGATCAAGAACGATCACATATTGATCAAAACATCATAAATTAACATTAAATAAATGATTTTACGCACGAATCAAGAAAGAGTGTTGCAACAAGATTAAGAACGATCACATATTGATCAAAATATCATGACGATCGAGGCATCACCAAGTCAGTGGGTGGTGACGTTGACCATAGTGCGGCTGCTGTCGAAATCTAGGCCCATGAGGTTCGTGACGTTGCCGCGCAGGACGTGCATGAGGCAGTATGGCTGCTCGGCCACCGTGCTGTTGAGCTGCGCATAGCAGGCTTGCAGGATCACCTCTATCTCGTGCTCAATGGAAGTCCAGGCACGACAGTAGGTGCTGCAGCGTCGGCACGCATGTCGGCTCACTGGAACCACCAGCGGGATCAGCACCCACCGCGGGCGCTAGAGTTGCGATGACTACCGCAGCAATGGAGAAGAAGAGGACCCAGGCGAAGATAGATTTGGACGCCATTATGTTTGCACTGAAGGTGTAGATTTACATTACACATGTAGTGTTTGGTTGGTTAATTTCTATATAGTTTATAAAGGGGAGGCAAGAGTTTCATATAAAGCAGAATTCATTCATTATGTCAAGTTTAAATTACTTGAAGCTTAACGTTAAATTATCTAAAGCTTGACATTACAAGTCTTTGACAATGTCTTAGATACGTACAATGATATAGATTACTGTTGTCTATAATACTCTTTATATCATCTATAGACAAAATGAAAGATAACTTATACAATATGTTAGATCTAAGTTGTCTATATATGACCCCATAATTTGTATAGATAGCATAGATACAATAGCACAAAAGTCATCTATAATGGTATTATAGATCATCTGTTGCACGATAGACGTTTTTCCTCAGCTCGTTCTATCTTATTTATATCATAAAAAATCTTATGTGACAAAAATTATAGACGATTGATGTCATCCTATTTAACATACCCTTAGTTTAAACAACCACATATGTGTATATATAGTATCTCCCTAGGTCTTTCAGCAAGGTAAATGTTGTTGTACTCATGTTAGTGCTAAACCTCTTATGTTGGACCATTAGAATTCCAATATTTTGTGCCCCCCTGAAACTGTGACGAAATCCCTAGAACCCATCTTGTAAGGCCGAAAGCCTTTTGTGACGAATCATTTAAAATCCATTGGGATGACCTGTCCACATGAAAAGAAAGTCCAATTCATCAATGAAAGCGTATGTAATATGACTTTTGCATGAAGCTTGATTGTATCATGACTTATTTAACCAAAATTTTCAGAATTTTTATGATCATTTGTAATGTGTTTTCGAAGAACGTGTACCAAAAGTTAGAACGCACTAGATATGTTCTCCATAAGAGGGTCTACACATCAATGGAAACCAAGATAATGACCTATGGTGGCCCATGGCCAAGGCTAGCGTGGGTCGACGCCCAGTCCTCCCCCTCTCAACTGAGCCCTAGTAGAAACTTTGGAATGCCTAGGTTGGCACAGGCAACTCCATGTGCCGCCTCGTGCCCAAACTTTTGGAATCTCAAATTAAGCTGGGAATTGTTTTGGGATAAAATTGAGAGTTTTGGACTTTTGGAAATTGGACTCTATTCATTTTTCTTTTGAAACCTACAAGGATTGAAAGGCAAAACCAACTTCAATTAGACTGGACCCACATGTCAAAGACATGTGGATCACTCTGAAATACTTGGCTAATCCAGACTCACAAGTCCAAGCGTGGGTCGACACCCGACTGGAGTGTAGGTCGGATGGACCGGTGCCCTAGGGTCCTAGTGGATATAAAAGGGGGACATCTTGCTTTAAAGCATCCAAGTCTCAAGTTCCAGGATCAAATTTGATGGATTCCAAGTGTTTCAATGTCTAGTTTTCTAGTTGATTAGGTTAGGTTTAGTCTAGTTCTAGTCGGTGGATTTCTGCTACGGTTCTAAAGCTTCTACTTCTACTTCTGTAAAAGGTAACAATGTACACTAAAGTTGTTGTACCTACTTTGTTCTAGTTGATCGATCTACTTTTTGTCTTCTACTTCTACTTTTCGATTGTCTAGTTGTGCAATATTCTTATTGTCAATCTATTTCGAGCTTGTAGATCATTCTAGCTAATCATTTTAATCATAGTGATTATATATGACTAGTGGATCGTTTTATGTTAGCTTATGTTCTTGATTGTATGGCTTTATAGATTGGTCTAGGGGAATAACCAATTCCCCAATTTAGTAGTAACGGTACTAAGCTGATGAGGAGGGATGTACCACGTAGATTAATTCTATTTAGTTACTTTGTTTAGATTAATGATTGTGTTAGCAGATTGGTTTAGTCCTGGTGACTTGTAGATTAGGTACTTATCCTTGTGCCAAATTGTGAAGGGCCCTTTTAGAGAAGAGTTTCAACCGATTACCAAGGTTGGTCTCATGGTGAGCTGCAGTCGCTAGAGATTGCCAATCATCTGCTTAGATGGATGTATCCTGGTGATGTGTTGAGGAGATTCCGAAGAAGTTGCAAAAGTAGCCTCTATCTTATGGGTTGTAGAGGTAGGAGTAGAGCCACTTAGTGCAGATGAAGTCGTATGAGATGATTGATTGGCATGGATGAAATAGTGGAAGCAGGCACCTCAGCTGGCTGGACGATGAAGGGATAGGAATAAGATCCTTATCCTCACCATCAAATTCCTCCTGAACAAATTAAGATACTCTCAAAGTCAACCTATGTACCTTAAGTGTCGAGTTTAATACCAGAATTAGCCTCACCAAAAATAACATCAGAAGACTACATGATTTTGTTAGTTTCTAGATTAAGCACCCTATATCCTCAGGAATGAGCAAGATATCCCCAAAATATCGCATTTGAACTATATGACCCAACTTATCAAGATTTCCATTACGAAGAATGAAACATTTACAACCAAAGACCCTCAAGTGAGGCACGTTAGGCTCGCGACCAAATCTCAACTCATATGATATCTTGCCTAGGGGGCGCTAAGAAATACTCAATTTGACACATGACAAACAATAGCTATTGCCTCAGCCTAATACCTCCTAGGTGTACTATGCTCATCTATTATAGTTTCAATCATCTCAACTAAGATTATATTCTTCCTTTCAACTATCTCATTTTACTGTAGGACATGTGGAGGTGATAATTGATGCTCTATCCTTCTCTCGGCACAAAAATAAGCGAAAAAATTTCTTGAACTTAGTCCCATTTTCACTATGAATAGCTCCCAAAAAACCTGGAAAGTCTACACTCAAGCACCAAGCTAACTCTAGAAAGTGACTAAAGGCCTCAGCCTTAGATATTAGGAGGTAAACTAAGAATTCTTAGAGTAATTGTCAACTATCACTAGCACATACAATTTACCTCCAACTGACTGAACTCTAGATTGACTTACAGTATCCATGTGTAAGAGCTGTTCTGGGCCATCATTTATAACCATGGACAAAAGTGTGTCTTATGCAGCAACCATCTTACCATATCTACAAGGTGCACACACTATATTACTACACCATGACCCAGAATTGCCGTCAGACGACTGTCGAGAAAAATAGACGTTTGCCAACCAATTATCTGTCGGTAATAATATCTAATAAACTATCTGTCGACAATAGTGCATACAAGGACAAATTATCTGTCAGCAATTCACTAGAGATTCAGGGTCTGATGGTCTGTTTGCAGTTATAAACTTTAGGGACAAGCTTTCTATCGGCAACTTCAGGTACAAATACATGGTAAGCTGATCTGTCGGTAAAGTGGTATGGACAGGACATGAAATTCAGCTGAGCTAGCTGAAAATGTTGGGCGGTAAGCAAGTTTGGTAAAAAAAATCTAGGAGTTCCACAATTCTCACCCACATAGGACTCGTTCATTCTAGTTTTTTAGCAGCTTTTAGTTTTTAACTATTGATTTTTTTATTGAAATTATACTATAGCGGTCGTTAGTTTTTTCTAAATCATTTAATTAAAAAAATTAAAAAATATATTATTATATCTCTATAGACTATGCAAAGAAAAAAAAGAAAAAAAAAACCAAAAAAAATAAAATTACAGAATGGACGGGCCAAAAACAAATCTTATCCGCAGGCTACTCGGTGACTCATCGGTCCTCACATCTGCCCTTAGTCCCATCCATGTACGTCACTCCTTGCCGCCGTAGCCCCGTGTCGCAGGGAGATTTGAGTATTTGTCACTCTTAAGAGTGGCATTCAAGGATTTATCACTCGATATGTCACTGAACCTACATATCAATAAAATATAGAATGACAAATCATGAAGTACACATTTTAAGAGCGACAAATGCTTAAATATTTCCGCGTCGCACGCCGCGACTCGTATCCTGTTCGGCCGTTGCTGGCCTCCGAGTCCAGACCCATGTCCCGCGCCTGATGCCGCACCGCCCTAGACAGCCCCACCTCTTGCCCATCTCTCACGTGAGCTCTTGTACAACCTGTACCACCCGTCGTCTCCCCCCACGTCGCCGCGCCGCCGGCCCTTTCCCCGACCATGCAGTAGCCACCCAGATCTGACCGACTCATCCTCACTCCGCCGAAGATCCGGTCATCTGGCCACGGTGGCCGTCCCCTACCACGCCGGCGCATAACTCTTCCACTCCATTTTTCCTCGGTGTGCAGCTCATCCTAAGGACTCCTCCCTCCATCTCTGCTTAATTTTCAGAAAATTCCTTTCTTTTTGGCATATGAAGCTAATCTTAGTGTTTGCAAGCAAGGTGTTCGATGAATTGCTCAAGAGAATTTGAAGAACACTCTCAGCCCTGCTCTATGCATGCTAACTGTTTGATGAATTGCTTAAGTGAAATCTAGTGAATTTTTTCCAGTTTAGGTAATTTAGCTAATTCTCCACCTCATGCGTTTGTGCTCAGTTATTGATTGTATACCGATATCCTACAGCTGTACGGGACCATACAAAGGAATGAATGGAGTAGTAACGAACTTTATCTATGTGCATTCTGGGCTTACAAAACTTCACCCTCAATTCTATGTTTCTTGCAGTCTGTCGTGCAAGCACAGAATTCTTTACCTGTAACTTTTGTTTATCTTTAGATTATTTCCATTGCTAGGAAGGAGCACAGAAACATTGCTAAAGAAGGATATTTGACTAGATTTATTTCGCTGGAAATAAGTTTTACGAAATCTTTCATAGAAATATAGTTCCTAAAAGGCAGTACAATATCTAGGTTTAGTTTATCATCCTGGTTCTTTTCTATATAACACTATGACACATTACTTCACCACTATGACACATTACTTCACCGAACGATGATCATTTCACTGGTTGCAGCTGAAACTTGTAGTACTTGGCAGCAGCTTTACATGTATATACAAGTAAAGCTAATTATCCAAGTTTGTGCTATGTTTGGGAAGCATTTGATGTGCATGATTAGTTGACCTGCTTGTTTAGTAGGCCTGGATTTCTTATAATTAGAAGCTGGGTTGTGTTCTCATTCTTGAGTCATATGCTAAATGGTCCGGTTAGGTGGTCTTTTGGTGGCCTTTCAGGCAAAGGAATGAGATGAAAAAAGTGGTATAAGAATACATGTTCTTATGTTTGTCGTTCTGTTCACATTAGGAAAAAGAAATAGGGGAAATATTCCTTGTATTACTTGTGTTTGCATGATCTGCACTTACTGCATTACTCGATAACATCTCACAAAATTAAAAAAACCCTTTTCTTGGAGATTAGTTGTGATTTGTGATGGAACTTAACATGCAGTTCAAGCCGAATGTGTTTCTGTACGGCTAATCTCAAAGTTAATTTCATGGTTGAATGCAGGTCGTTGATGCGCATTCTAGATTACCTTCAATGTTGAACAACAACAACAAACAACAACAACATAGCCTTTTGTTTCAAATAAGTTGGGGTAGGCTAGGAATGAAATCTTTTCAAGATCAAAGAGATATGGGTCTTGAGATAAAACTTACAATGCTAAAACTCTAAGCCGTATAACCTGCTATCTGAGCCAAGAGGCTAAACACTACCCCTAACTTTCTTATGGTTCCGGTACGTGGATCGTTAACTTCTATGCGTTCCTATCTAAAGCTAATTCTTTAGATACATTTCAATCACTTAAGTCTCTTTTAACTGCTTCCTCCTACGTCAGTTTTGGTCGACCTCTGTCTCTTCTTTTCATTTTCAGTACATCTTAAAATTCCACTACGTACCGGTGCCTCAGGAGGCCGTCGTTGAAGATGTCCGAACCATTTTAAACGATGTTGGACAAGTTTCTCTTCAATTGATGCCACCCCCACCCTATCACGTATATCATCATTGAAATTGGGTTTCATTCCATAAAATTATAGCTTGATTTTTACGTTGGCTTGCCAAGCCTAATACAACCCTCCTTTTTCCTAGGTTGGATCAGGCTACGTAGAAAATTACATAGGCGGAGTTGCCTTCAAGGTTGAAAACTACAAAATTCACAACAAAATATGGAAAGGACGATGGTGTACAACACGTTCATGACCTTTATCATGAAACACTAATGTAATACAGGTACAATTGTACAAACACTTGCCATGGTTTGCTACTGCAAGTTTGCAGCTACCATGGTTTGCTGTATGCAAATTGCATGATAGCTTTTGTTGTGTAAACATGAAAGTGCATCACAAGATACATAGTTCTACTCTTGCTGCATCATACATGACTACTAGCAAACTTTACTAAGATATCTTATACATTTACCACTATTCTTTTGCACTGAATGAATCAGCTAAGGATGTCCTTGCTTACAAAACTTATAGGAGTATATATTTTTTACTCTGGTTACCATTGTGTCCATTTAGACTTTACCTACACTATTTTAGGCTGAGTTTGTCCTTTGTTCCCAGAGATTGTTTTCCCTTTGTTGAGCCTCATACAGAAGGGAGATTGGATCATATACCCTCCCTTTAGTTGGGAAATTGAGGATTTACCCTCCACATCTCAATGACATGTAGGGTCATCATAAGTCACTGACTCGTGGGCCAGGAGGGTAAATCCTCAATTTCCATCTAAATGGAGGGTATATGATCAATTTTTTCCATACAGAAAGGAAGTGATGATGTTAACAGGAAGAGTTGTGTAGGTCATAAACGATACAAGTGTATTTTGCGATTTTTGTGTATGCTAGTTGATTAATTAATTTAGAAGTAGAAAGCCTTAAATCATGCACTCACTACCTTGAAATAATATACATGGAAGTCAAACTATGCGTGAAGTTAGCTGGAACATTGAAAAGTTTTCAGAACCACTTGTAGATATAGGAACTAATTTTGAATTTATTTGCACTAAACTTTCTAGCTTTACTCAGCAATAGCAATTCTTTGGTTTCTAGCTTTATGCCATTTCAGAACTCAGGCAGAAAGTAACGACCCAGAAATAGATCAACTTTAATTTGCTGAATTTAGGGAACAGTCACTTGCTCTTGATACTCTAGATAAAGAACATGTGATCAGAATTAATAAAGCAGAAGCTGACTATTGGAAGAAGTTGAGTGGGATATCGCACAATCATATTTTTTTTCTTTTCTGTTATTTAACAAGAGACTTGTCCAATTCAATACTGTAACCAAATAGATGATATCTTTGAGATCAAATTTGGTTCTAAGAAAAGAAACTTGGTGCTATGCTGCAACTTTCATTACAATTACTTAAATTTGAGTTCAAAATATCTTTGTTTCCCCTTTGGATTATGTAGATTAAAGATGCCTAGATGATGAGGAATGTCATATCACATTGAACCTTGCTTATGTCTTGTTTTTTCTGCTAACTAATGAGACTCCCAGTGGATATTATAAATTGATGTTACTTTTTAAACTTGACAAAGGATGCATCTGGATTAAGTCAATAGAATGTGATGCAATTCCTTCTGACTTCTCCCTTATATCCTTTCAGGTCATCAAGATAAGATCCTTACCATGAAGTTGCCTAGAGTTGGTGCTGGATACCTGAAGCTTGGACATAGCTAGAAGTTGTCTTCTTTCTTTCTCTAGAAATAATCATGTGCAGCTCTTTCACATGCATATACTGTCTTTATGTTGGTGTTGCCTACTGGATAGACATATTTGGCTGATTTACTCTTAGAATTTATTATATATATTGGATCTATAAGATTTTCTATATTTATTTCAATGCTTTTTTTTAATTTAACCAATGCTTGCCATCAAACAATCTGTCGGCAAAGGTACTGTTTGCCATCAAACGTTCTGTCAGCAATTGTATGATTTGTCAGAAAAGATCTGCCTGTTGGGAAAAAATGTCTATCAAGAAAAACATGGTCTGTCAGCAAAGCTGCAATATCAAGGTTCTGTCTTCGGTTAAGATGACCTGTCAGGAAAGACTTTTGCCGGCAGGTCAGATGTTATTTGTCGGAAAAACTTTTGCCAACAGATAGTTCGTCGCTGAAGGTGACTTTTGCTGATAGACAATCTGTCCTTCAAATTGGCTCATAGTGTAATGTATCCTTATCACTCTTGAACTTAGGCAACCCACAAATAAGATCCATTCCACTAATTTGTGTTAAATGATCAAAGTCTATATGTCCTAGTCTTTTGTGTCAATAGTAAAGTCACAAGACTCAGGTGCTACAAGATACTTCAACCTAGAACTCGAGGATTCAGCAAAATCAACAATAAATCTACCCAAACGAGAAATCCGAAAGACCTAAACGAGAAATCCCAAAGACCAGACTATCATAATCATCAAGTATTTTACATGCATTTTTTAATCAAACCTCAAGATCATCATCAATAAACTAAGAAATAGACAAAAGATTGAATTTGAGCTTAATCACCAATGCGATATCCTTGAGAATGATGTTGTCGTTGATCCTCACAGTGTCTTTGGCCATCATATGTCTTGTGGTAACATCCCTGAAGGTGATCAACTTCTCGCTAGATGCACAAGTTAGGGAAGAGAACCATTTAGAATCTTCAGTCATGTGGCGTGAACATTTGGAATCAACAAGCCATGTGTTCCCCTTCCTTGCTTGTAAAGCCTACATCATAGACAGAGAAGATATTGGTGTCTCAATAATGGCGTGAGTGATATAAAACTTAGGAATCTAATACCGAGACACACGAGGAGCAGTAGTAAATGATCCAAAGTATGAGTTAGCATGATAAGCATGAGGATGCACATGACTACCCCGAAGACCCGCTACCAAAGAACGTGTGCACATCCTGTATAAGGCTACCCATGATATGTGCCTATCCTCATGGGCTCCTCCACTCCAACCTCTCCTAAAGCTAGGTCTAAAGCTAGTTCTAGATGCACTCATAGGATGAGACTCCTCTCGAATACTCCTCAAAGCTTGAAAACAATCACAACACTCTTTTTTAGCTCTATGAAAGCAAAACTCTACTGTATGGCCATCTTTCTTGCAATAGGTGTAATGATACTAGACCTTTTAAGATGTCACACCTTATGAGAGTGAAGCACCCTTGTTGCTAGAAGGTTCCTAGGTATATCCAGCTGACTTCAACACAATCTTGCTTGGCTTAGGGGAAAAACATCTATCTTGCTACTATCTAAGGCTCTCAAGAACTGGGAGGATGGTTTCTCATATGCTCAAAATAGTCAAAGTCTAGACCTCTATTTGCTATGCTAACCTTAGATTGATTTAGAATCATATTCAATTTTTTCTTTCCACTAGAGAACCTCTCAAGAATTTTCTTCAAATAATAATTCTCTCTAGCCAAGGTTGAGCAAGCCTCACAACTCTCACTCCTAGTGGCCCTAGCATATCTCTCCTTACGCATAACTACCTCTAGCTTAAGAGCTTCACATGATACACACTCAACATCTTTAATTCTTGACATTTGCTTTACAAATTTGACCATAAAGGACTCATGCATATCATCTAGGTCCTTACCAATATCAGCACAAAAAGCATATGCAATAGAATCAATGGGATTGATCTTCTTAGAAGCATTCATAGGAGCAAGTTTTTCTTTAGCACATTTGTGTTGCAATGTTTTAGTAAGAGCCTCTAATTTAATTGTGCTCTTAGGATAATTCTTGCAAGAATCTACACTACCATCAAGCATGGCACTAGTAAGCTCATCCAATTTCCTAGAGGTACAACAAGTTTCATTTCAAGTAAAGCACATTAAAAATAAGGTTTAGCTTGAGTATCCATGTCCCTAGCACCTAAGTAAGCAAGATCAACACTAGACTTCAATTTTTGTACCTCAGCCTTAGTAAGTTTCAATTGATTAGCTTGTGAAGAATAAACCAAGAGACCAACAAATAAGTAGTTTTAAGCTTGGCTAGTGTTGAGACCTGAATATGGAAATCTGGACTCTGTATATTCTATACTAGTTTAGGCTAATGCTAGTACACACAGTGGAAACATAAATAAAATATTACCCATAATCACGTATAACTATGAAAGAAACAAATATTATTAGTTATCAGAGTAGCGACTTTATAGCCATTCGAATAATCACGTACAAATAATAGTCTGAAGGCCTAAACAAAAACTAGTAGTGGAAAGCAAACATAAATATAGTGGCCATTCGATATGCCCACAGGCAATCGACTGGACAACGAAGTCCTAATCCATGGAATCGTTGAAGAACTACTCCTCAAGTGCCTTTTGTATGTGATGATTCTCCTTCAACAACTGAACAACAAAGGATATAGCCATAAGCACATAGAGCATTCAACAAGTCATTTGTAATAAGATACAATATATAATGATGCAATTATTATTTTCAAATGATAGTTGAGTGATTATTTTACAGATAGCAATAATTTAGAATAAATACAATAAATAAATTGAAAATTATATTTTGAAAACAATTAAAGAGTAAATAAGTCAAAAGAATTGAGTAAACCACAAGTGAACTGACCATTCATTTCATAACCAAACCAAGATTTTATGAAAGTCCACCCCTCATGTGAAATCACCGAGCATTGTCTATAACCGGGGACGCGACTATTTGAATAGTTTTACACTCTACAGATGTTGCACAACTTTACCCACAAGCTATGTTCATCTCATATTGCTACTAGATTAACACACTTCCTTTGGTATGCAGTATAGAGACCATGATAAGGCCTTTACAATGCTTAATCACAACCCGATCTCGTCCACTAAGATTTCGCTGCCGAGTATGCTAACCACCTAGTCGGAAAAGCCCTCTCTTTTGCCAATGTGAGTCAATGGCTACAACCATACCCACATTCATCTCAATGGCAAAACCAAAGTTGAAATATTACAAATTAATTAGCTAGGTTCATTCCATACTAAATATGTGATTGCATGGTAAGGCTCAGATCAATTGCGCACAAAGTGAAGTCCTTAATCAATACCCTGGTGAGGCATCTACATTCCAAAGTGCTAACTATACTTCCCCTTTACTATACGATCACTCGTTCTAGTGCAGACTATTTTGTTTAAGTAACACCAATGACACTACTTATGTCATGGTACACAAATTTTATAACCGTGGCTACCACCACGATTCAATCTCACAAAGTCAAAATTTATTAATTGATCAATGTGTCGATGAGCCCAACGTAACAATAAGCATGGTTAAGCCTACTAAATATATAACCTAAGTGGACACTAATATTACATCACTAGATAATTAAACCATCCTATAGTGACAATTGAATCATGGCACTCACAAATTATCAAGGAGGGATTTTATCAAAATTGGTTGATAACTACCAAGTACAAGGGTTTGCAATAAATTAGCAATACATGATAATTTAAAACAAAATAATAATAATAATATTTATATTTAAAACAACAGGTTCAACATGGTCAAAGATCATGACTTCCTTGACTTACCAATTATTGATCTTCAGTTCCTGCTTCTACTCCTTTGAAAATGTTATTTAATGAGAAAGAAAGCAAACAAAATATAAATAAATCAAAAGAAAATTCAAAAATAACAAAACTAGAATCAAAATATGGAGCTCAATTTTAGATGAATTTAGGAAGAAGAATCGGGTCAATCGGAGTTCGTATGAGGGAGAACGGACTCTCAAAAGATTTGTTGAGAAAATAAATTCCTAGAAATTGAGAGAGAAAGGAAAATATTCTCTTAGAATTTTTTTTAATAACAGGCTAGAGGTTGATAGGTGGGCCCTCAGTGCATGGACCTAGTCCATGGACTGATCTTGGTCTACGGCGGACTTAGTCTATGGAACAATGCACCGGGATGACATGTGGCGGATACGTGGGCTAACTTAGCTAACCTGGCACCTACATGGCATGCAATGTGGCCGCTCACATGGCGATGAAATGGCATGGCTTTGCGGTGGGGTGAGCTAGCAATGCGGTTGGCGTGGCATACACTCAGCTAACACCTGGCAACTACGTGGGAGACACCTCAGATCTGTGTGCTGATGTAGCTACAACGTAAGTGGGGAAGCACTGTAGCTCAATTTTTTCGATGAACTTCCAGCGAGTTAGCTCACTGGCAAATGGTGGGCTTCTAGGCTACGTGGCTTACTAGATCTGGCAGATTAACCTCTTACGAACTCATCTGGCATCGACGCGCAACCCTAGGGTCACCAGGACTTTCTGACGATGAGCATAAAGTGGTAGAGCAGATCTGGCAAGCGGCGATCTTGTTGTTTGTCGAGCCTTGGACCTTGGCGTTGTGCGGGGAAGGAAGGCCATAGCTAGGTAAATCTAGGGCAGTGGTCGGCGATGGCAACGACTCCCCAGAGCTTGCTTGATTCCTCGCCAGAGCATGTGGGAAAGGCGACAACTTGATCCTCAGATTTCGGTGAGAGTTCAACAAGCTCGAGGGAGGTGACTTGGGAAAAGAGATGCAAGAGGCTCAGGGTTGTGATTTCAGGGCTTGGGCGACACTATTTAAGGCAAGATGGTTGTGACACGCGCACCAAGGAAATCGAGGCGAGAAGGGAGTCCGAAGCAACTACGGCGCAAAGAAGACGGAGCTAACTAGTGGCCTCACGTGTTCGCGAGGAAAGGAGTGAGAAAGAGAGGCAGTTGACGGGTAGGGTCGGGCAGTCAACCGCACGGGAGAAGATGGGCCAGGGCAAGCAGACTGGGCCGAGGCAAAGGAAGTGGATCAGGCTGGAGCAAAAGGGAATTTTGGCCCACAGAGGTTTTCTAGATTTCCATTGTTTTATGATTATTAGAAAAGGGAATACGTTCAATTGAGCTAAGAAAAGTGCGAAATAAACTCTAAAAAACTGAGAAAATACATAAAAAAATTCCTTGTAGCACAACGAACCCAAGTTTAATTAATGTTTACTTTATTCGTATTAAACATTTTCAATTACTAAAATTTTATATTCAGCTTTAATTAATTCAAGAAAAATCCAAAATGTTATTTTTATTTTAAAAACTTAAAAAAGGCACTAAAAACTAAGATGTTACAGCTAGATTGTCCTTAGTTACCATGAATGCCTAAATGACATAGAAATGAAGAATGATGTCAATTGTGAAGCAAGACTTAAGCTTATCAATTTCATCCCTAGAATTTCTACGTTGTTCAAGAATAGGGGAATGAGCTTTTGTAGGCTTATCCAATTTAGTTTGCAACACAAGACAAGCATCATAAGCATCATCATCATGGATTAAAGATCTAAGCCTAGTAATTTCCAAGTTGAGACATGGAACCATGCATTCCAAGCTTTCATTCCTCTTTGCACTTTTTCTTGAGAGCATTCCAAGTTATCACAAAACACGAGCCAAATCATCATAGGAAGGTGTTACCTCATCGGGATTGTGGTAGGGATCATCCTTGCTCATGGTGTTCTCACAAGCCATGAAGTACACCCAATGAAGTCCTTGATCTTGGTCTTCGCTCGCAGTTCATCCTGTTCATCCTCGGTCGTCGAGTCCACATTGCTCAAGTCCATCTCATCAAGAACTAAGAGGACCTTGTGTATTATCTTCTTGTAGTTTACCTTCTTTTTTTCCCATCATGAGCATGTGCCTTCTTGTGGAACTTCTCTTCCTTGCCCCAAAGCTTGGGTTACTTGGCCTGATTGTGGTTTGGCTCACCACACTTATAGCAAGTGATAGGAGCTCCTCGCTTTATCTCTCGCATATTGTTGTAGGCTCTGGTGAATTTTCTGGATATTAGAGTTAGCTCTTCTTCTTGGATTGTTTCTATCTACTCATCGGCTAGGATGGAAAGACAGAACATCGAGAACCCTAACACACTAGGAATACCGAAAGAAGAACTCGAAGAACCACTCTTCTTGATCTGCTACCAAAGCCATAGAATGACTTTTGGAATTTTTCTTGTCTCAAACAATCTCACAGGTTTTTAGCTTTGAATAAAGCGAATCAAGAGTTATATCGCTCAACTTGTTGCACTCTTCAATGGTGGTAGCCATGGAATCCTAAATAGTCAAATCAAGAGCACACATAATAGCATGAGCCTTCTCAGAGTCAGAAAGATTCAGATCTACTGACATCAACTGACTCACTATCTTTTGGGACCTAGAAAAAAACTCATATATCGATTCATTAGGCTTCATCTCAATGAAGTTGAACTTAAGCTTGTACAGATCTTGGTGTTGTTCCTTGATTTGGGAAGAGTCCTCATGATAGGTTGTAAGTGTCATCTAGATCGCATGTGCAGTGAGCAAATGAGATACATGATCGTACTTGCTCCTACCCAAACTAGAAAATAGGATGTTCCGTGCCTTGTCATTATTCTCAACATCAGAGTGTTCTTCGGAGTAATGACCTTGAGCACCTTGAACAGATCATTCACCTTCTTCCAAATTGCTTGACCTTTGCTTTACAAGTAACAAACCACTCTATTCTTTCAATAGGGATAGTCGGCCCCATAAAAAAATAATAGGATTGGATGAATATCTATCCAATGCCATAGCTCAAAAACCAATGAAGATCTTATGTAGAAGAGCTCATCGGGCTTTGATACCAATTATAAGATCGATTATAGCAGTCAGAGGGGAGGGGTGAATGAGTCCAACAAAAAAATTCCTCTAGGTATCAGGATCATTTTACTCCAATAGCTATAATAAGCTAAGAAGATCAAGATCTACCTCATCCGCGCAACGGAAGTGCACCTAAAAGACTTACGACAAATTTAACAGACTCAGATGATCCAGGTTGAGTTGGATTATCTGAGTCAATGTAACATCCTGAAAACTTTAAATTTGAAAATACAAAGCTCTTGAATTATTTTGCAGTATATTTTATTTGAATTTGGAGTTTATAGTAATCTTCTGAATTTTGGTTGAGGATTCTAATAGTTGGAAATCTATGAAAAATAAAATCAACATTAATACCCCCTAGGACACAGACCATTGCTACCCACCTATCAATGTAAAACTCTACAACCGTATATCCACCAGACAATGCGACTACTTCATTTGACGACGAAGTGAAGACAACAATGTCGAAGAACAAGTACTTGAAAGTCTACGGCCTACCCAGGAGAACAAGGTTTCTCTCTCCCCTTTTGACTTCTCCAAGTCCTAACCCCTATTGTGCAGATTTTCACCTCTCTGTGAAGCTGAAGGACTATACGTCAAGCAACACCCAGGAACCCATTGCTAGCCAATACAACCCCACCTTCTTTCTTCCTATTCTACCGGAATCTCGGGGTCGAGATTCTTTTTAAGGGGGGTAGATTTGTAACATCATGAAAACTTTAAATTTGAAAATACAAAGCTCTTGAATTATTTTGCAGTATATTTTATTTGAATTTGGAGTTTATAGTAATCTTCTGAATTTTGGTTGAGGATTCTAATAGTTGGAAATCTATGAAAAATAAAATCAACATTAATAAGCCATAAAGAAAATATGGGAATAAATGAAACCTATAGATTTTGAATTCGAATCTGAAAAGATGATCCATCATAAAGGAGGGAGAGACTTAAATTAAACTATAAAATTTCATTTTGAAAATAGTATTAAAAAGGACAATAAAAATAATAAAACACAGACAAATATATATGCATATACATATATGTAAAGAAAGAGCTTAGAGCAAAACATAAAATGTATACACAAGAATATACATGAAGGAAAAATGCCTATATATATAAATATATATATGTACACATATAGACACACACACACATATATACACATATATATGTATATATACAAAAGAGCCCTTATACGGCCGAACCGCCCAATCCAAAGACAAATGCCATACTGTTCTCCTTCTTCCTCCTTCGCCGCTCCCACCTGCATCAAGCACGCCCGCCGCCCAGCCCGCCCGCCCGCACCTCCGCCTCGGACCGACGGTCTCCGTGCTTCTCCGGCCGAGACCCGCGCCCCGCCTGCCGTCACCTCGGTGAGCCCCGTGCTCACACCGCTGAATCCGGATCAGCGCTGCCCACGCCTCAGCAGCAGGCACATCTTTCCCCCGCCTGCCAAGATCGCCCGCCGCCTATAAGCGCCACCGAGCTCCTCTCGTCTCCCACACCCTACCCCTCTCCCACAAGAGTAATCGGTGCCGAGCGCCAAATCATCAACAAGCCCCATTTCTTCCCGACTCGACCGTCAAGTGCGCCACCAATTCAAGCCGAGCTAGCCCAATCCCTCTTCCCCGAAGCATCCCTGGAGCAAGGAGAAGCCGCTCCTGCCGCCACCCGAGCTTCTTGCAGCCCGAGCCAAGCCCGCGCCGTGCTCCTCCTCCGGTTGCCGCCGCCGCTCGCTGCCAGAACACCACCGCCGCTCCCAAGCCGCGCTGACCCCCGAGGTATGCTCACACCATCGCCTAGAAGCTCCCCTAGGGCTTAATTGCACTGCAACAAGGTATACCGCCGAGCTCGCCTCTCCCCTCTTTCGTCGCCGCCCATGGTCGCCGCCGACCACCGCCGCCACCAAATTGGCCGGCGAAACTTGACCCACAGGTAGGGATGGGCGAGAGCACTCCATTTTGTGAGTTTTCTCGTCCGGCCACCGCTCTCGCCACGGCGGCAACTCCAAGACGAGCGCCACGGAAGCTCTGTTTTGAGCTCACCTCCTCCAATTGTTTTTCTAATTGAATCCCCCTTTCATTCACAACCGAATGGGAGCCCAGTTGGTCATCAGCGCCGACTGCATAGTGATTCTTCCTGTGAAATTGCGAGTTCGATCCCCACCGGCCGCACTCCCCTCTTCATTTTTTTATTATCTATTTCATTTTGTTTAAATTCCATTTTAGTTAAGGAAAAATTTAGGAAAAGTAGAGAAGCTAATAAATTTAACTAGGATATAAATGAGACTATTTAAGATTTAAAATTTGGATTACCCATAAAAGATTAATTAATATGGTGTGAATAATTATAGATAAAAGACTGAATATAAATTAAAGATATTGATAAAGAAAAGTTACCCGGGTCAAATGCCCAAATTAAATAAAGATTACCCTTAATTATAATTAAAATATATATGTCTTAACATTTATCGTGTCGCCAAGAAATAAATCTCAGTGGTAGATTTTGTTAAATAGCAAATGTTGACAAATGACCCTATATACCAGGCCTTGCCCAGCTAACTAAATTTAAACCAAATTAGAAATAAAAATAAGCCTAACAGTAACTAAAGTGTAGACAAAATACTAATGATACCATTACTTAAATCATAATACTAAATTCAGCAAATAATAATGCTGAGCATGGTATAACAAGCTAGGGCCATAGAAATAGATCCTACTTCAAATTAAACGAAGCCTAGTGATAACTGAGGATGCATACAATATCGCATCACAAAAGGCTATGAACCAAGATTCTAAAATTAATTCGGAAAGCTAAAAATTGTATACATCGCGTGTGTAGTGTATGCCCTATGGATTTGCGCTCGACAGAATAATACCCAACTCATAGGCCTAACCTACCTCATGGAACTTCCTAAATAAATGTAAAATGATAAAAGAGATTACTACTAAAAAGATCAAGTCATCATATTCTACCACCGACTTTGCCTCCAATCACCCATTAACTCGTAATAAAACTAAATTGAGTTTATTCGGATTTATTTGGATCTTTTGAGTTATTTGCTTTTATTTGGATTCAGTCATCTAGCGTGTAATTAGAAATCGGAAGTCGAGAAGGTTCAGTGGATCAAGCGAGGTCAAGCCCGAAGAGGAGATAGAGACCATAAGCTCAAGAGAAAGTATTGTGTGAGCTCAAGACCGCGGTAACCCGCGTCAGGCGAGTCAATACTTTGATCATGTTGAACCTACATTTTCTGCAAATTACTTTTGTTTAAATTATCAAATTGCATGCTGTTATCTTATATACAAATACATGCTTAATTCAAGATTCTAGTTATATGCCCATTGTTTGCCTTGATTAATATTACACCCCCTTGTTGAATATTTGAATATGTGAACCTTGTCGCCCTAGCGAAATTACGATAGTAACCTTTTGAAAATAAGTCCGTAATTTATACGCCATGCGTAGTGTTGCATAGATATTTATGGGCGTGAAAACGCCCAAGCATCACTTTTAATCATGAGAAAATTTGGTTGGGCAGTCATGGTGGTAATGACTGGTATATGTTTGATATGGTTATTTTATGTTCCCAAAACCCTACTTGCTTGAATATCTGGGCGGATGGTTCGAGGGTGTGTGAGTGGTGCGGTGGAAGCACAATGTGGTTAGTGGAAGAACCGCCCAGATACCGCTAAGGACCGAATCTTGTCATGATCTCCCACGTAAACAAAGGCAACCACAAGTCCAGAAAGTACAACTTGGCTAAGTAGTTATATCGAAACTCCTGGACTCATCTCACTGGTAGTGGAGTGAAGTGGATAAGCAAGGGCAAGGGAGGCCTAAAGGGACACCAAGGGGAGGGTGAAGTTTTCCAGCTGTTCTAAGCATTGCGGGAAGGGGAGCCCGGCTGCGTTAGTAACTGTGGAAAACATCCCGTGCATAGATGGGACCCACTACAAGTGGGAGAACCCCATAAGGTGAGATGACAAAAGGAACTAGATACTTTGAACAGTCACTGTGATGGTCTGCTCAACTGCATGACTAAGGAATCATGTGGGGCAACGAGTTGATTGTCTATTTCAAAAACTTTGTGGGTGGGAATGGAAAAAGTGGAAGGGCGCGGAAGGCCCTGATTTGTGTTGCCCTGGGTGTCGCCCCAGTGATAAGTTAAGCGGCTATAACGCTGAAGGATTAAGCATATGGTGCAGATGCCATGTAACGGTGGATGGAATCTGAATCGCTACTGTTATTGCATTCTCATATACATTACGTTTTGTTCAAACCGCTAAGTCTCAGGAGGTTTTCTATGGATTATATTTCAAAGGCTAAACGATGATAAAGTTTCTTCTTTCACAAAGTAAAATGACAGGAAGAATAAATAGAGTCGTAGGAAAAGTGGATGACTGTTGTAGTGAGTACATAACGATGATTGGTGGATTCATGTCGATTATAAAAAGGGGATGACAGAAAGGAGTCTAGGAGAAATAAGTGGATGGAGTCTAAATGAATATATAGGCTAGGCAGATGATTTAAATGATTCTTGGAGAATTAGGAAGTGCAAGGGAAATTACGGAATCACGATACGGACAAATAGTATGAATTCTTGGAAGAGGCTGGGAATAATATGATTGATAGGAGTTGATCAAAATACTAGAAGGAAGAATTGAATTTTTGGGTATATCGGAGGAATAATAATGATTACCGGAGTATAATCTGGATCAATGATTTTGGGGAATTAGAAGAATGTAAGGGTAATTGTTGGAGTTAATGGGATTAGTGGGATTTGACCTAGATGGATGATTTGAATTTGAGGGAATTTGGAGATATGATAATTGGAGTATAAACTTGATTAATGATATTCTCAGCGGAGAAATATAGATGAATTAGTTAGAGATAATTAGTGACAAATAAGGTTGATTATGGAAAAAGATTTTTTTTATGGTTTTGGATGATTAGCAAAAAGGATTGAATGATTTGAAAGTACTGGTACGAATGATCTCGGTGGATTAAAAGGTAACCAGGTTAGAGAATCATTAGAATTCAGAGGTGATGAGCTGGTGGATAGCGATTTCACGATTGGATTATTAAAGAAATTTGGAATACAAAAAGTATTGGTAGATTCAAAATAAATAGATAGAAAGTATATGATCGGCGGGTTAACTAAATGATGTCGCTCGCTGTTGGGAGTCTTAGACAGCAATCAATTAGGAAAGGATCAGTCCGGTGGATCAAGTAAAGGAAGTGTGTCTGTGGTGGAGTAAGTCAATTATGGCAAACGCCGTGTAGAGTTCTAGGTAGTAGCAATGACTCTATGATTCAATAACGATAATGTTACCCAAAAGCAAATTTCTGGCAAATAAAACAACCCGAGCCTTTCCTTTGATAAGCCTTGCATATTATTTATTTGCATTCTGTATTGGCTCATGAGCACGGTGGTTAGTGTGCTCACCCTCGCTCTCACAACAAATCCAGACTCAAGAATCAGATCACTGTGCCTCAGCAACACTATTGGTCATGATGACAAAGAAGATGAAGATGTCAAGGGCTAGGTCGCGAACCTCCAGTTGGCTGCCTGTGGGCATGTCCTGAAGGTCCCACCTGTATGCTTCGTTCTTCCGCTGCTGCAATTTATTGATTTCGGCCTAATCGGCCCATGAGTAAGTTTACTATTTTATATATGCTTTCGCATGATATGTATTTGATATTCATTATCTGTAACTGTGAGCACTATCTACTGATCCAGGGAATAGTGTATTAAATCACAGAGGATTCTGGATGCTAAAATCTGGGGTCCTACAGTCAAGTCGGATGATCTAGGTCACACAGTGAGAAACACAGCAATACAGCCTGAGACAAAAACAAGCATAACTTCCAAACCAAAGCTCCAAATGACTTGAAATTTTACAATGATCATATTATCCGTGTCTAAGTCGAATGATTTAGGTCACACTACGAGAAAAATAGCAATACAATCTGAGATAAAAACAAGCACAACTTCAAAACTAAAACTCCAAATGACTTAGAAATTTTGTACGTACTAAGATGAACACCTTAGAAACCTAGAACAACAAAAGATCTAGAAAAATCAATCCAAAGTTGAGACCTTTCTTCAATCCAAGCCAAGATGCACCAAAACTAAACTAAGACCAAAACACAAAATTGACCTTAGCTAAAAATATTGTGGTGACTATAATTAATAAGAAAGTATTAATTATAGGTATTTTCATCCTCGTTGGTACCAGCCGAGGTGGCGATGGCAACCCAGGCCGGCAGAGATGCTGCCGGTGACTGCTCGGTAGTCCACGGATGCGCGAGGACGGTCACAGCCGGGTGGCTTCACATGCCCGTCGCACTTCAGGGAGGTGGCGGCGGCTGGTCCGACCAAGTGGCCGGTGGAGCTGGCACGGCGGCTGCTATATATCTTCTTCTCCCCTCCCCCCCTCATTTTTTTTCTCTCAAATCTATGTCGGTCTCTGGCTATTGGCCTCGGCTTGGCGTGCACGCATGGATTTCAGGATCGGTGGCTGGCGGTGCGCCAGTGTGGTATGAATGGGGCGGTGGCAACGTTGTCGACAAGCCAGCGGCCACGCCGATGCTCAGGTCGATGGCCGCGTCGGCGTATGGGTTGGTAGCGATCGGTTTCATTTTTTCGATGTCAAAACATTAGCAAGATCAACATGCATTCGCTTGGCCAATAATTGAAACGAGAACGATCACCGATTCGTGCAAATGAGCTAGAAAAGATAACTCGCTAATTTAGGTAGTTGATTTGATGATATATCATGGCCTATAGATAACTCGCTAATTTAGGTAGTTGATTTGATGATATATCATGGCCTATAGAGCAGACGTGCTAATAATATGTTAAAAAAACTAATGTCACCGAGCAATCTAAAGGCCAATGGATACATCTAGAAAGCGAGAACTATCATTCAATCAAGCAATGCAAAATTAAACAAACAATTGACACAAGAAATAGGAGAGAGAGAGAGAGCAGTCAACGATCTTCTTTATTATTCTAAAATCAACTGTTTATAATAAATGCATTTTCTCTATATTTGTAGCCTATGGTTCTTTCAGTATATGTCCATATTTGTAACTTAAAAGTACAAAACAGAAACTGTGTGGAGTCACTGGCCTAACTACATCCCTTGGAATAAGTTTTGTAACATATCCAAATCTATTATGGCCAAGGGCTGTCCCAGTGGCCTCTGCAACGTTTGATATTATTGGTAGAACACAGATATATCCATGGGTGTGTCTAGGCATCAGTCGGATGTTTTCTTCCTAACAATCATGCAAATTTAGGTCCGTTAGATTAGAGATCCAATAGCCTTTCTTTTTTGGAGGAGAGATTTTTTGGAGAGGGAAGAATTCGTGGTTGTTGGATCGGAGATCTAACGGTCATAAATCTAAATGATAGTTAAAAAGAAAATGTTTAAGTGATATTTATCAACACCCTATATCCATATGGACACATGCTAGTTGTCCCTGTTTGGCAGAATTGGAAGCTTCTTGGCAAGCAGTAGTTGCCCTCGTTCGTTTCCCCATCGTCTGGCTTGTACATGCGGCTTGCATGAGCAGGATGCTTTGGATCGAGATTGATCCACTACTACAAAATAAGCTATACTAGACGTCTCATCACAGACGGTTTATGTGGAGGTTGTTTGCTTTGATTATTACAGACGGTTCATGGCTAAAACCGTTTATCACAGACGGTTAGGTTTAAAAGCCGTCTGTGATATACGCATTATCATAGACGGTGTTTAATTAGAACCGTCTATGAAACTATCACATACGGTTTTTATTTACAACCGTCTGTGTTTTGTCCTTTGTCGTATGAACTACATAAGCTACTGAGATGAGAGACAAATTCAAGGCAAATTTATTACAAAAGTCCCAAAAAAGATATTCTCAGATCTTAGACTTCTGGGTTTCATATGCTTCTTCTTCAACTTTTTGAGTTGGAGGATCAGCCGCTGAGTTCTCGAATGCTGTGAAGATTGTCCTTGCCCTCTGCACTTCCTCCTCCAATCTAGACAAATTATTAGCATGACCCATAATCTCATAGAGGATGCCATGATAAGCTTCCTCATAATCGGCCGCTTTTATTTGATCGGCAATGTTATCCATATGTCTCTCCACTGCTGCAAGAGTTTCTTCCGCTTTGTGCACATTGCAAAGAAGAACAAGGCTGAGAGCGGTTTCCCTTTCCTGAGCGGCAACGAGACACCTCCGTTGACGGCGGATGATGAGGTCTAGTTGACAGATGGAAGCGAGTCGAGGAAGAAGAGCAGGGCGTGAGCGGAGAAGCTACTCTAGACGTAAATTATTGGCCGCATGTGTAACGTTGCTGCCGAACAACTCATGATGGATAGATGAGAGGAAGGAGATCAAAAGAATATTAGATGCCATTATTGAGAAATCTGGTGAAGAAGATGAGGGAGAGGATAGTCTAGAAGAGCTGGATTATGGCGCACATATTTAAGCGTTATCACAGATGGTTCGTATACCAAACTGCCTCTTATATTAATATCATAGACGGTTCGTATAACAAACCGTTATTTGATATATGACTTATCACAGACAATTCGTATAACAAGCTGTCTCTGATATGTAACTTATCACAAATGGTTTGTATAACAAACCGTCTCTGATATGTGCATTATCACAGACGGTTCGTATAACAAACTATCTCTGATAATGACACGTCTCCGATCCGTGGCGTATCCCCCAGGATTTCGATCTCACCTGTCCATTCTCTCCACATCGAATGGCAGGCACCGGTTCCTCCCACTGCTCGGCCCTTATTAATTACTCCCCATTTACCTTTCTATTAGCAGTCACGCGTGAGTTCATCCACTAGCTAGCTTCCTACATCCTCCCCTCGACGATGCCGACTACCACCGTGAGCTAGCGCCTCCATTGTGACACCACGGTCGACTGCATAACACACTCTTATCGTAAGTATCGTAAGAGTGTCTTATGTAGTCTCACCGTCGTGCCACAAAGGTGAAGCTACCGTCATCCGATGCATCCAGCTTGTTCCTCGATGACGCCGATTACCGCCGTGAGCTAGCGCCTCCATTGTGATACCACGGTCGACTGCACAACGCACTCTTGTCGTAAGTGTCGTAAGAGTGTATTATGCAGTCTCCGTCGTGCCACAAAGGAGGCGCTAGGCCGCCATCCGATGCATCTAGCTTCTACTGTCTGCTAGGATCTCTGCTTCTTATATTTCTTGCCATGTTAAAGAACTGTGTTCGTTATCTTGTTATGCTGTAATGGTAGATTACGATCTTAATGGAAATGAAATGTGCTGTTGTGTTTGCCAATGTATTTGCTTGTTTTCAAAGGGCATATGTAACATTATTTCTTGAGGCTAGCCAAAAAACAGAAAAAAATTTAGGTATAAAATGAACTATCACAGACGGTTTGTATTATAAACCGTCTATGAAGGACTATAACAAACAGTTTTATATACCAACCGTTTGTGATACTCGCCAATCACAGACGGTTAGTAACTAGAACCGTCTGTGATGTGTGAGTATCACAGGCGATTTTTAATTCGAGCCGTCTGTAATAATTTTCTTCACAAACGGTTCTAGTTACAAACCGTCTGTATTGTTTTTATCACAGACAGTTCACAAACCGTATGTGATAACCTCTGATTATCACTGATATATAAATACAGATGGTTTAGAAAACTATCTATGATGACAGTTTAGAATTATCTATGACATACTTTTTTTTATATATGTAGTAGGGATCTCATCTCATGCATTATCATGATGCACGAACGCATGACGTGTTCCGTATGCCCAGACACGTGGTCCTTGTCTTATCTCTTGGAAAGGCACGTGCTACATTTAAGGGCAGGAAATGCGTACGCATTAGCCAAGAGAGGATAAGACGTACACGCACCCCGCCCGCGACCAGGTCTTCGCTTGGAGGACGGTTTGGCAGAAAAGTGAACATCAATTTATGTATATTTTTTTTATTTCAGATAAGTGCAATGCATAGCAATCTCACTATATTCGCTTGTAGTGTTTTAGGGGAATAGGAGAGATATTTATTGATTTAGGTCTGTTTCGAACGGTGATGGCTTTTAACTACTAGTTTTTAGAAGTCAACAGCTATTTAGAATACGCTGAGTTCTTAACGTGATTTTTTTCTTTTGGTCTCTTTGTTTCTTTTTTGTATTATTTGTGAAGATATAACAGCGTTTTTTATTTATCTTATTTTTTATTTTTTAATTAAGTATCTCAAAAAAAAAACTAATGACCACTATAATACTATTTTAGTTAAAAGTTAAAAGCCACAGGCACTTTAAAACTGAGCCTTGCACTTAAAGTCTTTACACTAGCTCATAATTGTAATCAATTATGCACTGCACACGATAATGTTATCAGGTGCGTTGCGTATGTCAAAGAAAAATGTCAGGTGCAAAGTGCTAAGTAAACTTTGTGCATGAGCATTAATTGCTAGCATTGTCCTTGTTTTGATCTCTTGTGAGTGTCCTGATCCACGGACTTCACATTGTCAAAGATGATATGTGCAAGTTGTACAAGTCTGTCGTATCGACAGATCTACCTCGGAAGCATGTACAAGTCAAAGTTGAGGTGCTCGCAATTTATTTTCTGGGGATAACCATGAAGAGCCAAGATGAAAAATCAAAGGAACAATTTCAAAGTAAAATAGGTTCGTAGTACATATTTTCAAACATGTTTTGTAAAAACTCACTATTATGGGTTTTATGGAAAACACTCTACCCTTTTTTACAAAACTCATAATCTACACACTAAAAATAACTGAAAACCCGCTATATCCAAACAAAGTATTCACTGAATGCTATCCTACCCGGCGAACAACTTAAAATCCGAATTGCTAAAATCATCTAGAACTCGTTTAAGTAGAACCGACGGACAAAACTCATTATCCAAACGAGCACCTAGAATGGACAAAGGTGTCCATTCTTTCACCGTGAACGCAAGAGCTCCTAGCAAATTTCTAAAAGAGAATTAAAGCTTTTTGATTTTTTTTAATCGGCCCTATGTGAACCTAGAGTTCAAAAAGAAGAAGAAATAAAAGGACACCGGGACATGCGAACGGAAAATGGAAGGTCTGGAGTATGGACTGCCGGGCGGCGAGTATACTTGGCCCATACGCCAAAGAATTCAGTTAAAAACGTATTACTACCGGAAAACCTGCACCGCACAACGTGCAAATACACGTGTCGGCACATGGCTGATCCCACGTGCGTGCACCGGGTCCACGGATCTCATCGCATGGCCCAGTCTCCCCGTGCCAACCCCGCGGAGGCGTGGACCCCACAGGCAGCGGAGCGGGAGAGCGAACTGTTCACGCACGTACCTGTAACGTTTTTTTTAATTTTAGGCCCCTAGCATTTTTTTACGAAAATAACTTTCTCCCTGAACTTAAAAGGTACAGCAGACAACATGTGTCACTTGTCACGCCGTCGTAGCTCGACAGACCGGGAAGCGCGCGGCAGCAGGCGCTATCGAGCCAATGTGGCAGCCAGGCGAGATTACCAAGCAGGTGCAGCTAGCGTGCGTGAGCATGGGAGAAGCTACAATACGCACGCGTGGGCACAGGGCCAAGGAATCTCAAGGGAGAGCGTCCGCGCACGGTTTACCTTCAGGAATTCTGTGGTTAATTACAGACGTGGCACGGCGATGTGATGTGACATTATATTCTCGTTTAATTAGCACGTTAATTATGCCGCGTTCGCACGCGCGCATATAAAAATACGACCCACGGATCGCATTGCTGTCGAGCGAGAGAGAGAGTGTAGCCAGGGAAGAAAAGAAAAGAGTCACATTGCTGCCGAGGAGAGCGCAACTATAATCCTTCGTAATTAGAAGCATTTGTGGGGCTGATGAATACATTCGAAAAAAGTATGCTAAAATAATTTTATGTATGTCCGCACGTGTATATTTATTGGCCTCATGTGATTACAGAAATCTGTATAAAATAACAGGTTTGCATGCACTGTGCATGCCTAATTAGCATTGTAATTAGCGCTAAATCATATTTAATTAGTCCTAATTGCAATTAATTAGTACTAATCATGATACATTGTATGAGTGCGCATTTAATCAAAGCAGTAAGCTAGTGTAAGAACAAAAATGCAATTTAGGTAATATGTATGTACATATGCGGCACGATTATTCTCGGCTTTGGTCAATTGTATTTATCATCATTTGATACTGACATATTATTTTATGTACCACATGGAATGGTTGCTAGTGGCGGTCTCGGCGTGGCACATTGCTGGACCCATCCTAGGATAGGCAGCATCGTTGTCGGGCGTGGTCAAGCAGTGAAGAACCGGCCCTCTTTGTTCTCTAGGGACCTCGCGAAGATTTGCCTCTCGACGAGTGGTACGTTCTAGTTCTACAGCGGACCAGGTTATTGCCCATGGCGAGGATGATGGACATTGCACGGTCCTTCACGCTAGACTTGTCGCTTCTATTGGCACTTGTTGACTGGTGGAGGCCAGAGACCCACACGTTTCACTTCCAGTGGGGGAGATGACCATCATCATGCAGGATGTTGTGTACCTCACCGATCTACAAATACAGGGTCATCCTATGGTTTCGTCCACTATATCACCTGACTAAAAGGCATGTATGTTGCATCGGTTTTGTCATCCTATTTCGGATAAGTCTTCTGGAGTGCCACATTTGTGGCTACGGCTGTGCAGACAATACCCAACAGACGCGTCTACACATGTCGTGAGGTCCCACTTACTAGCTTACTTGCTATTCATGTTCGGATGGATTATGTTTCCTATGACTTAGGGAGACTCGATGCACCCTAGCTACATCCACTTCACTAAGTCCCTAGTTGACACTGAGCCTCAGGAAGTACCATGTATAGCTGGGGCTCGACTATTCTATGCGTGACCTACAGGGCTCAGTGCAACCGTTCGCAGTATGCCACTAGCATGCCAAACCTCGTCGGCTGCTATATCTTGTTGTAGCTGTGGTCATGGGAGCAGTTTTCTATTGGTCGTCTATACTTTCGGTGCAGGTGCACCCATACCAGTTGGAGGCATGCTTCTACGGTGACGGGGACCCGGTGGATGGACCCACCATGGGTACTAGCTGAACTTCCAGCGAACTAGGATGGTCAAGGGAGAGGCTATACAAGATTTAAAGTTTATATTTGTATCCTATTTTTCGAGCATACACACCTAACATGTTTCGTCTGTTATTGTAGGTTGACCGGCTGCACCACATCATGTCCGAGAGTGGAGCCGTACTACATCACGGATGGTTGAGCATGATCGAACGACTACTATGGTCCTCATGCAACATATACACGGACGCCAAACACACACTAGGGCCATCAGCTGCACCCGTGCTAGCGACACATTTATCCCGAGGGGGGGGCAACAATCTGCTGCATCATTCGTTGGTAGCTTTGTCTGCACGTCCTAGCTCGTCGGCGCATCCCTAGCCTCGACCACTCCTAGTCCGCATGTTCTAGCTCGTCTACACAGGTTTGATGTTTTCATAATCCGCTGCAATCAGCAAGATACCTTATTTTTGTTGCTTTTCATATATGTCATCTTCGTACAAGACGTTCGCGCCGATACTATTCTACTCTCGTCTTCATCGCGGAGGCAACTCAAGCCTAGACCATCCTTGCCTGGGGGATGGGACGAGGAAGCACTCTACTTCCGTCCTTGTCACGGAGATTAACTCAACACATAGGACACCACGGGCACCGACATCGACTCCCCTGTCTGAGACTGCAAGGTGCAGTACAACACGTATGCACCCGCGGACCACCTTCATCTCTGGGAGCGTGACAAGTGGTATGATCGGACATACGACAGTACACGGTCCACCAATATGACATGGACTACACGACATCAGGCTTCGTTGCAGCCCACTACTATGGACCGGAGTATTCGGGAGGTTCATCGTCTGCACAACACACGACACTGGTGCTTACAATTACATATTTTATTTTAGTTCTACCGTATATCGGTATAACGAAATGTGTTTCACTCCATAGGATGCCAGTAATTATGTAGAGAACTGGGTGTTGCAGATGTTCAACGGGCAAGAGATTGGGTCCAGTAAGTTGTACGGTGTACTCGCTCCCACTCGGCCACCATCGCAATATGACTTACGCGACATACGATGCTCTCCTAACAGGATGACATTCCTTCAGGACCAGCTTCGCTGCCAGAGGAAGCGGACAGTGGGCAACCCTTGACCCGCTATGTTTTCTGTGGCAGCTCTTCCGTGGGTCATTTTAAATTATAAATTTTCATAATACAAATCCACTGGGGAAAAAATTATTGCCTCTCATCTTATCATATGGAGTTTGGTGTATTATTATATTTCTATGAACCATCTACATGCGTACATATAGAAATTGTCAGTTACCTAGTGGCGCAAATGTACTGTAGAACCACACTTGCATGGTCGGGCAGCTGTCGAGCCGTGGCTACTCAGCAATAGCTTGTTGAGCTGGGGGTGGCGCGGTAGGCTGCTGCAGAGCAACCACGGCTCGACAGCTGCCTAGGCCTACCCGTCTGCCGCGTCAGCTCGCCTAGCTACACGCCACCCCTCCTGTCGAGCAACGATGGTATGGTAGGTGACACGTGTCGCCTATGGTACCTTGTGAGCTTGAAGAGAGAGTTATTTTTTTAAAAAAAAGTGCTAAGAGACTAAAATTGAAAAAAACATTGTTATAGGGTCAGTGTGTAAACAGTTCCGGCAGAGCCATGAGATCCACCATCTACCATGGACACGGCGCACGGAGCCTCACATCATCTTATGCAGCGATCCGTCGGTGATTCGCTTTTTAGCCCCGTTCCACCTACGCTGAGCCACTCAGCGGCCGACAGGTGGGGCGAGGGTAGACCCTGGAACCACCTGCCAGTGAGTAGGTGTAAGAAGCAACAAGAGTCGTCGTCGATCTCTGTCTCGTAGCTGTGTGCCTCGTCCGCCTCCTCATTTTAGACGCGCAACAAGCGCACACCAGACTCCAACATCGCGGCTCACGCCATCAAAGGAGAATCCGTCGCAGGCACGAGACTCCAACCTCCTACCCTTTCTCTCTCGCTCAAAAGTTGTTGGAGTTTCTCTCCGCGGCTGCCATGGAGGAGGCCCAGGGTATGTTCCACTGTCTTTCATCATGATGCATTTGGTTACTATGATACGCGATTGTGATTTGTGAGTCCTGCCTGTGTCGAATTTCAGTATAGGGAAATTGCAATTGGAGCTTTGTTTGTCGATTCTGTTTTGGGGATCGGGGGTGTGTTGGGAGTTGAAAGAGCAGACTTGTTAAGCAATTAGGACTTGGCAACCTTTTCTGGGAGTAGTAGGTTCTGTTCTCGATCCTGTTGTTGGGATATGAAAATCACCATTGGCGTCTGGTTCTGGAAGAAGCTGTTACCTACCTGGATCGATTCTCGTTTTCTCTTCTTCCTCGTGAGAATGTGCGATACGTTAATGGTGATCGCGCGTGTAATCGTGCCAACAAAAGTAGGATTCCAAGTCATTCTGACGGCTCGTTGCAATTTTGTTCTTTGGGTCCCAATTCTGTTTCTTTACGTTTTATTCTTTTCTACTACATCCACTGGAATCCGTCGAGGCGAGCACGTTACCGACTTTTCTTGTTAGAGGGTTGGTAGATGCAGATGCTTGACAATATGGCTGGAACTTTTAGAAAAGTAGGCCTTTTCTTGTGTGGGTTCCTGAACTGTCTCCTTCAGCATTTCAGTCTACCTTCAGATATCAGACATGACATGTTGAATTGCTTTTACTGAAAAATGCATCAAGTAGACAATCTTTGGCAGGTTATTTTTTTTCCAAAAACAGAAGAGTAGGCAATCCTATATATACAGTTGGCACCATACTGTTAAATGCCAATCTTGCCTATGATCCTCCCTCCTTATAAAGAAATCATGACACTAAAGGCAAACGGCTAATTGCTTTCTTTTTCTTAAAAGGTGAAGAACAATGTCGTGTTTCTAGCCCATGCACTATTCTGTATACTGTCAAGACTATTTTGAGGGTCCCTCGAAAGAAAAAGACTATTTTGAGGGGGGGAAATTATTCATGTTTAGAATTAGAAATACGGATTCTGAAAATCAAGTATTGATAGGCCTAGTTCTTTTGCCTTTGCTTATGCAAGAATTTGTCTACTAGTCCGCCATTACAGTACACTATACAAACTCTTTTCTCAGAAGATTGTGAACTGAAAGACTGTTGGTTTTGGAAGTGGGAAAGATATAGGAAGTTAACTTTTGTGGCATTAGGTTATCTGTTTTTCTTTGCAAAAACAGAGACTGGAGATGTAAGTGGTCGTCTCCTTAGTCAAAAAAACTTTCTGGCATTAGCATAATGCAAGCAAAATATAATATCCCAAAATGAGTTGAAGTTTTATGGAAGCGATGTCGTGCTGTCTTGCTACAGTACTACTCATGGTTTTTTTTAATACAAGTATTTCTTAAAAAATGAAACTAGCAGTTGATATCATATCTCTGAAATGTCACACGGCTGTCTTGAAATTTTTGCTGTTATAATCATCTCTCGCTTTCAGCGCTAGATGATTAATTGTGCTTTTCCTTTTGCAGTAAGATACTACATATACAGGGCAAGGACGGAAATTTAGTCATATTTTCACTCAAAGTATTTGTCCCCTAGCATTCACTATTTTTGAATAGCATCTGTTATAGTCTCAGCTGAATCTGCTAGGACTTTCTATTTTTGAATTTTGATTAATCATGTGCTGAATCTACTAGTGACCTTTATGTTTTTTTCCTGTAGTTATGGAGTCCAAGGATGGAACGATCTCGGTTGCTTCTGCATTTGCTGGTCATCATGAAGGTAAGATTAGCAGTCGTGTTTATGTTTCTCTATTCCTTACTTTTCACTGTACCATCTAACTTACTGACAAGTTTAGGCATCCATATTTTGACTGTTTGCTTGATTTGATCATTTGATATACTCCAAGGACTGTTAAATGAACTCTAACTTAAGTTTTGGCAAATTCAACAGCTGTACAAGACAAGGACCACAAATTCTTGACAAAAGCAGTTGAAGAAGCATATTGTGGTGTAGAATGTGGTGATGGAGGCCCATTTGGAGCAGTTGTCGTCCGTAATGATGAAGTAGTAGTTAGCTGCCATAACATGGTTCTGAAGCATACTGATCCAACTGCACATGCTGAAGTGACTGCAATAAGAGAGGTAAAATGCTTAATGATCACTGTCAGTCTTTCAGCAGTTACTCTTATTGCTATTATTAACACTTTGACATCTCTTTTGTCTTTGCTTCTGGCTGACCATTCAGATTATTTCTCTGCCAATTTATTTGTTTACACATGTATTTTACTAGTCCTTTTGTTCATGCTGATCACATCGTGCTCTTTTTGCGTACTAATACACCTATCTGATACCAGTATAAAGGTTTGAAGGTAAAAATAATATTTATTAGTTTTTTCCTATTTCTGTAGCAACGAGGTATGCTGGAGTGATTATTGATGATAGAGAGGAAACTGCTGTGGCTCAATTCTACATTGGCAGCATAAACGCATATACTAGATATTTCATGTTTCTCAGTAACAAATTCTGTTGGGGTGTTTTGTACGACCAGAGTAGAAAAGCTGGTGTATTTCTCAACTCCAGCTCTACACGCTGTGCAAATAAAAAAACATGTGTTACCAAGCAGCCTCAAAACTGTTTATATAATGAGAAGATCATTGCCACATGTGTATGAATTATTTAACTTCCACGTTCTGTCACCCTGTTGGTAGATTTGAGTATACTTTCTTTCTTTAGCACTTATATTTAGATGCAACATTGTGCCATTACATGTGGAATGTGTGCTCCACTTTGTGGAATATTTGAGTAGATACTTTCTTTAACAATTCAACAAGAGCTCCACTTTGTGGAATATCTGCTAATCGATCTGTGTGCATCCATTTGTGCTTTTACATTTGATATTTTTTCCTGGATGGTAGTTACTGCTATGTTGAGTTGTTTTCTTCTATTTTCGGTTATCTCACATATTCATTGTCTATTACTATTTCAGGCTTGCAAAAAGCTCGGAAAAATTGACCTTTCAGATTGTGAAATTTATGCGTCCTGTGAGCCATGCCCAATGTGCTTCGGCGCAGTTCACCTCTCCCGGATCAAGGTTCATCCTTTACTCTTCTGTTACCTGACATCATAGAAATAGCTTATGATGTTGTTTAACTCTACTGCTAATTCTGCAATGCAGAGGCTGGTGTATGGAGCCAAAGCAGAAGCAGCTATTGCCATTGGATTTGATGACTTCATTGCCGATGCTCTGAGAGGCACTGGGTACTATCAGAAGGCGAACATGGAGATCAAAAAGGCTGACGGCAATGGAGCCCTGATTGCTGAGCAAGTATTCGAAAAGACCAAGGAGAAGTTTCGGATGTACTAATGTGTTGGAGAAGACTCGTGATTTCAGATTTGTGAAACCCCCCTGATGTTCAGAAGAATAACACAGTGCTCAAGTTTCCATTGTTTCTGGAACTATTAATTCAAATGTATTTACATTCTGATGACGCTTCAATTTCCCGTGAACAGAAAAAAGGTTATTCTGTGCTCTTTTGCCTAATGTGCATGCAGTGGTCAATTTTAGTTTGTGCATTCGTTTCTTTCAATGAGATTAGCCCCGCTGTGGTCTTTTCGCCAAGAAAAGCTTGCCGGCCGGTCCAGCATGGGGCAGCGTCTCGCGGTGGCGGCGTCGATGAGCACCGATCAGGTCGATTACCTAACGGCCACGGGGCATGGTGATCCCTTGCGGCGCAGCTACGGCGACGCCATTCGCAGCATTTCCTTCTCCCGGCGGGTCGGCTCTGGTCATCCGGTCCGGCGGCGCGGAGGACGCAGCCCCCGGCGGTGCAGATGGCGTCCTGGAGAGGTGGTTCACCGAGCTCGAAGGGAGGGAGCGTACGGTGGATGGGAGGGAGGCCGCTCCACGGCCTGGCGCGGAGGTGGATCGGTGCACACACCTAGACAGAGGCCAGCGTCGCAAGCCTAAGGGACGCCATTGTTACTGTTGCCACCGGAAAAGTTCTGACACGGCTGTTAATTTACTACATAAATTTATAATAACTAGTTTTTAAATGATATGTCTTTTCAAAACAGGATCATATAAAAATTATAGTAAAATTGTGCTAAGTTCAGCTGTACCGGCCAAAATTATATGCGACTATTTCTCTCTACGTACCGACTCTCGCGAAACGTCAGAATTTAAATATTTAAACCATAAGCTATAAGTCATCAACTCAAAAGAACCCACCTAAAAAGTTTATCTTGTGATTGGTTATCTATTCGGTTAGATTTAAATCCAATGATTTGAACTACTTTAGAGGTTTGATGGGACACCCCAGTGTTTTTTTACAGAAGGGTCTGGTCCCCTCCTCATTGGTATGTTAGTTATTCTCGTGACACCATCCATACACATATCTTGAGAGGAGCAGAAGGCCTGCTCCAGATCTCTTCCACAGGTCAACGACTCCTGGATGAACTCCTTCCGCTCTCCGATTGCAACCACAATTCTTACATGGCAATCCGTAAGTTCACTTTTCCGCTGTCGTTGATTAATCTTGGTCGCTGTCCATTTAGGTCAATCTGCTTACAACGGTATCAAGTATTCATCCGAAATCTTTTAGTTTGCTATGTTAGTGATATGCTCTAGAGGCAATCATGAAGATGATTATATCACTTCTATGTTTATGAACATTTGAATAAAATGTTATTTTACCCTTTGAATAAAATATTTTGTATTGATTAACAAGTATGTGATTTGTTCGTGAAACTTTTTATTCATGTTTTTGATGTTATTCTAAATTATCCCTAATCTTATATCATTATATGGGAAGATTATGATTTATAGATCAGCACATATATTGATTGATGATCATGTTTCACAGATCATAGATGTAAGATATCAAATCAATAATGTGGACACGTGTTAGAGAACATGATGTTGGATTGACCCATCATGAGATACTGCGAGAATTGTTATATTCTTAAGTGTCATCAGTTGGTCTCATATATAGTGTATGTAGGATCCTTAGAACTGAGGTCGTCATTGTTTTCTACATGTGTAATAATTTGCTTAGACGTTATCAAATACTACTCCGTAATTGGGTGGTAATAAAAGTAGCTTTCGGGTTTGCTATGAAATATACGGAGGAATATGAGCATTCAAGATGGAATTTGCCCCTCCTATATAACATGAGAGATATCTTTGGACCCCTCGATGTGGTTGGATTAAGAAAATGCATGGCTATGCCAAATATGGTTGAGGAGTCAACCACAACTGAGTAATCCACTACAGGTTCGAGTGAAGAATCGAGCTATCATAGGGTGGCACGTTTCTCGCCTTAGTTCGATCTGTTATCATGAGGCAAAGGGATCGGTATATAAGCACTATATAGATTTGTCCAATATGATCTTTATGTGTGTTTGGGAGTCGTTATGTCCTGCTAGGAACTGCTACTGACTTATGAGCCGTAAATGAGTTTTCAGCCCATGGACAAATATACATGAACCTACAGGGTCACACACTTAATAGGCTGGAACGATAAGGGATCGGATGATAGTTTTCAAGTGGGATTCGATCTCTACTCATATCGGATATGGATCCGATTGGAGACTATATAAAGAGAGGTGCGGGGGCTGAGGGAGGTATCCCGAAAACACACCTGTCGAAACCCTAGCCACCACCTTTCATATCCCCTGCCGTGCATGCTGGTGCTAGCACATCGATGCATGGTGCTCTATCCCTAGATGTGTGGATTTCGATAGAGGCGCTGCTATGAATGCGGCACTGATCGGGACGATCACGAGAAGGAGACGTTTGGACGGAGGACGTTCGACTACTACCGCTACACCGACGCGCTCTTCGTTGAATCGACTGCTTCAACTCTACTTTCGTTGCACTGCACTTCTAGTGATAATGATCTATGATCTCTTACTCGTATGGCTGCCTGGTGTACGCGGTAGAAAAATTTTAATCTGTGCTAGTGTAGCCCACCCGTATCCCAACATGCTGGTTGTGCTAGTTTCTAGTTTCGATTTGTTATTTTAATGCCAAGCTATAGAACTGTTGAGTAAACTAATCTATGTCAGCTAATCCGCTGCGTTGAGCATACAATTAGGGCTGTAAACGAGCCGAGCTCGAGCGAGCTTGGCCTTCCAGACTCGAGCTCGGTAGAAGCTTGAGCCGAGCTTGAGCCGAGCTCGAGTTGGGGTCCGAGCTTGAACCTGGGCTTGAGCTCGGCTCGGCCTAAGCTCGAGTAGGTTCGAGTTCGGCTCGGTGAAGCTCGATAACAATTAAAATAATTTATTATGCACTATTTTCAATAATAAGAAAATTTTAAGTTCGAGCTCGGCTCTAGTAAGCTCGATAACAGTCAAAATAATTCAAATATACACTAATTTTCAATAATAATAAAAGCTCGAGCTCGAGTTCGGCTCAAGTAAGCTCGGTAAGAATTAATATGTATTACTATTTAAGTTTGAACCGAAACTCGCGAACTATTCGAGCTCGGCTCGGTGAAGCTCGCGAGCTCGAGATCAAGCTTGAGTTCGGCTCGTTTAAAGTTCGAACCGAGCTCGAATCGAGCCTAGAACGAGCCAAACTCGAGTAGCTCGCGAGCTTGGAGCTTTTTTTACAGCCCTACATACAATTAGGTTTCTATCCTACGCGTGGGCGCATGAGTTAATTTAGATCACATCTCTAATCTTGGTTTCTTGGATTAGCACTTTCTGGACAATCTCAAGATTGCAGTTTCTAGATTAGATCTTTTATTCTAACTACTCACCATAAATAATTTCTGTTGAGATACATAACAACCAGCTAGTTGGTTGCGTTGAGATAGATGTTTTTTTTTCTGGAAACAGTGGCTTGATTGCGCATGGGATCCAACGGCAGTAGAGGCTCGTTCCTGGTCAGCTAGTCTTTTAATCTGGTTTTTTTGGTTCACCGAACTAAGTTGAAATTAGATCATTAGTAATCAATGCAGCAGTCTCTCTCTGCCATTAATTTTTCCAATCAATGGCACTTGGAGACGACATCTGAGGCGTCAGACACCATCTTCAGATTGAATTTAGTTTTGGTCGCATGAGCTTATGCAAGCACTTGTCTCTGGCAATCCCCTAGTCATGCACTAGTCTGGTTGTAATTCCAACCTGGTCGAAATCCCTTCAGTCCAACAAGTAACCTAGTCGAAAGTTAGTTGGTAAACTTCATGATCCTATCTAGTGCATGAGTGTAATTAATATATGTTCTAATTACAAGATGTTATTACTGTATTTTCTAGATTTCTATTATGATAATTCCGGTTCTGGTTGATTAGATATCTAATCTGTCTGTTCAAGATCCACATTTCTAGCTGTAAAGATTTACACTTCTAGAGCAAGCGAAAGCGGTTCTAGTTGTTAAGCTATGAAGTTTAATATGGCCTATGGTTCAATCTTTTTTTTTGGTGTGTGTTCAAGTGCTGTTATTTGCTAGTTCGTTGCCAAAGGAAAGCTAGTTTTAATAGACTAGAAAGTGCAAGACAATGGTAGTTGTTTTATGATATTAGATAATTTGTCTGCTCAAAGGTTGTGGTTGTAGTTCTGCTCCCAAAGGAGGTGCTATAATTACACATAAAGTTTTGTGTGGATGTTCTTTTCCGTAGTTATTTGATCATTTATATGTTTCATTTACCAGCTACTGCAAGTTCGCCATCTCCCATCATACCTGATGCACTTCCAGTACTTAATGGCTCAAACTTTTCGGAGTAGAAAGAACAACTTTTGCTTTATCTTGGGTGTGCTGATTTGGATTTGACCCTCAGGGTTGATCAACCTGCTGCTCTTACAGATCAAAGTAATGCTAATGCAATTTCCCATTATGAAAAATGGTAGCGCTCTAATCGCATCAGTTTGATGCTGATTAAGTCTCGAGTTGCAAAGAATATCCGGAATTCAATTATGGATTCTGTGACTGCCAAAGGGTACCTCAATTCAATTGAGCAGCAGTTTGTCAGCTCTGATAAAGCATTGGCTAGCACACTCACGGGTAAATTGTCTTCTATAAAGTACTCTAGGGATTCCATTTGTGAACATATAATGGAAATGTGAGACATTGCATCTCATCTCAAAGGACTTGAAGTGTCATTTTCTGATTCATTTCTTGTGCACTACATTTTAAATTCTTCACCTCCTGAGTACAGGCCTTTTAAAATCTAGTACAACACACATAAGGAAAATTGGTCTATTAATGAACTTCTGACCATGTGTGTGCAAGAGGAGGGCATATTAGCTCAAGAGAAGCATAATACAGTTAACATTGTTTCTCATAAGAGCAAGCCCAAAAAGCGCACTTGGAATGGTAGCTTCAAAGGCAATCATGGTCCCATGAAGAAGAAAGTACAGGATGCTCCTGCTGGTTCCAACCAGTCCAAGGATAAAATGCTTCCATGCTTCTTGTTTGCAAGGAGGGCCACATAAAGAGAGATAGCATAAGTGATGACGGGAAAATGTGAAATGGACGGGAAAATGTGAAATGGTCGTGAACCCGCATCCACGTCACTAGAGACAAGTTGATTTAATTGAAAATGAAATACGAAAAATCAGGTATTGCAGGTCTATTACTTCTAGAATTAATACATTTACATAAAGATTTTGTTAATTACATCTCTTTGTGAGAAAACTCCTGATTAAGAATTCTAACATACGCATTATAACAAAATACAATATATGACAATTACAAAATATAAGAAAAATGGGTTTCAATCTTGTCGTCGCTGATGGACGTTTACTCGGTTTGCTAGTCGTAGCTGCAAATAGTTGTAACTACCAAATTTGCAGATGGTCGTAGATTTAGGATTTTAGAGATGGTTGGAGCTAACGGGTTTTTGGAGATATTCGTAGATACATGATTTGGAGATGGTCACAGCTATCGAATTTTCAGATAGTCGTAGTTACGAGATTTGGAGATGATTGTAACTATCGGGTTTTGAAAATGGTCGTAGCTATCGGGTTTGCAGATGGTCGTAGCTACAATATTTTGGCGATAATCATAGCTATTGTATCTTGGAGATAGTCATAGCTATAGTATTTTGGAGGTGGTCGTAGTTATCGGATTTGTATATGCTTGTAGCTACGGGATTGGATATGATCGTAGCTACTTTCAGGGATAGTCATAAGGTTTTGGTGATGGTCGTAGCTACGATATTTTAGAGATAGTCGGAGCTATTGAGCTTTGGAGATAGTCGTAGCTATCGGCTTCGTAGATGGTCATAGCTACGGATTTGTAGATGGTCATAGCTACTTTTGAGGATAGTCGTAACTACCGGGTTTTGGAGATGGTTGTAGCTATGATATTTTGGATATAGTCGGAGCTATTGAGCTTTGGAGATAGTCGTAGCTATCGGCTTCGCAGATGGTCGTAGCTACGGATTTGTAGATGGTCATAGCTCACTTCGAGTACTGTTCATTTCAAGTTTGTTCACTCTTTGAGTATTGTTTACTTTTTGAGTACTGTTCATTTCGAGTACTGTCGAAGTCTTCCACGCACAAGGCAGTCGAAGAAGTCTTTCGAGAGTTGGGGTTTTATGAGTACTCAAGGCACTTGAAGGGGCTTTCCGAGTATACTATGTTCACGACCGTGTGAAGCAAATCCGACACTGATGCCAATAGAAAACCTCATAGTTAAAACCACTGTGGTCGCAACCCATGTATGTTGCGGTTGATTTATACTTTTTGTTAGATATCTGTATATGACCATCGGTCAATCGACACTACAGTGAACCAGTAGGGTCGTCCTGCTGTGATCGTGGCCATTGATCACACGTATCTTTTCGTGTCTCTTCTTTCCTTATCCCTTATGTATTGTTTCTTTAAAACGGTCGTAATGGATTTTAGCTGTCAGTATAATTTATTAATTTAATTATGATGATGATGATGATTATATTATTATTATTTATTTATTTATTCATGTTTTTTTAAGTTTGATGACAAAATCGGTGTCAACAATAAGTATCAAAAATGGCTTGAGATAAGGGTATGCATGCTCTAGTCCATGAGCTTAATTTTATTTCAGTTCCATCTAACTCTTGGTGGATTGACAGTGCTGCCACTTGTTATGTGTCCTGTACTGTGCAGGGATTTCTAAACCGGAGAAAGCCAAATCTGAATGAGGCTGCCATCTTTATAGGACAAGGAGTAGCTAATAAAGCAGAATTTATTGGAACATTTAGATTAGTTTTGAACACCGATCATATTTCAGATCTTAAATACACTTTTTATATTCCTATGTTCCACAGAAATTTGATCTCTGTTCCATGTCTTGGCAATATTGGTTACAATCTGAGTACAATGAGTAATAAAATTTCCTTGTTCTTCAAAGATCAATTTGTTAGCTCTACAATTTTGGAAAATGGATTATATAAATTATTACTCAATGATTCCCTGGTGAAAATTATTGTTAGACCATGTGGTGGTCGAGTATTTAGTGATGATGAATAATTGACATTTGGGATTCATTGGAATTTGTATTTGTAAAAGGTTTGGTCAATGCACTCGTGTTGCTGGAGTTTTCATGGAAGAATTACGACCATGGCAGTTGCTCATGGCAGATCGACCATGGCAGTCGCTCAATGCATGTCGACCATGACATTTGGTAGTCGGTGGTCTGAATGGCCTTTTATCGTTGGTCCAAATAGCTCTATGCTGGATGGTCCGAACGGCTTTGTCCGATTAGTAGACTTTGACCACGGCATTTCTACTAAAGTAAGTCGAGCACTACAGATTTTGTCCATGTCTGACTACAACCACATCCGGCTTCGACCATGGCAGCCTTTGACTACGGCCTTTTCGACAACGGTAGAACGACCACGTCAGCTAATCGGTAAGCTTTGATCTCAACTAGCAAAATGGTCGTAGCTACAATACTGGTCGATAGTCATCGACTTTACTGGTCGGTACTCGATAGTCGTCAACTTTACTGGTCGATACTCGATAGTCGTAGACTTTACCGATACTTGATAGTCGTAGATTTTTCTAGTTGGTGGTCTTAGACTTGGTGATCGATAGTCGTAGGGTTTACTGGTTGGTGGTCTTAGATTTTACGATCGGTTGCCATAGCTTTCATGGTTGGTACTCGTAGACTTCATTGTCTGTACGAGTGCTTCAACTTTGTGATATTCGAGTACTTCGAGTACTCGTGTTAGGCTAGCGGTATGACTGGCTGGTGCATGGTGGTCAGTGATTGGTGAATAGTACTCGAAGGATTCGATGATATGAAGATGGAAGTACTCGGTGGTGAGATGGTCATGGTACTCGGTAGTCGGAAGGACTCGATATTCAGTGGTCGGTGCTATAGTACAAGGTATGTACTCGTAGTGATTGTCATTGATTCAGTACATGGTCAGTAATTGATGATTCTGTAGTCAGCATCGATACTTGTTATTCCTAAGTGTTTTAAGTGGAGCAATGGTAATTCCTGAGTACTTGTTGTTTTCGAGTACTCATTCTTTGGTCTTTGATGTGCAGGTTGGCGTGGAGGTGATCATGATCGGTGATGAGGAGGATTGGGACTAAGATGGAGAAGTCTAAGGTCCAGGCAGTCGAGGATGTCACATGAGGTGGTCGAGCTCACGCTGGAGCATGTGGACATCAAAGGCGGTGATTCGTGGAGAAACTATAGGTGGTGCAGTCTAGGAGGCTTCGACACGAGCGGTGATGATGCATGGAGAAGATACGGGAGGTGTAGTCCCGGAGGCTTCAATACGTGATGATGATGCATGATGAAGATACATGAGTTACTATCCTAGAGGCTTCGTCACATGGTGAGATTGGAAACGTTATGGAAGGAATCCGTAATGGGAAGGATTAGAGATATTGAAAAACCCGTGTTTGGAAGGGTTTTGGGTCTCTTGATTTTTGGAAGATATAGGATTGCGTGTCCATGTTGTTATGGACACGGTTTGAGATGTCCATGTTTGACGTGAACATGATTTGTGGCTCTAGCATATAAAAGCAGAGGAGAGACTAAGGGTTTAGCCGTGGCTTTGAGGATGCTTTTTTGTACTAGGGTTTTAGTGGTGCCATAAGGGCACTTTGTACCCATATACATGATATAGAAATAATAGATCAGATCTATTTCAAGAAAATTTAGTCGACACTGGCGATATGTTTTCTGAGCATTATTTTCTTGTGTCTTCGATGACGGTGTGTTAGCACATCTTGATCTTGTGAGAAACGAGCACGGTATTGTCTTCGGCATGTTCTCGTTCGAGCAGCTGAAACTTTCGAGAGGAGAGAGATATTGACTACGTGCAAAGGTGGTCGAAACAAGCGATCAAAGTGTTCTAGTGGTCGGAGCGCTAGAGCTGTCGAAGCAGTCAAGTGGTCGAGGATCGGTCGAACACCGAGCGATCAGAACCTCCATCGAGCCCATGCACACGGTCGAGCGTCTTGCGGTTAAATTCCACGTCTGTAAGTTAGATTGTTTTCCTTATGGTTTGAGATTTGATTTCAGGTACTGAGAAGTGGAGGCCATCATTCACCCCCTGATTGCGTCATATAATGCTACAATTATTTATCTATGCACAGTAATGTTGGCAGTAAACGTGGCATTTCAAATGATATGTCATCAGAGGTTGGGGCACATCTCAAAAGAGATAATGCATCGCTTAATTAGAGTAGGCATTCTCGATAATATTGACTTCTCTGATTTTAGCACTTGTGTAGACTACATAAAGGAAAAACAGACCAATACCTCTTTATAGAGTGCCAAACGAAGTGATGGAATATTGGACTTGATCTATATAGATATATGTGGCCCTTTTCCACCATGTATAGTAGGCAATAAGTACTTTATCACCTTTACTGATGACTATTCTCGTTACAGCTATCTCTACTTGCTGAGGAGAAATCTGAAGCACTCGAAGCCTTCAAGGTTTTTAAGGCTGAGGTAGAGAATCAACTCAAGAAAAGGATTAAGATAGCCAGATCTGATAGAGGTGGTGAATATGTCGGTAGACAAACTGAAACTAGGCAAATTTCAGGACCTTTTGCCAAGTTTCTTGAATTGTGCGGTATTGTGCCACAATACACCATGCTAGGGACTCCAAGTCAAAATGGCATGGCAGAAAGGAGAAACAGTACATTAATTGATATGGTTAGAAGTATGATCAGTAATTCTTCTCTCCCTTTATTTTAGTGGAGTGAGGCACTCAAGACCGCTCTTTACGTATTAAACATGGTTCCTACTAAGGCTGTCCCTAAAACTCCTTTTGAGATGTGGGCAGGTAGGAAACCTAGTGCAAGACATTTTCATACATGGGGCTATCATGTGGAGGTAAGAGTATATAATCCACGAATAAAGAAACTGGATTTGAGAACTATTCCATGCTTTTTTATTGGTTACTCGGAAAGATCAAAGGTATTTAAGTTTTACTATTCATCACATAAAATTGTGGAAACATACTAGATTTATTGAAGATTCTTCAGTTAGTGGGAGCAGGCTAACCTTTCACAAGAAAACCTACAACACCACCTAATATAGTTTGGATTCCATTTTCAGTAGATTAGCCAAGTGTTGTGGAATCTCAAATGCTCAACAACATCAAGCGAAAAATATTCCACATCAGGACCAAGTGGAAGTTCCCTTGAATGACGGTGTTCCACATCAAGAACAAGTGGGACAACATGCGGTTCAATTAAATATTCCTCAACATCAGGATCAAGTGGAAGAAATACAAGCACCTAGAAGATCATCAAGGGCAAGAAGGTCCGCCATACCTAATGATTGTGTTGTCTGCCTAAATGAACATGATCAAGACATAAATGATCCTCTTACGTTTTCCTCTGCCATGTGACTTTGTAGATCAATGGTTCAATGCCATGAAAGATGAATTAAAGTCCATGGACCAAAATAAGGTCTGGGTCTAGTTGAGTTGCCGGAAGGAATTAAACTAGTTGGGTGTAAACGGGTCTTTAAGACCAAACTTCATTCCAATGGTAATGTTGAAAGGCACAAGGCACACCTTGTTGATAAAGGGTTTACTCAAAAAGAAGGCATTGATTACAAGGAAACTTTCTCTCCAGTTTCTAAGAAAGATTCCTTCCATATTATCACGGATCACACATTTTGATCTTGAGTTGCATCAAATGGATGTTAAAACAATTTTTCTTAATGGGAATCTCCATGAGGATGTTTATATGGATCAACCCTGAAGGTTTCTCGCAAAAAGGCAGAGAGCATATGGTATGCAAATTAAATAAATCAATATATGGGCTAAAACAGGCATCCCACCAATGATATCTAAAATTCAATGAGGTAATCATGACCTTTGGTTTCAATGAAAACATTGTTGATCAATTTATATACACCAAGGTCAATGGGAGTAAAGTGATTTTTCTAGTCCTGTATGTTCATGATATATTGTTGGCTAGCAATTGTCATGCTATGCTACATGAGACTAAAGCTTTTCTATCGCAGAATTTTGAAATGAAAGATATGGGTGAGACCTCGGATGTTCTTGGCATAAAGAATAAGAGAGATAGAAATAAAGGTTTACTTGGTCTATCTCAAAGGCCCTACATATGGAAAATTCTTGAGAGGTTTAGCATACAATATTGCAAACCGGGTATAGCTCCTATTTAGAAAGGGGAGAAATTAAATGCTTTTTAGTCCCCAAGGAACCAATTAGAAAGAGAGTAAATGAAAGTATGCCCATATGCATCTGTTGTTGGTAGCCTAATGTATTGGCAAACATGTACAGTCCGGATATTTCCTTTACAGCTGGGTTACTTGGTAGATACCAAAGCGATCTAGGTCAAGAGCATTAGAAGGTTGCTAAAAAGGTGCTAAGGTATTTGAAAGGGACTATGGAACACATGCTGGTGTACAGGAGGTCTGGCAGTTTGAAGCTTGTTGGATATTCAGATTCCGATTTTGCTGGGTGCCCAGACACAAGAAAATCAATAATTAGGTACATTTTCTTGCTAGCAGGTGGAGCTGTGTCACGGAAGAGCAAGAAGCAAAGTGTTATTGTCTCTTCCACTATGGCTGCTGAGTACATCGCTTGCTATAAGACTACATCTCCGGCGATTTGGCTGAGAAATTTTATCACAGACTTGAGGGTTGTGAACTCAATTGTTCGTCCTATCAGGATATTCTGTGATAATAAAGTTGCGGTGCTTTTGCTAATGATAAGAAAATATCTGATGGTGGTAAACCTTTCATTACTAAAGAAAGGGTCATCCGAGATAGTTCAAAACCATCATCACAGACGGTTTCTAAACCGTCTGAATTTATGTGTCTGTGATAACATGTGGTTATCACAGACAACTCTCAAACTATTTGTGATAAGTTACAATACAGACGGTTTTTCAAAACAACCGTCTATGATATGTTAGAATACCAAAATACCAAAACAAATTATTCTGGCTTATTTTGGTATTATTTTTCAGTGGTAATTTCAGTTGTCAGTGTTGGAAAATCGAATTCTTTTTATACCAAATAAACTACACCAAAAAATCGAATGCCCACTGCTAATCGCGTCCCTATGTAGGGTGCCTCTTAGCGACGTATGTGACGTGTCAACTGATTTTCCACCAAATTGACAAAGTTGATGATGGACGAAAAAGTAACTCGAATCAATTATTGATGAACAAAGTCAAATTACAGAAGAAAGATTGGATCAACTAGTTATGAAACTACTCCAATTAAAAGTAATGCCAAAAAAGTATAGGTTGGCGTGTACAAAGTTTTTCCGTCAGCCAATACTTGGTATAAATAGCCTATGCTAAGAGTCATAAAAGGTGGCCAACTCAATATAGAGTCTGCTTCAAATTACTCTTTGTATAGGCCTGACTTGTCCTGCAAGAAGCTCTCCTTCCATTTTCATCCTGATTTTCCTAATCCATGTCTTCACCTTCATCTCTCATATTGGCCCTTTCCTTTGTCTTGATGGATACTTCCATATCAACTTAGGCTTTCCTTCTTCAAATTTTCCTCAATCAGCCATTCCTTGTCAACCAATCTGACGTCTTTAGATCCTTCCGTGTTGACCTTGTTTCTTTGACCTTTCCCAACTTTATGCTAATGTGGCTGTCTATTTTTGCCTACCAAAATTTGGTAGCAACAATTACCTACCCCCCAATTGTTGTGATCAAGAATTACTTGCTTAGCTCCAGTGTGGCGAAGGCGGTGGAAGCGGATGGCCAGGAGCTCCATTTCACCCGATTCGCCAAGGAGAGTATTGTTGGGACCGAGAATTTGCATTCCAAATCCACATGTGTTTACCATGTTAGTCCCATAATCAGTGGCTAGCACACACATATAAAAACATTCATATCACATCCGTATATGAATAAATACACAAAGTAGTACGATATAACTAACAACCGAAATTATATCATACATGACTAGTTTTACAACAAAATGGCTAACTGACCAAATAGTTCACATGACATAAAGTTTGCAGCGGAATTAAACAAAGAGGCAACAAAAACCAGCTAGTATGCCTCAGCCCGACCATATGCAATGATTCAGATTGAACCTTAGAGATCGGCATCAACATCACCAAAACCCGTTGTGTAAAAATAACCATATGACTGGTCTTCTACATCTTTTGAATATGTTCAACAAGGAATCATGAGTACAAAATTGTACTCTACAAGACTTTTAAATTCAACATATATATACATGTAAGGCTATGGCAATTGGAAGGCTGAGTCTATCTAGTTTACCATTTTGCACAATGTGGACTTTTAATTGCAGTAGGAAGTAATAAATTGCAATCAGAAGTTGTAAGAGCATTTGACATGGATAAATGAATAATAGTAAAGCATAAGAAGCATAATTTAAACATGTTGTTTGTTATCATAATTATCAAAACAACGGTAAACTCCCTTTGCCAACCAAGTAACGCATGGATTCCCTGTCTATACATTCCTAGAACCATTTTACAAACACAAAGCTACTTATTGTGAGATATAATCAAGCGATGTCCATAGCTGGGGACATGACTATTCAAATATATTTACACTTTGCAGAGGTTATACAACTTTACCCACATAACATAAACATCCCAACATGTTATACATGTCATCGATCCCGTAGGTAACTGATTTGAGAGTTCATGTTGAAGTTTTTACATTGTCGGTCCCGACAATCTCCGTGCTGTGATACCTTTCTAATGTGTGGAGAACCCCTTCATTTCAAAAAAGATGTGGCGAACCCCTCCAACATCTCAAGTCTCATACGATGTATCGGTAATCCTTGTTGAACTAGCAAGACCCCTACGAACATGGATAAACTCCATCCGCACTAGTCCAAATCATCTACAATCTACCACCTACGGTTGGTTGTTTGAACATGGTAACTTATTATGCTAAGGACTCCCCATAGAGGCATGCATGGTTATACAAGAATACTTGGGTCTATGGCACAACAGATCGGTCCTTAATGACCCGTGCGAAACAACCACAAACCAACGTCTCGTTCTAACCGCACTAGCCTCTACAACTATTCACCCAAGTCTAAAACTTATTTACAGTTTTATTGTTAACCAAAATAATAAAGGTAACATCTCTAAACCAATCATAATTGTTTCCTATTTTTGAACAATTTGACCAATTTTCAACTTACCCCAACTAGTACCAATATAAGCATTGCTAAGCATCAACTTTTTTGCTTCATCTACAAATTTGACAACTAAATATACAAGCAGTGGATATAAATACTACAATGACAACAATAATGGTATCAATTTATCAAGGTAGGGGTCAATACAACACTTGGATATAACTACTAACTTTACCAATATAGCGATTTTTACTAAAATTACGCGTATGCAAAATAATTTTGAAACATAACATACATAACAGTGAAATATGAGATCAACATGGTCAAAGAGGACATTTGCTTTGCTCGCTGAACTCTGGATCTTACTCTGGAGTGACGTCGGAGATTTCCTGCACGTTAGTATCTAATTGTAAAAACCAAATAACACAAGTAAGGGTAAAATAATTTTAAATAATATAAAATTCAATTATTTTTGTAGATTATGAAAGATCATGATTTTAGAAAAAATTTAGAAACAAGCTTCACTAAATTTGGAGTTCGAACACAAAAGTTATAAGCATTTGAAGTTGGCTTGGTTTGAAAAATTCTGAAAAAAAAGAAAGGAGAGGGATTGACCGCTGACTATTGACCATTGACTGCGGACCCCGCACGTCAGATTCTTCCATCTAATCTTTAATTTACCTTTTTTAACTCTATTTCCAGGAGCACCTCTAATTGCCCTGACAAGTGGGCCCTACTTGAGAGAGAACGAGAGTGAGCACGAGGTAGAAGCAGAAGTATAGCAGAGCTGTGGCGGGTACAGGATAACGGTGGGAACTGATGAAACGGAAAGAGGGGTCGACGACGAGGCCACGGTGAGCGGTGGCGCGGCACGAGATGACTAGGGTCATGCCGACGGCTGGAGAGGTAGAACAGTGTTGGCACAGGGGAGGGCGCCATCGAGGGAAATGAATCATGTAGAAATGTCTTGAGAACTTTATGAATCTACCTTTGCGATCGATAAGGACAAAGGATGACGGTGGTGGCTGGGTGACAACGAATAGAGACAGTGACGACATACTTCACGATGATGGTGAGCTATGGTAAAGGAAATGCCACAAAAAGCCATACATTAGCTTACATGTATATTGGAATGGTTCAAAAGCAAGGAATCCATAAGACGGTCATTGGACTGCGAGAATCGACGGAAAAAACAGTGGCGGTTGGAGCTGAGGATGACGATCCAATCCCGAGGATTTGCTGCGGGATTGACAGCGTTAAACGCGGGCTTTGCATTCGTAACAGACTCTACTCTTTTCTCACTTCATCGGAGGCAGCATACATAACCGGAAAGATGCGAAAATTGAGATCATCCTATTACCCAGCACTGAGAGTGACTGACATGTGGTCCCACCCAACTCGGCGCATCGCTCAATCCGCCTGCCCAGCCCACGCAGTCGCATGATCCCATCCGAGACCCCTTTCATTTTACTATTTCCAGCGGCCGTTGCCACGCACGACCGGCCTACCCGCGCTCTCCAAACCTCCCAAACACGTCGAAATTTCCACGTGGCGCGCTCCCACTGGCCAAATCCCCAAATCCACGCGCGCCATTGGCCGCACGACGCGAGCCACCCTCGCCACCGTGGACGCTGCCCTTACCGTCACCTCTCTCGGTCCCACACGTCAGCTTCAGATCCCCGTCGCGGTAACCCCACTAGTGGGTGAGCAGAAACCCTAAACCCCACCGCCCGCTCCCTATTAAGCAGCGCGCACGGGCCATTACGTTCGCGCTTCGCTGCAACCGGTAGAAGGTTTAGATCGGATCGGAAGCTTCTAGAAGTTTCCGGTCGACGTCGCCGGAGATGGCGATCCGCAGGGGGTCTTCTTACGCCGTCGCGGCCTTGCTCGCGCTCGCGTCCGTTGCCGCCGTCGCCGGCGAGGTCTTCTTCCAGGAGAAGTTCGAAGGTGAATAATCTCTCGATCCCGTCCCGTCCCATGCCGATCTGATCTCGTGTGTTGTGTTGCGCGGCTTGGCTTGGCTTGGATTCAGTGGAGGATCGAGTGGGCGGCGTGTTGAGCTGTTGGTGTTGGGTTGTTCGGATCTGTGTGGTTTTGGCGTTTTTTTGTTGGGTTTAGCGTTTTGGAGCGTGCTGGTGGTTGGGGATCTAGTGACGTTTCGCGTCGAATTGGTTAGGATTTCGGGTTTTGTTCGCCATTTTTGAATGGTTGCTGCTGTGACCTGGAGGATCTGATTGTGCTATGTTGATCTGGATACTGGAGTGCATTTGCTCGTGGAATCTAGTGGCGTTTACTGCGAGTGCTCGCTGTCTCGATCCGCTCTGTTGGGTTGTTTAGTTTGGATTTCGTCTTGTAGTTTGCTGTTTGGTTTGTGGAATTTGGTGTGGTGCTGGTTGACTTACTCGGGTTCGAAAAATTTCGGTTGTTTTCTTCTGTGACGTGAAGGTGCGGGCACTTGATCTCAGAGCTCTTGCTCGTATTCGGTTGTACAATGTGGTGAATTCTACGGCATTTGTACTGGCGAAACGAAACAGTTCTAGGTTCCTGGCTTGGTGTTTCTTGTTCGATCTGTGTATTGTATACGATGTTGACTCGTTATTTGTTTTCTCCTTGTATACCTGTTAAACCTTAATATGAGCTAAGATTAAGATCTGCACAGATGCATATTAGTGAGAAGTGGCGGTTTATGATGGTTTTCACTTATCATGTTAATTTGATAGTGATCTTATCAATTGTCTGCGTACGGCCTTTGTACCTTTTGCAGTTAGCGTTTCAGTTTTTGGGCTTCCATATGGTATTTGTAGATCCATCATTAGGACAGATTACAACCTGCATTGCTCCCTGTCAAAATTTGTCAATGCTACAAAATGTTTAATTGTATCTCGTAACAGTTTAAGCATTTGCTCGACTTTTGATCTTACTAGTTCTGAATAAGATATACTGTACATGGAATTTTTCGTTATTTAAATGGATTTTGTGATGTGCTCAGATGGTTGGGACAGTCGGTGGGTCAAATCCGATTGGAAGAAGGACGAGAACTTGGCTGGTGAATGGAACCACACATCTGGAAAATGGAATGGAGATCCTGAGGACAAAGGTGAATTGAAAAACCCTACATACACCTCATTCAGAAACTTACCTTGGTGATTTTCTGTTATCATTTACCGAACCATGTTTCTTGTTGCAGGTATCCAAACCTCCACGGACTACAGGTTCTATGCCATTTCGGCGGAGTACCCTGAGTTCAGCAACAAGGAAAAGACCCTGGTGCTGCAGTTCTCTGTAAAGCATGAGCAGAAACTTGATTGTGGTGGTGGTTATGTCAAATTGCTTGGTGGTGATGTTGACCAGAAGAAATTCGGTGGGGACACACCCTACAGGTAACAATTTTCTTCTGTTCATGTTCTGATGCAGCCTATTCTTATGATTATTAGTTAAATAACTTGGAAATTTTGTATTGCAGCATTATGTTTGGACCAGATATCTGTGGGTACAGCACCAAGAAGGTTCACACTATCCTTACTAAGGATGGCAAAAACCATTTGATCAAGAAGGATGTGCCCTGCGAGACTGATCAGCTGTCTCATGTGTACACTTTGATCATCCGTCCCGATGCTACATACACCATTCTCATTGATAATGTTGAGAAGCAAACTGGCAGCATCTATGAACATTGGGATATTCTTCCTCCGAAGCAAATCAAGGACCCAGAGGCTAAGAAGGTACATTTCAGACATTGCTTACTGTTTGTGTGAATTGCCTTGCTCACGATTCTTCAAGAGTTAACTGAGATAATGCCTTGATAATTGCAGCCAGAGGACTGGGATGAGAAGGAGTACATTCCTGATCCTGAGGACAAGAAGCCAGAGGTAGTATTCCTTCGTTGCTACCATGTAAACAGTATCATGTATATGAATAACGAAGTGAAAAGTGAAAACATTACCTGATTAGAATTGAGAGCTTTTACATATATGACAAGCTGCTTGCTATGTCTAAATCAGCTAGGAATCTCTGTAAATTCTTTTAACAGTGAAGCTAGAAAGGAGCTGTATGTTCTTTGTTTGTGCGATATGACTCATAATTTGTTATTTACAGGGCTATGATGATATTCCCAAGGAAATTCCTGATCCTGATGCTAAGAAGGTACTTAATTTGATAAATCACTTATATGTTTTATGATCCATCATAATGTTGGTTTTTACATTCTTTCATGGGCTTTGTGCAGCCTGAGGACTGGGATGATGAGGAAGATGGCGAATGGACTGCCCCAACCATTCCAAACCCAGAGTACAAGGGACCATGGAAGCAAAAGGTATGACTGTTCTGTTTACCTACGCAGAAACACTTCAATCAGCAATACATTTCTGATTTCTGACATTAACTTGTTTCATTTGCCAGAAAATCAAGAACCCTAACTACCAGGGTAAATGGAAGGCACCTATGATTGACAACCCAGGTATATTTACCTGAAATTGAACCTGGTGTTTGCTTACTGTTCAATTAGGGAAATGTGCATGCTCAAATGATTCCTTTGTGCTTCACAGACTTTAAGGATGATCCATACATATATGCTTTTGACAGCCTGAAGTACATTGGCATTGAGCTGTGGCAGGTTTGTGCTGAATACTGAGTAATTCCTTGAGCCTGCTCAGAACGACAGAAACACAATTAGTTATGCCTGTTTTTTCTTCTATATCTACAGGTAAAGTCAGGAACTTTGTTTGACAACATTCTCATCACCGACGACCCTGAGTTGGCCAAGACATTCGCAGAAGAGACCTGGGGCAAGCACAAGGATGTATGTTGCCCTTCACCCAACATTTATCACATAGTCAGTCGATGGTTGATCCAACATGTACTAACAATGCCGAATCTTACAGGCTGAGAAGGCTGCTTTTGACGAGGCTGAGAAAAAGAAGGAAGAGGAGGTAAAGTCCTTAACCATATAATGTCCTCCCGCTGAGGGGTATCAACCATATCAACCGCTGTATGATAGTCTTTGTCATGGCATCTTGGTTATTGCTTCATGTCATTGTCTTTGTTGTCTTTATCATCCATGTGTGCCTTTGTTGACATGGGCACTAGTTTGCTGATGATAAGTGGGGCATCTTTTCCCCGTTTCCTAGGTGTGGTTGGGTGCATGTCATAAGCTTCCTGACGGTCCAGCAGAATGCTATTTGCGTAATTAAATGTAAACAAATGTCCACCCTGTCACAACCATCAATCCTATATCCCCACTATAGTAAATTATACCAAAATGAGAGCAGAAGTTTAACTGATTGTATCACCTGGTTCTGTAATTAATGTTTTTGTGGCATGTGTTCTGCCTGTCAATACCAGCAAAACTTTTCTTTGGTGATTGACAATCTATTTTATTTCCTTAATTGCTATTATTTGTGGATGTTTGTTTCCTCATGAGTGAACTTGTTATTAATTAGCAATGTTTCCCTGTTACCAGGAAGCTGCCAAGGCTGATGAGGATGATGATGCCTTAGATGTAAGATTGCATCTTGATGTCATTGCTGAGTCATAATACTTGATCAACTTTATCTAACTTCAACATGTACTTTCCTCAGGATGAGGACGCTGAAGACGAGGACAAGGCAGAAGATGATAAGGCTGAGTCTGATGCAGAGGATGGCAAGGATTCTGATGATGAGAAGCATGTAAGTTACTCCCTTCTCCACGCATGTTCCCATTTCTGATCAAGCATACTTCACCCGTTCCAGTTTACTCATCCCTTGCAATGTCCTTCACAGGATGAGCTCTAGATGGCGAGGATGAAGATGCGGCTCCGTTCTCGACGCGACCAGGATTTATTAGTTGTCCCATTATGAAGTTCCCTTTTTCCTGATCAGAAACTTGACAAGTACTCTGTGTAGAAGAACATTGCTAGAGAGCCAATTTACGAAATTTGGCCTTTGTAGCGCTTTGTAGTGTCATTTTTTCCTCCCAGAAGAAAACGGAAAGCCCAACAAGAAGAAAAATCTTGCCCAAATTGTTTTGCATCTTACGTCAGTATATGCGACTGCTGCTGCTGTTTCATGTTCTTTGCAGACTGGCTTCTGTGAAAAGTAGTTTCAGTAGTGACGCGAAGAGTTGCAGGGATTAGTTCACCTGGTAGAATTCAGTTGTGATATGTTAGTTGTGCCGTTTTGTTTTTAGATCCTACACAACTTTCTTGCCTAACGAAGGTTAGGACCTATATAGACGAGAGAAATTTCGTAAGAACTTCACACAAAATAAAAAATAGTGTAATTTACCGAGGATCCTACCAAATTCCGTCGTACCAAACAGGGCTGGTCACCCTCAAGGTACTCAAGCCTCGTATCCACACCGATGCCCCTCCGGTCCTCCACAACCTTTGTTGCTGTTCTCAGATCTAAGAAAAGAGCGATGCTTTACACGTTGATACGTTTTTTAAAATGTAATTGATCTTTAATTTCTATTATAATGTATTTGTGCAAACAATAAAATTATAATACTATGAAATTACTTTTCAAAGGCAAATCTACACATCATTTTAAAATGTTCAATCCAAATATGCATAAAAACATTGATAGCCAAAGTTTTAAAAATTTAAATATACATATCCCAAAAAACCACTTTTTCCAATTGAGGAGGTAAATTACTTTTTACATCTCCGGCCACCCTGCTTCCTCACTAAAACAGACAGGCGGGTCGTAGCGAACTAGATTACTGGTAATTTAGAGGAAAGGAAATCAAAAGTGGGGCGCAACCCAAAACATTCAAAAGTAAGTGGGGTGCAACACATAACATTCAAAAGCAAGTTTTCTATAGCAACAACACAAACACTTCTCCAAGAGGACTAGTAGCATCACCTTCTTTAGCTAAAGGCATTTCTCCCTTAAAACGCCTGTCCCTGCCACATCCTTGAGCTCGTCGGAAAACTTTCAGCCGCCACCCTGCAAACCCTCCACGCACCATCCTCCAAGGCCGACTTGAACTCCTCCTGCAAAAGAGCCCAATACCGAATCCAGTGGCATACATTACAAACCACCTGGTTAGGATGCTTTGGAAAAGCACGATCAAAACAAGCATCATTACGAGTGCGTCATATGGTCCAACATAAGGCAGCCACTCCACAAAGATAATATTTCTCAAAGGCTTACTAAAACTGCTCAACCAAGCACCCGAACAAATGATCAATGCTTGTTGAAACATGAAAGCGAAAGGAAACAGAGATCACTCGCCAATCATACTTAGCAATAGGGCAATGTAAGAATAGATGTTCAGTATCCTACATAGAGCAGAAGCTACAAGAAACATCCCTTCCCATATTTCTTTTGTGAAGGTTATCTTTAGTCAATACTAGTTTCTTGCATAAATACCACATGAAGACTTTAATCTTCAGGAAAGTGGCAATTTGCATTGAGTAAAGCCAGATACAGAGAATGTACTGAAAAGATCCCATTACCATTCAGTTTCCAGACAAACTATCAGGAATATCAATATCTGGAATGGCTTCATCACATTTCAACTCAATCAAATTCCAGGAATTTACAGTTTCTCCACACAGAGTCCTTTGAAAGGAGATATTATGGAACTCAGTCAAAAGCACTCAGAAACAAAAACATTCTTATTGAAGGTTAACCCATAAGTCAAGGGATTTGGATGCACAAAGGACCATTACCAATCCAATGATCCTCCCAAAACCTTGTTTGTTCCCCTTCCCCTAACTTGACTTAGCAGCAAGCAAGACAAATATTTTTGACTTTCATTAAACCAGGCCAAAATTAGGAATATTCAAACTTATGAACAGCCTGACAAAGAGTTTTCCATTCAAACTTGTTTCTAAGCAGCTGTGCCAAACCCCATCCTAATTATGTAATCTCCAAAGCCATTTACAGAGGAGACCAATGTTCATTTTCTCAAGGTCAAGCACACCAAGGCCACCTTGAGCTTTTGGTGTAATTACTTTCCACTTGGTTAGATGATATTTCTTATGGCCCCGATCCTCTTGCCAGTAAAAGCTTTTTCTAAAGTAATCTAGCTTTTAAGCACCCCTTTAGGTGCTAAGAAAAAAGAGAACATGTTGAGTGGCAGATTAGTCCACTGAATTTAACAGCACTAGCCTCCCCCCCACAGAGAAGAACTTGCCTTTCCACTCACTCAGCCTTTTATCAAATCTGTCCTCAACTGGTTGCCAATCCACATTTCTTAAATATATGAAAATGCATTGGAATCCCCAAGTACTTGAAAGGGAAGTTACCAAATTGACAGCAAAAAATCTGTGCATACTGGTCTTGAACCTCTTTTGCTTTGCCAAAGCAAAATAGTCGCTTTTATGAAAATTTATTTTCATGCCAGCAAGCAATTCATGAGAACAAAGCAGCAGTTTCAAATTCCTGGTTCCTTCTAGATTGTGATCCATGAAAAATAATAGTATAATCCACATACTGTTACAATGATGACCCATCCTCAACCAAAGGAAGGATCACAACAATGATGTGCCCCAAATTTTGTGCCCTTGTCACCAAAGTAGCCATCATATTAGTGTTGGATGATGCCGGTAATCAGGTAGGTGAATGATCGTGAAAGATTTTTCTTTCCCCAAGTATTTAAAATCTTAACTCAAATGACTATAAAAGTCATCAAGTTCAGATTACACTTCCTACAAGAGAATTACAGAAATCTAGAAACAAAAAATACAACACCCAAGTTGATTGCCTGACCGGTAGTACCACCAAGGTAGAGTCAGTATGACTGCTGATGTGATACTACCGTCAATGAGAGACTGGTATGACCGCTCTGCGGTACTACCACCACACAATGACCTATATAATCGTACTTGTGGTACTACCGTTGAGGCCGATACTACCCTTGTCCTGTTCCTGGCACAAATCACTCGGGACAAAAACCCAGATTTAAGAATCTTGATCAAACCTAGTATAAATACAACCCCGGCCAGGACCTCTCCAACCCCGGGATTCCCCTCGCTCCACACGCTCGACTACCTATTTTTCCGCACCCATCTCCCTTCTTTCCGTGCTCGCTCCTCCCTTTCCTCTCCATAATTGCCGCCGCCAACTCGATCCCCTGCAAGCAATCCGCCCGCCATTGCACCCTCTCCGCCCCTATAAACCCCCCTTAGCTTCGCTACTTCTCGCACCACCCCTCCTCACCTCCTCTTCCTCTCCCGCACCCTGGGGACTTCCCGTGCCATGCTCCCTCCCAAGCTCCGACTAACATGTCAGCGAGCTATTGCCAATAGTAGGAGCACCGTCAAGCCTCACTATTCCTGCCATGAGCACTATTGTGCTTCCACCTACATCCTTTGCCTCTCCATTGAGCATGCCTACCGCTGGAGGATCGGCTTCGCTGGGAAGCCGAGCGAGCCGCCGCTTCTCCCACGACGCTGGCCACCTCCGGTCATCTCCAAGTTCCGTGCTAAGGTGAACTAATTTTCCCTTCATGCCCACTCACTTTTGCACACCTTGCCATCCACTTCCACCCACCAGACCGCCGGTGAGCCTCGGCTTTGGTGCGCTGCCACCGCTAACCAAGCCACGTCATCGCGCATGGCTGACGTGGCGCCACTTGGTGTACCACGTCAGTGCTCGGTGGCCACGGGGGTGCCACACCACCCCCACATGCCACCTTAGCCAGTCTTAGTCCGTGCACCAGGTTCATGAGACCCGGGCCCACACGTCAGCCTCAGTGCCTTATTAATTCGGCCGAACTTCAAATTCTTGCTGACATCACCATGACACAATAATTCAAAATTTCTTTTAGAAAATTAATTTAGCCAAAAAAATAAAATCTTTACTAGTGTCATAATTATATTTTCCTTTAGAAAAATAATTCTAGAAAATCCATTTATCTTTTTCTTAGAATTAAAATTTCTGAGAGCTTGTTCTCTTCATCCTAGCTCCGATTGAGCTCATTCAGATTTCTAAATTTATCTAAAATAATAATATATCCAAATCTACCATTATTTTGAATTTTTTATTTTATTTGAATTTAGTTTGTTATGGCTTTTCGCATGTAGACTGCAACTTCTTCGAAGAGTGCGACTTCGCTGTTGATTCTCACCACCAATTCGCGGAGCAAGGCAAGTTACACACTTTAATCATGTTTATACCAGTTTACAAATAAAATTATGTTGATTTAAATTATTATGTTAAATTAAATTATTCTGTATGCATATGTTTGTTCAAGTATTTCAATTCTAGTTTTAAATACCTAGTCAATACCTTCTTATTATTACACCTTTGACAGTGCAAGTCTTTATACCTTGTCATTCTAGAACAAAACTCTGGTTAGTACACTAGTATGGGCTAGAGAACTTTTGTAGCAAATGTTTAGATATGCCTAGAAATAACTTTAGGCTTAGGACAACATTTTCACATGAAATGATGTCTTTTAAAATGTATTCTTGACTTTGGTGAGTCAAGAAGGACTATAAAATATTTGACAAACCAAAATATAAAACTTGATTTACACATAGGCAAATGGTTACGTGGTGGGTGCTTGCTAGCATACGTTGTTGCTCGGTGGCTCAATGTGGGGCTAGGCACAAAGGGTATGTAGAAAGTCTATCTAAGTTAATTAAGGACCGATCTATATGCTACTACTATAAAGCCCTATTTACTATCACAAGGCTAGTATGGGATAGTCATGGCTAACTAATATGCATGTCCCAACACTACTACAGAAAGGCTCATCACAAACGGTTCGAAACTATCATCACAGACTGTTTCTGAACCGTCTGAATTTATGTGTTTGTGATAATAGGTTGTTATCACAAACGACTCTCGCACCATTTGTGATAATTACAACACATACAGTTTTTCAAAAAACCGTCTGTGATATATCAAGTATCACAGACGATTCATTAATATAGCTGTCTGTGATATATCAAGTATCACAGACAGTTTTTAGAAAAAATCGTCTGTGATATATTAAGTATCACAAACAATTTTTAGAAAGAAAACCGTCTGTGATATATTAAGTATCACAAATGGCTAATATCAAAAATCATTTGTGATATGTCATATATCACAAATGGTTCTTGGACATAGCGTTTGTTATATCTGAGATATCACAGACGGCTAATACTAAAAATCATCTGTGATAGCTATTTAAATACCTATATTATTTCCTATTTTTCGGCTAGACTCAGGAAATGCTAGCCATGCCCTCTGAAAACAAGCAAACAGATCACATATATAGCACACGACAATCATTACACAGATCTCAACTAAATGATGTATATTTGAATGAATTATTTGATTAAGCACAATTGAGTGATTACAATTGTATCAAATATTTCAACATCTAATCATCGTCGGGGTAAAACTGTCTAGTCTTGCTTATGATCTCTGCTATCAAGAATTAGGAGAGCTTTCCTAGAATTTCAACGAGTTTGTCAAGATCGATTGCACTTTCATCGAATTCCACGCGCTGTCGCTAGAAGTAGTGTTAAGTCATTAGCATATATATATATATATAATATATATAAAAGACGCTGAAATAGGCACCATGGTGTCTAGGCACCAAGTCTCTCTGCCTTTGGATTGCTTTTAGATGCGTGCAAGCGCAATGATGTATAATATATCAGGCAAACCTGTTAACATTCATTAATTCGAAAAAACATTCATTAGCCTCTCCAGCGGGACAGCCCTAAAAACGTCATTAATCTAGTCCACCTGGACCTTCACAAAATCGGTCCCTAGCTGAGCACCATACACCAACATCCCTAGCAGGCACAGATATGCCAACCCCTACCCGATGCATGGAATGGAGCCAACAACTCTGATTCTGAGGATGTACGGCGTGACCTCCTACATAATGATACCCGATGAGCTAAGGTATCCACCAGGTCTATCTTTGTAGCATTCTAGAGATGTACATTACCTGGATATTGTTGATAGGTAAGTGGGAGTCGCTATGTTCATAAAGTGGTGTGGACGCACAGCTACTCCGACATTAGGGGGACTGGGTACCGTAATAACGGGGGTGGCTTGCGACTGGTTGCTTGACCTTGGATCTCTTCCTACTGCTATATGCCTTTAATTTGTTTGGAAATCCGTGCCTACAAGATACATAAATCAGTAGGCCTAGCGTGCAACCTGGTTGCTCCTTGTTTCCCAGGGCGGTGGACAGTATATCCCTCTCCCTGACTATTTAGAAGGAGCCTTTGGAAGATTCGGTAGTCAATATTTGCTGCAAGAGGCAATCATGTTATTTTAGACCCCATGAAGTTATGAACCTATCAACATCTAGGTAATTTAACGTATCTTACCAGGCGTTGTGACACTTCCTCGTTTGCGAGGCTTCCAAAAGAGGCGACACCTGAAGACATGGTTGATGACCTCGCTCTTAACCAGTTTCGAGCGCACTCGTTTGTGATCCTGGCAAATGGTGGGGAGGCCTCCGATCGGTTTGCGATCTCATCCTCCATCCTCCATTCCAAGGTTTTACCCGCGTACCTAGTGGTGCCAAGTCTGTGGGGGTGAGTGTTTTGTGCTTGGAGAGCCTTGTGCGCTACATTTTCCTGTCAAAATTCGGTCGTCATCTTCATCCGCACAAAGGCCTCCCATGTTTCCACCAACATGAAAGGATACCTCGTGACGAGCGTGCGATCATTGGTCATGTACTACGTGACAAAAGTGCTCTTGAAGGTCGTCCACACTTTTCCCATCACGAGGAGTGCATGCCGTTGCACGAGTTCCTGGACTTCTGCTGGGATCTTGAACAAGTTTAAAATTTTCGTCCACAACACTTTTCTCTCATCTTCTGTCAAATCTTTCTAGTTTGCTATGGTGATGGGAACACATTGCCTTCTGATTATCCCGTAGGTAGTTCGAAATGTTGCAACTGCTTTCTTCGGTTGTAGAGGGACCTCATCTGGAGAGACCTCTGTGATGGTCATTCGGTCCGCTAGCCTTATAGATATTCCTCTAACATGTTTAGTTACCCTAGTATTCAAAGCGTCAGACCCATTCGGCGACATCGACGATGATGACGACATCTTTCTTACAAGAAAAAACTAATTGCAGTGAGCTATGAGCGTAAACATTAGCACATGGTTGATCTTATAAGAAATAAGAACATCCGGTGATATATATTATTGCTACAAGATCTCTTTGCAATACTAGCATCCCAAATCACACAGCCCAGTGTCTCAGGTTGTATAAAGTAAGTTATGGTTGGAGTCTCTTTCTCCTCACCATTCTGCGTGTTGGACATGGTTGTTGTCTTAGGCGTAAGAGAACCTTTGGGCTGTCGCGCCCTTTATTTACAAATGAAAGGCATGACAACCCAAAGATTCTTTTATACTTAAGACAACAACCAAGCCTAACACTCTGTAGAACTTGACACACTGAAATATGTGATTTGCCATTCCAAATAGATCTTGTGGCAATAACAAAGTGAATCACAGAGGACACTAGAGTTTGAGATTTTCTTCATGCCATTTAAAGGTCTCTTTGGCATATATTATTGCTACAATGTCTCTTTGGAATACATTAACATGCCATTCTAAATAGATCTTGTAGCAATAACAAGACCCTCCAACTCACTTAGAAACAATAGCTCCGATAATTTATATTTGTATTCATTCCCTAGCTGTTTTATCCCTAACTATTCCCTATCTGCAACTACTACTCCGATTCGGAGGAGGGGACATGTAAGAACATTTGATGACGTATATTATTGCCACAAGACAATAGAAACAATAGCTCCAATAATTTATCTCTAAATTCATTCCCTAGCTATTTCATCTCGCGGCATGTATTTCTAACAAAAATATGTTCTACTTAACAGAAAAAACACTATCTCAAATTATTTCTATAAGGATTGCTAGTGCGACAAAAAGATGAAGCAAATCCATACCTTCGGCTAGAGCTAAGGCGTTAGGGAGGAGAGGTGAGGAGGCGAAAAGATGTTGCCGAGTAAGTGAATGAGGGTGCAAACCCTAGTGGGGCACTACTTATAGGAGAAATTATCACATACGGTTCATTAAAAGAACCATCTGTTTTATTAGAATCACATATTGTTCTCTTACAAAATCGTCTGTGATATAAATCACATCACAGACAGTTCCATAATAGAACCATCTGTGATATTGTAGTATCACAGATAGTTATATTATGGAACCGTCTGCGATAGTCCTATTTTTGTCAGGAAGTGCTACCCATGCCCTATGAAAAAAGCAAGCTTCGACCACTTACACTTCGACCACGGTCACGATTGCTATTTCAACCATGCCTTCGACTGCAGCTTCAACCATACCTTCAACTACAGCTTCGACCACGCCTTCGACTGCAGCTTCGACCACGCCTCAACCTAATTAGCATAGTCAAGATTAGTTCCAATAGCATATACAATCACAGATGTAATTATTTCTTAATTACTAAATCAATTACAATAGAACAATTCCTTAATTACATGCTGAGTTACCTATAATTATATTGGAATAATTTTAAAATAGGTGTTTGCCATGTGGGATCATTACACTTGGATATTTCCTTTTAAATAAAGCTCTTCACGATGGTCGACACGTATATAGCTTGCTTCATTGTTTGGTTCTTTCTCGAGCCTGATGCTGTCTTCGAATAGAGTCAACTTGTCAAATTGATTGTACTCTTCCTCATCCGCGACATTCTCAACGATCCTTCTTTTTCCATTAAGAACTACGTGACACTTCTTATTTGCTCGGTCGGTTACATAAAAAACTTGAACAACTTGCCTCGTGAGCACGAATGATTCATTTTTGTATCCTACGTGTTCGAGGTCTACAGTAGTGACGCCATGCTTGTAGACCTTTACACCCTGTGGGAGTTGGACCCAATGGCATCGAAATAAAGAGATTATGAAAATCACGTAGTGGAGCTCCCAAATCTCCTCTATAAGCCCGTAGTAGGAGCTTGGACCAGCTGTACTGAACTGCTCATCATGAAATACATCTATGAGAACACTTGAGTTCTGGACTATACTCTTTCTATCCTGATCTATTATGTAAAATGTGTACCCATTAATGTCATAGCCTTGTCATGTCACAATTGTAAATATTGGCCCTTTTCCCAACTATTATAGTGTTTCACCTGACGACCTCCCAGTGAATCGCACCCTCAACCATTCATTGAACCAACAGTTGTGCTGTCTCGTGATCCAAACCTCCGACCGGCCTGGATTCTCTTGGCGTAGCATATCCTTGTTCTCTTCAATATATGGAGACACTTTAGTCATGTGTTGCAAGACCTTGAAATGGGCTTGAGTGTATGTATCCATATCAGGATTTATTGCTTTCCTTTTGATGGTCCCGATACCCTCTAGCCTCCCCCACGACAAGATATAAGCACACCTATCAGTTTGACCTGAGCCATGTAATCGATGTAGAACTCAATGACCTCTTCGGTTGCATAACTTTCGGTGATGCTGCCCTCCGGCTGAGATCGATAGCATATGTAAGACTTGAGAATTCTCATGTACCTATCGAACGGATACATATGACGTAGAAACATGGGGCCGCATATCTTTATCTCTTTCACAAGGTGGACAATGAGATAGACCATGATATCAAAAAATGATGGAGGAAAATACATCTCAAGATGACATAGAGTCATCACTACCTCGGTCTGCAAAGCATCTAGTCCATCGGGATCGATGACCTTCTGAGCAATTGCGTTAAAGAAATAACACAGCCTCATGATTGTCACTCCAACTTTGTTCGTCAATGTACTTCTAATTGCAATAAGAAGCAATTGTGCCATTAGCATATGACAGCCATGAGACATCATCTAGTCCATCAGCATCGATGACCTTTTGAGTAATTGCGTTAAAGAAGTAACACATCCTCATGATTGTCACTCGAGTCTTGTTCGGAAAAGTACTTCTAATTGCAACAGGAAGCAATTGTGTCATTAGCCAATGACCGTCATGAGACTTCATACCAATTAATTTTACACCATGCAAGTACTGACACAGTTTAGTTCTCTTGGACTTAGACAGAGTGTAGGAAGTTGGGGAAGGTACGTCTGACCTTTATCGATCTCTATCGATGCTAACTCGGTCCTAATGTTTATAGCAACCAAGTCACACCGTGCGTTGACACAATCTTTTTTTTTGTCACGAATGTTCAATAAGAGACCAATCAAGCTATCACATACATTCTTCTCTACATGCATGACATCGATGCAATTGCGAACTTCTAAGTGCTCCTGGTAAAGCAAGTCCCAAAATAATGACATCTTATTCCACATGTTATTTTGACGGGTCTTTAACTTACGTCCCTTTCCAAGCACAATATCGATATCCTTGAGCATATCATAGACCTCTTTCCCGCTAAAAGGCATTGGTGCCGAGTTATCCTCTTTTTTCCATCAAATTGTTTATTTATATTAAGGTATGGGTGATACCGTGGAAGGAACCTATTGTGATGCATGTAAATAGTTTTGCGCAAGTTATTCAACCGCACACTCTTGGTATAATCTAAGCAGTGCAGACAGGCTTTGCCTCCTTTCGTACTCAACCACAACAGCTACCAAAGAAAGAAAAATCATTGATGGTGCAAAACAACATGGCGCGCAGAGTAAAGTTCTCTCATTTGTTTGCATCCCATACCTGTACCCCTTCGTTCCACAGTGTCACAAGATCTTCCATCAATGGTGCTATGTACACATCAGTATTGTTTCTAGGTTGCTTCAGCCCTTGGATAAGCAGTGACATCAAAATGTACTTCTGCTTCATACACAGTCAAGGAGGAAGGTTGTATATGCATACATTCACGCGCCAGGTGCTATGTCGACTGCTCATGTTACCGAAATGATTCATTCCATTTGTACTCAACCCAAACCTTATATTACTCGGTTCTGCACCGAAGTCTACAAACATCCTACCGATGTTCCTCCATTGGGCAGAATCAGCAACGTGTATATCATTCCATCTTTCTTACGCTCCTCCTAGTGCCAACGCTCCAATCTTGCATCCTTTCGGTTTGTAAATAAATGCTTTAAGCGGGGAATTATAGGCAGATACCACAACATCTTATTTACAAGTTCTATTCACTATTGCTTTACATTCGATGTTTTTTGTTTCACATAAATGCTAACTAGAATTCATTTTGCAGGTATGGCTCATGAACGTTGCAGATCGAACTGGCCTTACGGCCTGTTGGACGAGCACGTCGACTGGGTGCATCATGCTTACCATCGTGTCCTGCCTCTAGGGAGCGCAGAGGAGCCGGCTGACTTGGGAGTGGTACGCACACGCACACCTTGAGTGGCCTGGAGGCTAGACCCATGCTGGACAGCCAGGTTTGCAGTCCAACATCATTGTATTCTTGCCATAAGTAGGTAGCATGCTGACCATTTTTTGCTTCGTAGGCTGAGCGATGCCGGGCTACTCTCTCTTGCTCGGATGGTGCAGGCCACCGACGAGGATGGACTGGCCTTGCTTGCGGGCGGGGACGACGGTGGAGAGTGATTACGATGCTTCCCATTCGAACGCTCTCTACTGACAGCTTTGGTGGACTGCTGGCAGCCGAGATGCACACTTTCCACTTCCCATTTAGGGAGATGGCTTCTACTCTACAGGACGTCTCTCTGCTGCTCGGCCTTCCTATCGTGGAAGCTGCTGCCTTCCTACTGGAGGCCTTAGTTGGGTGGTGCGCGGACCTGCTGTACAAGTTCCAAGAGTCCTTTCGCCTAGCACCACAGAGGAGTACTACGTCTTCCCGCTGGGTCAGACACATGGTCCGTCATTAATGTGGCTCTCACAGTTCTGGGCATATGCCTGACGCCCTTTCTGTTCGACCCTCCATGTTCTCATTTCAGTTGTACTATACTAATCACTTTTTGGTTGCATTCAGACGAGTAGCAGGTCTCGTGGCACTTGGAGGCATACTTACAAGGACCATTTACTCGAGCTCGAGCTCGCCAACTTAATTACCAGATGAATTCGTTCGTAGGTTTATATATTACTAAGAATAGACTGTTACCTAATGCAAGTGATTTAATTGTGCTTAGGAATATGGGAAAGGATGAAGGAGAGGCATGTGGAGTCATGGACATGCATGGAAGGCATAATAAAGGTCACCACATCACTTGGGTCAGAGTAAAGCAAGTGTTCGAGTTGGGCACGTTTTGGATTCGGATTCGGACTACTGCGACAATATTAAATTTAAATGGACGTAACTTCTTCATATGGACTCCGTTTGGGACGTTCTTGGACTTCATGGAAATCTTATCAAGTCTACTTTTCAGTAGATACAATCCCATCTTCAAATTCCATTTGAGCTAGCCACAATCATCAAAATAGTCCGTGTCTATTTCTAAGTCCGAGTTAAAAGGGTGATACGCCACCTCCATATGGGCCCATGGACCTTGTAAACCTAGGGGCATGCGCCCACTTCCCTGGCTACCACTACTGGTCGTCTCCCCATAAAGGAGCCACCGCCTCCCTTTGCTAGAATTTGAATTTCGTTGAATTTAGGTTTAGCCATTGTGCAAACTTCTGTTCTTCAGTTGTGTCGGACGACCACCTGTCAAGACATCCTTCAGGATCCCACATTTATTTTTAATACCATCTACTCTGCAATCTTATTCGCAATATCAGATTGCCTACATCTTATTCTTGCTAGTTCTTCGATTGCTCATAGGGATTGAACTTGTGTTCAGGTCGATCGCGCCTCCAGCTAGGTCAATAACATCTCGTAGTTGGTTCAGTGATTGCTAAGGCGCAAGCAATATCATACAGTTGTAGTCGGATCGCGTGAGTCACCTCCACCAAAATTGATAGTTATTAATCTCATTGAAAGATCGGGCACCTCACCTCCATCATACAAGAGGAGGTGGTGCAGGCTTTGTGTTGTGTGCAGGCCTTCGATGCACTTGTCGTCACCCTGTTGTTGTACAGGAGGCTACTGGAGGTCGGCACACCTACGCAAGGTGCACACACGGTGCGTCCAGCATGGCACTGCGCAGGGGGTTCTACATGGCCACATCCTACACCACCTCAGCCTGATGAGGCCGGGGGGTCAACCTGGGCACGGCCCCTACATCGCCAGCGCAGTAGTTTGGCCGTCCTTTGTACTTACCCGGCTACCCCACGCAGGGCGAGTACGCCGTGCCGTACGTCCCTCCAAACAGCTTTGACCATGCCATGGCGGTAGCCGAGGGTACGCTTTGCCTCTTTTCGATTTTCTCCCATCTCTTTATCTGACGAACTAACGATATTTGCACTGCAGGTCTTATACCCACAGAAGAGGGATGTGGGTCTCCCTGGGCCAGGATGACATAGACCAATACTTTTCGGACTGGGGCGGCAGGCGACAGGCTCGCACCTCAGGCCACACTCCTCACCGATGCACCGGTTGCCACACAGGTGGTTGCTACAGTCCACTCCTCCTGCTTTGGGATGTGTGTGACGGTCTCTTGACCGTCTTACCTTGTCAGGCCACTAACACCTAGCGCTCAGGAAGACGACCAAGTGGGGACGCACAGGAGGACGCGACCGCGGAGACAGAGGGGACCAAGGTGGCGATGGAGGGGGGCTGAGGAGGCTGTTGGAGGAGGTAGTGCTGCTTGTACATTTGTTGTTCATGTACTACTTATATTTCTTATTTACTAAGTGATGTTTGTAATATTGTTGCGATCTTAGTTGTACTTCTCTTTACGATGTTCATTTGTTCGATCCATGTCAACAGTCATACCACTCAATTAATGGCAACCGCACCGATGCCCTCACCACTCAAACAGTGCACTCAATTAATGGCAACTGTACGACGTGCAAACCATTCGATTACATGCTTAATGACATTGAAAAATACCGCGACCAACAGGGGAGAGTACTACGGTACAACCTTATAGGTCGGTGCCTACAGGTGGAATGAGCCTTATGGTACCCACATGGAGTGTTACAGAAGAGACCACCTCGGACGTGGCTGGCCGTCGTTGTAGTGGCAAGCACATAACGACTAGGGTTCACATAGCAGCATGTTAGATCGTACAAACTTTCTATGTTGACGACCTCATTGTTGCCCCTCTCAGTTGCATCTGCTGTCGGAGGTCAACGTTATGCTCTTCAAGACTTTCAATTCATGCCTCCAATTCAACGATTCACTCCCACAACATATCAACGTATCTCGTAACATACCATTTATGGGGAGGATCAATCCATCACATAAAGTCGCATTTGCCATCTGCTTGAAAGGAACGTTAACATCGAAACTCTATTAGCAGTAATATAAAATAGACGATTGCCTAATTGTACCCCAAGTGTGGGCATCAAAAGAAACATTACCCGCCATCCAAATGGCCTTCTGCCACCTACATGACTGTGTCCTCCATGTGTCTGCATTTTGGCCACATTGGCTGAGCACGCCTGTTTGGCAACAAGCAGTAGTTAACGCCAAAGTTCTCCCTCCTTTCGAGCGAAAGGTCTCTCTTTGGTGACCCATATTCGACTGGCCTCTCGATGTCTGTCATGGTATCTTATTCTAGGATAGCAAAGATAGTTGTTCCTACTATCAATGGCTCGGACAAATATTTTATAGCTCAAGGAGTGTCGCGGCATGCTTTATAACACGAGGTAGCTTTGCGCAGTGACAAAACCACAGGGCCAGCTTTGCGCAGTGGGAAGATCAGACAGTCCAGCTTTGCACAGCGACTACACCAGACGAGACAGCTTCGCGCAGCGACAAGACCACACGGGGCCAGCTTTGCGCAGCGACATGATTATATGGGGCAAATTCGCGCCGCGACAAGATCATATGAGCTAGCTTTGTGCAGTGAGAAAATCAGACGGTCCAGCTTTGCGCAGCGACTACACCAGACGAGACAGCTTTACACAACAGGACCATATAGGCTAGCTTTGCGCAGCGACATGACCACATGGGTCAGCTTTGTGCTGCGATAAGACCACACGGGCTAGTTTTATGCAGTGAGAAGATCAGAGGGTCCAGCTTTGCATAGTGACTACACCAGACGAGATAGTTTTACGTAGTGACAAGACCACATGAGCTAGCTTTGCGCAGCGACATAATCACATGGGACAGCTCTACGCCACGACAAGATCACACGAGACAGCTTTGCGTAGTGAGAAGACTAAAGGGTGCAGCTTTGCGCAGTAACAAGACCACACGGGACAACTTTGCATAGCGACAAGACCACACGGGTCAGCTTTGCACAGTGAGAAGACCACACGGGGCAGTTTCATGTAGCGAGGACACACGAGGCCCTATAAAAGGAGGTGGAAGAGAATTCAGAGACAACACTACACAAGCAAACCCAACACTACACCGGAACTTGCTTCACCACACTAGGATGGACAAGAGGCAGAATAAGGAATGGGACAAAATGATGAAGCAATGGGAGGAGACACATGACCTAGCAAGGTCTGCTGTCACCCGCGACGAAAAAGCAATGGCTACTGCGGCCCGGACCGAACAAGCCAAGCATGGTATGAGGTTAGCTCCCCACAATGATGTCACCTGTAGCGACAACCGCATCCTGAACATTCCCACTGAGCGTTCACCGCAATACCCACTCGAGGGGGAGACACCGCCCCTATGTTGGTACCGGCACCCGTGCAAGTTCTTTAAGTCTAAGCACCGCCTCAGCCTGGGTATGCGTTATGGGGTTGAGCAAACTACTCCAGTGACTATCCCGACCACCGTCGGGACACCACCAGCTATCGGCAGTCGGTAAGGACCAGTTACACTATGTTCTCCCTACTTTTTGTCCTTTAAAGTAAGCACTAACAATCTCTCACATGTACCCACAGTCCCCGGAACTCCTATGTGGCTACTGCAAATGGATCGATCTTGAGATCCACCCAGAGGACCTGTGGGCTCTCGACTTCGAGAAGTGGAACTTCAAAAGGTCCTGCGAGATTCAGAAGAAGGAGCACCGTAAGGACGAGCAAACCGAGCATATACATCGGGAGACGAAAGCTCATCTCGAGGTGTGCACGCGTAGGGAGTGCAAGGCTCGCGAGAGGGAGCATGAGAAAAAGAGGGAAATAGCAGCCAAGGCAAAAGAGGACGCTGAGGAGTTCAACGCCGAGCTCGCAAGAAAGGAAAAATGGCCCCGGTCCACACATTAGGTCGAGTTGTCCCGCACTAACTACTTCCCTGAAGGTCGAATTTAGTTCCATTCCAAAATGGCGTATATATATCGTAAGAGCAGTTCGGTTTGTTTTATCGTATATGATGCTCTTTGTTATGCATTTAATTAAACCCTACGCACCGTGTTACTCCCAAATGTACTATGAAGTCTATTTTAATTCGGACAGGCTTATTTCTCGTCTTTTCGCATTTAATTATTCCTGTAGCAAGTCATCCAACAACATTAACAAACTAGTTCTCCTCTGTGTACGAATTCCTGGTTACATCACAATATCACTTACCTTCATACTTACTGATCGTTGTTATTTCAATCATTCTTAAAAACAATTTTCACGAAATTTCTTGCACTACAACAACATACAACGATCGCAAACTTTTATTGCGAATCCAACCGATTATCTACCATTCATAATCTACGAAAATCATAAATGGATTAACCCACACTACCTCTAGGAATGGCTCGTTTGCAGTCGCCGCACAGCCGAGCGACTACAATTGTAGTCGCCACCACCGGGCGACAGTGCAGATCATCGAACGTTGGGCGATCGAACTCGTCGCCCAACGGCCCACGGGTAGCTTGCGTGTCACGAGGCCGTTGGACGATAGGTTCCAATCGTCCAACGGTTAGGCGATTGGAGCTCATTTTTGTAAAGCAATGTCACGCGGATATATTACTGTTATTTCGAATAAAATATAGGTTATTTATACAAAAATTCTAAAAAGGATAATGAAATGTCTGAAATTCACACCCGATACTGGGTAGTCAATTATCAAGTCAGCTTTAGAGTTAGTCAGCGCCTTTTTTATGCTAATTGGGATGGCTGTCCGGATGACAGACAATTCACAAGTGGATTTGCAGACTACTTTGGCACAATCTCATCTCCTGGAGCCCCTGAAAACAAGCAACAATGTCTAAATCAAACACAGAATTGGAGTACAAAGCTTTTGCCAATGCTACAGGAAATTATTTGCGTGCAGTCTCTTCTCGAAGAACTTGGAGCGTATGAAGCCAGGGCGCTATGCTTCTGGTCTGACAACTTAGGAGCTACATATCTTTCAGCCAACCCAGTGTTCCATGCCAGGATAGAAAACATTGAAGTGAATTTTCACTTTGTGTGCGAACAGGTGGCTCGCAAAGCTACAACAGCTTTCTGTTGTATGTGATAATCTTAATTTGATGGAAATAGAATGAGATTAAGAGGTGTTGTTAAAGAACCGAAAGACTTAGTCTAAGCTGTTGTAATTCTCCCTGCTTTTGTGTTGTACCTAATCACACATTGTAACTCTATTTCGCAAGACTTTGCTTCCCTCATTTCGGTTTTAACTTCTGGCTTATTTTTTTACTATTCTTAAATTTCATTTTTCTGAACTTTTGGCTTTTTTGAGCTTTTTTGCCGGTTCTTTTTTTTTCCCGTATTCGTTTGCGTTGTCTGTGATGAGCTAGCATCTTTTTTTTTATTTTTAAAATTTTTAAATTTAATTACGCTAAATAAACCACCTTCAGCTACAGTGAAATTTCAGCCGCTACAGTGCAATTTTAGCCATAAGCTACAGCTTTTCAGCTCAACTGAGCGGGGCAAAGGCCAACTACAGTGCAATTTCAGCTAGAGTGCAATTAGCAACTAATGCCAGTATTGATGGATTGCACTATATCGAACAGGTGGCTCGCAAAGCTCTGGAAATTTGGTTTATTCCAAGCAGAGATCATGTAGCAGACGTCCTGACAAAGCCTATGATGGCACAACAGCTTTCTGTTCTATGTGATAATCTTAATTTGATAGAAATCGAATGAGATTAAGAGGTGTTGTTAAAGAACCGAAAGACTTAGTCTAAGCTGTTGTAATCCTCCCTGCTTTTGTGTTGTACCTAATCACACATTGTAACTCTATTTCGCAAGACTTAGCAACTAATGCCAGTATTGATGGATTGCACTCTATCGAATCTAATTACAATATAAACAGTGCACCCGGCCATGATTCTGTGCGCGGAATATCTTCAATCTCTCCCAACTCTGATAACATTACATAGATTTCATATATAGGATTTTTGCACAAAAAAAGCGGTCCAACTGCTACCAATGATCACTACTACAGAAAACCATATTACAGACGGTTCAGAAACATCATTACAGACGGTTTTGTGAGCCGTCTGAATTTATAGGTCAGTAATGATACGAGGTCATCACAGACGGCTTTCGAACCGTCTGTGGTCGTTGATAATCAAGACGGTTTTTAGATATATAAATATCACAGACAGTTTTTAACTAAAAACCGTCTATGTTATCTAAATATCACAAACGGTTTTTAACTAAAAACCGTCTGTGATTATCAACTAGTACAGCCGATTTTTAATTAAAAACCGTCTGTGATTACTAGCACAGACAGTTTTTAATTAAAATCCGTCTGTTCTATTCTCTTCTATCCCTAAAACTATTTCTGTTTATTGGCTAGCCTCAGGAAATGCTAACCATGCCCTCTAAAACAAGCAGATTAATATGTACATGCATACATCCAATTCACATCTCAATTCATTTCACAAACATAAAACATTTATTTCGCACAACAAGAACAACAAGAAATGAAATTAGAGCCTACCATTACAATATCCAAAAACAACAAGTAGGTTACCCATCTAGCACAACAAGAACATAGAAAAAGCAAAGAAATCTCATCTAGCACAACAACAACAATATGCATAGGCCTTCTCGCCCCTGATGCAACGCACGAGCTGGATGTCTTTGATGCCCACCATCGTCGGCGTTGATTGAGTGTCTTGCCTCTTGTAGACTTGTGCGCCGTTTGCTTCGTGCGGGCTATTATGGTAAGGGTCAAGGAGGAGGATAACAACAAGGAGGAGGAGGGACAGCAAGGAGGAGAGAAGGAGAACATCAAAGAGGAGGAATAACAAGGAAGAGGAGAAGGAGAAGAGCAAAGAGGCTGGGTTTTGGTTATTATTTATAGGGGAGGGAGAAGTGGGAGTGCGAAACTTTTGGCGCAGGGATCTGTGGGGTGAGGGTTGGTGGATTTCAATTGGCTAGGATTGGGTTGAGGAGGATCGACCGCCCAGTGGTCGATTATCGCGCACGGTTCTACATTAGAACCGTCTGTGAATTAGATCATAAGTTGTATATACCGTCGGGAGAGCGGCGACGGCGTGGACGGTCTGTGATAATTATAGCCCAGACGGTTCTAGTTTAGAACCGTCTGTGATAATGCAAAGTCAGAACGTATCTCTCGTGTTTCGTCAACGTATCTCGATCGTTGTACGAAGCGTTTATATCATTAATGTTTGGTATACGAACCGTCTGTGCTAAACGTTAAATATGTGTGCCAACGTAGACGTACGCACAATATGGCTTCTACTATTCTTGTGATCATCTCCTTCCTCTCATCTGTTCATCGAGAGTTGTTCGGCCGGAACCTTAAACATGCGGCTAGCAATTTACATCTGGAGTAGCTTCTCCGCACACGCCCTGCTCTCCTTCCCCGACTTTCTTGCATCCGTCAGCTCGACCTGATCATCTGCTGTCGACAGAGGGGTCTCGCTGCTCCTCACCCTGGTTCTTCTCTACAAAGTGCACAAAGCGGAAAAAGCTCTTGTGGCATCGGAGAGATAGATGGATAGCATTGCCGATCAAGCAGAAATGGCAGATTCTGAGGAATCTTATAATGATATCCTCTACGAGATTATGGGCTATGTTACTGATCATTTGCGGCTGGAGGAGGAAGTGCTAAGGACAAGGATAATCTTAACGGCGTGTGAGAACTTAGCGGCTGATCCTCCAAGTCCCAAAGTCGAAGAAGAAGCGTACGAGGCCCAGAAGATTAGAATCTGGGAATCTCTTTATTTGTGCGACTTTTGTAATAAATTTGCCTAGAATTGAAATTAATAAATTTACCTTTAATTTGTGATCATCTCTTCTCTCAGTAGTTCTGTAGTTAAGTTATTAGAAGCAATGTGTACTTATATATTAACCTCTGATCATGTACAAAATATCACAGACAATTGTTACGAAAGGGACATCACAGACGGTTCTTGTTAAAAACCGTCTGTGTGACTTTCACAGACGGTTCTTAACAAGAACCGTCTGTGATAGTCTGCACAATACAGACGGTTCTTGTTTTGTATAAACCGTCTGTGATGTAGCCGTCTACTATAGCCTGTTTTGTAGTAGCGGATTCACACTAAATTATCATGCTCCACAAGGCGCCTTAGCGTCCGTGCTACGAGTTCGATCTGGATCTCGCATGACATATGAATATATGGTATCATGTCAGACCCGGATTTTTCAATCCAGAGTCTCCTGTGATTTGCTGCATTATTCCCTAGATCAGTAGATAATGCGCACAGGTACATTGTTGTATCATCTCATACATCGCATACACAGGAATATTACAAATCAGAGTTTTTAAATTATACCACGTCGGGCAACAGTTTTACAAAAAAAAGCGGCACATAGGCCAGATGTTATCATTACAACCAGACAGCGGAAACAAAAGCAAAAGTGAGACCATGACCACAGGCAAGCGACTGGGGGTAAAGTGAACGCATATGTTACCTAGGCTTAGGTAACATAAATGCTCACGATGCCGTAGGTCTAGCTTGTCTATGTTTAGAAAACGTAAGTGACGTCTTAATTTCATTCTTCGCTCCGTCCTTCTATGGCGGGGGCATCTTCATGAGCATAATGATCCTGCGCCCCTGTTTCTGTTTTTTGTTTTTTGGTAATGCGAGTGTGAGCACACTAACCACCGTGCTCAGCGAGTCAATGCACAAAATACAGCAGGTAGTATGCATAGCTTATCAATGAAGGCTCATGTTATTTTATTTGCCAAAATTTGCTTTTAAATACAATACTTTAAAAATTGTCTATGACCTAGTATTTTGGACTTTAAACAATGTTGTATAGAACATATACTTTTAATGTCATCGATCCAGAGACCATCCACCATTACATGGTCTCTGCTCTGCATGCTATATCTTCAGCGTTATAGCCGCTTAAATTACCACTGGGACGACACCTAGGACAACACAAATCAGGGCCTTTCTCTGCCCTTCATTTTTCCATTTCCACCCATCAAGAATTTGAAATAGAACTATATCTAGCCAGGTTCCTATGTCCGCCCTTGACTGTGGGCACGGCTATTCGAATAGTTCTTACTCTACAGAGTTTGTACACTTTACCCACAAGAGATAAATCTGCTCGTTTCCCCGCATGATTCCTTAGTCATGCAGTTGAGTAGATTATCATAGGACTGTTATAATGCATAATCCTACTTGTGGTTACGCCCGCTAAGGTCTATCTTCTGTAGGATACGACCATCACTCAAGAAGGGTCCCTTGTGAGCCATCACGGGCAATGGCGGGGATGAGACCATCCATCCCTTTGCTCGTGTTCACACCTGCATGTAACCACACTAGAGCTATGCAAATTAGTTAGCTCTGCCTACATACCCTGGGAGGCCATCAAAAGATTCGGTCCTTAGGGTTATCTGGGCGGTTCTGCCACTAACCCCCTTTGTGCTTCCACTGCACTACTCACACACTCGAACCATCCGTCTAGATATTTAAGCAAGTAGTGTTTTTGGGAACATAAAATAATCATACCAACATATACCAGTCATCATCACAAGCCCAACCAAATTCTCTCATGTTTAAAAGTGATGCTTGGGCATTTCCACGCCCATGAATATCTAAGCAATACTAAGCATGGTATATAGTTACAGACATATTTTTGAAAGGTTACTATCATAATTTTGCTAGGGTGACAAGGTTCACATAATCAAGTATTCGAAAGGGGGGTGTAACATTGATCAAGGAAAAACATGGACATATAACTAGGAACTTAAATTAACATGAATTTGAATATAAAAATATTAGCATGCAATTTAAGAATTTAAACAAAAGTAATTTGCAGAAAAAATAGGTTCAATATGATCAAAGCATTGACTCGCCTTGGTTACAGAGGTCTTGATGTTGTGCGTCGGAGTCTACAGCAGCTGCAGCTTCCTCTTCTTGGGCTTCGAATGCTATTTTTATGTGCGCGAAAATTTGTATAAAAATTAGCAAAACAACCAAAATAGCACAACAAAATTCAAACGAGTTTCAAAAATATTGGTTTTGGTCCCATTGGATAGCTCTTGAATTTAGATGAATTTATAAATTGGTTTCATTTAATTTGGAGTTAAAATGAATAAGTTATGCCCATTTGAATACTTTCGGTCTGATTAAATACCGAAAATAACAAAATCTGACAGGTGGGGCCCACTGTCAGTGACCGCGCTCACACGGGCGCTGACATGTGGGGCCCAGGTGGCAGCGGCTTCTCTTCTCACCCCCTTCCGCCTCTAGCAGGCGGGGCCCAGCTGTCAGCGGGACGCGCGTGCGTGCAGTCGCTAATAGGTGTGACCCTCATGTTAGTCGGCGTTTTAAAAGAAAATGGCTCAACCTCAGGCGCTGCTTGAGCGGGGGCTCGAATGCGCGCCGAGGGAGCCGGGGAGAAAGGAATTGGCGCTATTAGCTGGTATGCGGCAGCATCTTACCCTTATAGGGTAATAATACCTCTTGAGGTATCGCGCGAAGAGGGTGGGGCAGAGGCAGTCCGGGGCCGAGGAAGACGGTGGCGTCGCCGAGGAAGGACCCGGGGCCTGGGTGATGGCCAAATGGGTTGCCAACGCCGCGGTGGAGCTGATGACGGCGTCGGGGAGGGTCGGGGATTGCCGGAGGTGGGTCGACGATGTGCGGCGGGGGTGAGCTCGGGGGGCGTCCGGTGACAGCGAGGTACGGACGACGAGAAGCTCGGGTGAGGTCGGGAGATTGTTGGCGACGCTCTGGAGATGGTGTGGAAGCAAGGAATTGGATTTATATGGCGAGGATTGGAGGAATTATGAGGGCGCCATGACCGGAGTTGGGGAAGAAATGGAATTGCCGTGACCGGGTGGCTTTGAGGTCGATTGCTCACGGGAAGGAAGAGGATGGCTTGGCGATTCATTGAGGCGCCCAGCTTTATAGCCGGCGGGGCGTGGCCGCCATGGTGACCCGTCTTGGGACAAGTTGAATGTCATCGGGCGGGGGGTAGCAATGACAGCCGGTGGCGGAGGGTGCAGCGGGTTCAAGGGCGCGCTTATCGCGTCCTTCCCCACGTCGCGCCCCTTGTTGGATTCGAGCGATCTTGTCGTGCGGCACGGATCGAGGCGCAACGGAGAGGGGTCTGGCGCAGGGGGGAGGAGGAGGAAGAAAGGGGGGCCACGCAGGTGGAGCCCGCCGGTCAGTGAGAGGCCTAGAGAGAGTGGGGGTCCGACGAGCTGGGTGGGTCAGGCCACTGTCTCCCTTTTTTTTTCTTTTCTTTTTTTTCTTTTTAAGTTTTTGGTGTGTGGTTGGTGTTTGTATTTAAATTTTTATATGTGGATACTTATGTTTTGAGGACAAGTATCTCCCTCATTTTTATGGATCATCTTTTCATATCCGGATTTGAAATTTGAAATTTCTATTATTTAAACAGGTGTAATTCTTTCTCGAAATGTTTAACTTTTTGGAACTTTAACCAGCTTTTCCAGAATATACTATAAAAGCTCAAACTCAAACACAATGCATTAAAGAATAATTCACAATATTATATTTTAAAATTTTTAAATTTTCAGGAGGTTACATATCACCACTCGACTATGTGCTGCTAAGTGTGCTTATGTGATTTCTGATACATGGTTGCAAGCGCTAGGGCTAGGCATCCCAAGGAGAACTGAAGACGTGCGAAGAGAGCCGCGAGTCAAACTGCATATGCAATTGCGAGATTCACGCTGACGCACGTACGCGCTGCGCACCGGCCGGCCTCGGGGGCGGCACGCACGTGCAGGCGCGCTATTTCGGCCGGCTGATCCACCGACGAAACCCCAAAGCACGCGAGGCGACGCGCCGATCGACTCGCGGATTACGTACTCGCCGTCGCATGCCGTGGCCGCGCGTGCTCACGGCGTACCGTGATTCGCCCTTCGCCACTTCCATTCCTTCACGCATCATGCATGTGCGTGCCCCTGAAATTCAGTGACAAGAGTACCAGAGATGCTTCCATAATTTCTTTAAAGTAATTTCAACAGCTTTTAAAACAGAACTGAATGTTGGATAACGATTATTTATCTTTTTATGTACTTTAAAATTAATGCTATTCTTATTAGCGTGAAAAATATAAAAGCATTACTTATACGTTAATGAAAGAAAATGGCGAGATCAAGCTTGTGCACCATTATATGCTCCTCTCGAACGCAGCAAATTCGCTGAAATTTTGTGGAGAACATATGTATTCATTCACTATCGCAGAATTGCTACGAAAACCATGTATTTGTTGCACACTATTGCGAATCTGATGCGAAGCCCTTAAAGTGAGATAGTGGGATTATGTTAATGTGATCCTACGATTTGTGTGGATCGGCATAACACATGAGCTTAATCAGATGGCCTAGATCGCGAGTTCACGTGCTGTTGGCTGATTCTTACTCTATTTTTTATACAGTCCTGTACATGAAGTTGTATACGGAGATGAGCAAAATCAATGCATATTTGTATACAGGACTGAAAACTGTATTGCAGGATCAGAAATTAACTTGCGCGCGCTTGACGTAACGAGCGGATGAGATCCGGCCTCCCCGTAAGCACTTCGCAGTGCACATTTTCCGATGTCTCATCCCACAAACCTCACGAGATATATAGAAGTAGGAAAATAGCACGCATGAGCACTAGCAGTATCTAGTCTAGCTGTACATCTCTCGCTGCCTCCCATGGCTCTCCCTCACGCCCTCCTCCTCGCCTTGTTCTTCGCCTCGCCGCTGCCGCGGCCGGCCACCGCCGACGACGGCGTCGCCGCGCAGCCGCCTCCGATAGTGCAGGAGTTCTACTACTACTCCCCTCCGCCGCCGTCGCCTCCTCTCACCGGTGGCGGCGGCGTCGGCGGGTACTCCTACTACTCGCCGCCGCCGCCGTCCTCGCCGTCGGTGCCGTGCAACTGCGAGACGACGACGCCGACACCGGGGATCTACAACTACAGCGCGCCGGGCGGGCAGTTCGCGTTCTTGTCCGGGTCCCACCCGCAGGCCGGAGGATGGCTCCATCCACGGCTGCTCTGTGCTATTGTTGCTGCTGCTGCTCTTCTTCTTGTATGGTGGTGTTAGTCACTCGATGCTGTTACTGAGATCCATACGTACGTGTAAGTGCGCTTCAAAATTACTTAGCCCCTCGTTTGGAATAGGGAATTTCATGGGAATCTCGTAATAATCATATTGTTTCCTTTAAAATTTCTATATTCGAAACTAGTCCTTACAAGGTAGTGGAAAATTCCGGAGGGCTTAATTAATCAAGGGATGTATATGTATTCTGTTGTTGCTATCCACATTTGATAAAATGGATAAACTAAGGCGAATGCATGTATGCTCCGTGTATTATGAAAATTATTTTTATCAAATTGTTGTTTTACAAGAAATGTCTGCACTTTCAATTATTATATTTTGGTTTGCACCTACTTACAAATGGTTATAATTTATTTGTGAAGGATCATGTGAAAAGGTCTATGATCAATTGGTGATGAACAATTGGCGCATTTGTTAAGTTAGATTTTGATTTTGTAAAAATTTGAAAAATTCAGTTTTGTTGTTTGTCAAGGGCGGTCTAGCCGGCATATAATTGTGGTCTGATCAGTGTGCATTAGGCGGTCTGACCACTGGTCCGGTGTGATTGGATTTTAGTTGGTGGTTAGACCACCGGTGCGGTACGACTGGATCCTAGTTGATGGTTACTTCTTTTCAAATAGTGTATTTTGGATTTGGACACGGGCAGTCAGACCGGCCGTTGGTTAGCGGTCTGACTGGTGTAGTCTGACCGTCATGGTGAGGGCAGTTAGACCGGATTGACAAGGGAAAACATATCGGTGATATTCTAGACATGTCTAGGGTGACCAGAGAGTTTCTAGAAATGACAGACATGTTTGAGGTACCTAACACATGTCTGGGGTGTTGGTAAAAATGGGTATTAAGTTGGTTTGAGTATGAGCATGACATAGGTGCTGGTGTTTGATTGTGTTGAGTTGCAAAATGAACTATTTTGACTAACGTAAGCCAAGTGTATGGAACTTTTGCTTGAGATGGTTGCTTGGTCTTTGGATGTGCAGATGGCTTCGAGAACGTTAGTGGTCAACGACAAGTGACCGGGACTAGGTGGGGGAGTTGAGGTCTGAGCGGTCATGTAAGTCCGGGTGAGACTACGTGGCTCAAGCGGGAAGCACATGAAAGACAATGATCATGAAGAGACGAGTTTGTGCATGTAGTATACCAAGTGATGAGACCGATGTGCGTAGAGACGGTTCCAGGAGTCTGAATGCGTGAATACATGATGGCTAGTCATTAGGCACTATGGACTACATGTCAAAACATTCGGAGATATTTTGATGTGAAGACATGGCGGGAAATGGTAAAGTGGATCGGAACTAAGCTCAGGAAGAGTTGAGGTTTAGAACAGTCAAGGAAGCTGAGTGCAGTCATGTGCAAGGTGGGGATACGACATGCCAAGTGACTTGGACCTGTTTACAAGCAAGGACGGTTTGGTCGGATCCGGACGTGCGAGAGACTTGGTGAGAAATCATTGGGGGCACATGGGAGGTGATAGAGTCAAAGGAAGATACTCGAAAGCTTTGTCGAGGGTATTTTGAGAGTTTACCAAAGCACAGGGTTTGAGCCTTGGACAAAACCAAAGTGCAAAAAGGCACAGAGGAGAATCAGTTTAAGTCAAGGTGAGCTTGTTTGGCTAAGTGGATTGATTGTTAAAGTGTTAGTTAGTATGGTTGATGAGTTTCCCCAAGTGCTTAGCAGATTTTGACCCGTTAAGTGGTGCCGGCTATATTAGGGTCAAGAGGGGAGAGCTAGGGTGGAGGCTTAGAGAGAGACATTGAGATATTAAGTCTCGAATAGTCTATTCTCTCCCTTTCTATGTGAGAAATCTTGCGTGAGTAAAGGTGGTGCTTTGAGGGCATCTTGTAACTATCCATTTACTCGTTAATCACTTACTCCATAGATAATAAATCAACTCTTTGATCCATTTTTAGTGTTCACTTGTTTTTTGCTTAGTTTTTTATGTTCTTGAGTAAGAAATTCGAAACCGGCCGTGTTCTAGGTGGTTTTGTCCCAAATCTTTGCCTAATTAATCTTGTTAGGACATGTGGGTGTAGATTTAGAAGGCCTCATATCTTAGATCCCCACGAGCAAGAATTAATTTAGATTTTATGGTTTTTGGTATTCTTATGACCTAGATTTAATTCTATCCTTTTTAGTGAACCCGAGCCTAAGAATCTTGTGGTCTTGATCGGTTTAGGTTCCTATTGCCTTAAATAAGTTTTATGCAAAATTTGAAAGTGTTGGATGAGATTTGAGTTTTGACCTAAGAGATTTTTAGTTTTCGAATAGAAGACCGGACAGACCGACCCTAACCTGCAGTCAGACCGGCTTTGCAGTCAGACCGCCCTTGTCCCTATGATCTGACCATACTTGACGGTCAGACCAGCCCATCTATGACGGTCTAACCGGCTTTGTGCTAAACATTCTTGAATTCGTTGGTTTTGGTCTCTAACTTTGCTTTATGTAGCTCAGTTGATGTAATCTGAACTTGATTACTAATAGTTATTTAAGTGAAGATTTTAATACCGTTGAGGGAATAGTTTAAGAAATTATTTACCCCATCGGTTTATCGGCATCGGTGGTTAAGTTTGCTTACTACTCGTATGAAGATGACAGTATGACGCGTGATTTGTCAACTCCAAATTTCTATGTGAAGGGACCTTTCAATTAACTAGAGCTGATGGGTAGATTTTGCACGTGCTATTTTTTTTAAGCTAGGAGCCTTCATTAATCAGCAAAATTCAAAGAATTACGATCCGTTCAGAGACATGAGGATAAAAGGCAAGGGCTCGTAGGAAGCCAGCGCGGTCTCCTGTCCGGTACAAGCATGCTTGGCACGCACGTGCGTAGCGTTATTCGTATCTCTCTGAACAAACTGGTAAGAAAACTCATCAAACAAAAGAGAAAGCTCTCTAGCTCCTACCAAAATGCAGGCAATAGGAGACCGATCCTCTTTCTGCTTCCACAACGTCACCAACCGCTGACACTGCGATTTAACAGCTACCTTGTGACATCTCCTTCGCTCATTCACTGGGCAAGAAGGATTCCATCGCTGCAAGCTAATGCTTCGACGACGAGAGGGTCCGTAATTCACGGTATGGCTTTGCCATCGCTGCTAAATCGGCAAAATTGAATAAGGCTTGCTCTTAAGCTCTGTGCGTGATAACAGGGTGACGAGCATTAACTATACTCAGCGATGGACTCGAGATCGAAGAGAGACTCATTGGGAAGACAATACGTGTGGTAAGTGTTAATGCGGTTGACCTATATTGCTACAGCAAGTCAGCGACCGATTTATGGGGGTAGTATGAGATGGAGATAATTAAAAAGAGACACCAAAGCACAGATCTTAGTACTTGTTTAGATCCAAAGAACCAGCAACCTTCAATCGTTCTTTTGTCGCAGGCACTACCACACCGACGATGGTGCATGGATGTTACTTGGGGATCACGGAGATTCATGGGACGGTTGGATTTTGTCGATGACGTGACCTGGCTCAATTTAGCAGGGAATAAGTCTTCAACCCAAAATTGGGTACGTGCATGACACCCCCTTCCTCATTCCTCAACCGTCAATACCAGTTAAAACCACCCTAGTTTCACTTACGGGACATCTACGTGTACGTTTACATCATCTGTTCTCTTTTATGTCCACATCAGTACCACATTTTCCACCTTCTCCCTCCTCTTTCATCATCCTCTTTCTCTCTCTCTATCTCTCTCATCCCATCCAAGGCGCCGTATGTCTGTATTTGTACCTTTCCACATCGGGAATGCAACGTAATCCTCGCATTGTCAACATATGTCTGATTGCTTGGTATATCAGACTTGATCACCAAAGCTTGCAGCCGCTGCCCTTGTGATGGCGGTGATATGTTGGTGCAGGCACTGATCACGCAAAATCTAGCTCTTTGCATTGCTCGGAAGCAAAGGAGCACCTCCTCAGAGACCTCCTCGTGCAACGAGTATCCAGATATAAGTGTGTTCCATAGCACCAGGTCAGGCTTGTCAAACTCATCGAATGATTTCCTCAAACAAAAACCTCATCAAATGCCTTCCTTGCGTCCTGAAAACTACAACATTTGGCATACAAATCGACAAGGCCACCCTCTACATGTGGATCGTGTGTGCACTTTCTCTTGATCATGCATCTGCAAAGGAGTTGAGGACGAGCAGGTGGTTGGCAAGGAAAGTGGTGGGTGGGAGGTGCAACTTGGCGTACCATGCGTGCAAGGCGCTGGTGGCCAGGTCGCTGCCGGCCGCGCTGGCCCTCAGGAGGGCAACAAACTGGGCATCGCCCGCGGCATCCAGGCCACGAATTTTGGATGTATCTAGCACTATATGTCTTCTAAGTTTCAAATATAGCACTCTGCATATAAAAATTCCGTTTCTAGCTCCTGTTCCGACCGCGAGACTCCGGAGGCTCGACACGTGGGCAGTCGCGCGGTCCAGCACCGCACGACCGATCTACAGTCGAGACATGCGGTCCGGGACCGCACGTCTTCACTATAGGCGGTCGTGCGCTGCCGTCTTCACTGCCTACCGCACGTCTTCGAGACACCTGTTTGCTTTGGCTCAGCACCAGCACCGCACGTTTGCATTCATGTTTGCATTCATCCAACTGTTTGCACATTTATTACAAGAGAATAATTGTGTTGTTTCAGGACCATAGATGACATGGAAATTAATTATTCGGAGTTCAGTCTTGACCACGGGTAAAACCATAATGAGATGGATGGATCATCAAAGAGATAGTGGTTCATTGAAAGCAGAAGCAAACATGCGGACTGGCAGCGCATGACCACCTTGCTATAGTGAAGACGTGCGGTCCCGGATCGCACGTCTTGACTATAGCTCGGTCGTGCGGTGACGGACCGCACGATTGCCGAGCCTACGGAGTCCTACGGTCGGAACGGGGTTAGAAGCGGAATTTTTATGCGCAAGATGCTATATTTGGAATTTAGAAGGTATACAGTGCTACATACGTCCAAAGTTCCCAGGCCACAGGCGCAGCAGACGGTCACCTAGGCATGGCTACTGTATGCGGTCTGCCAAGCTCACAGATGCGGCGAAGCCCCTAACAGAGCCGCACCCATTTATGCTGATGTAGGATTGTCGATGACAATCAGAAGAGATGGATGAATGATTGTAGTTGGCAGAGGATTTTTTTTTGTTTTACACTGTATTAGTTTCTGGCCATTCAACCTGCTAATCACAAGAAAAAGAAACAACCAAAAATAGTATTAAAGTCAATATACCTTGTGCTATTGTTGCTGTACGTGATGGCTTTGTATACACACGCCGATGGATATGGCTTTGTATGCATGGGCTCCTCAGACCATGCGATCATCCGTGCACTCATCAATGGCAATATCAATCAAGAGCCGTCGTCAAAACTTCCATCCGAACACAGGAATACAACCGCCTGCACAAAACTTCAATCAACAAAAATTTCAGCAGACGTCTCGGCCGCCGCTCGCTCCTTTTTTTTTTTACGATCGACACGGCCGCTCAATATTTCGATCTTTGAGACTTGTACACAATCACGGCCGTGCTCACGTTTCTTCGATCGATACAAATCAGCTGCCGTACGTCAACTTCCATCAGACTCAAAGCATGCAAGCGGACTCTTTTTTTCTATGCCCCAATCACAAGCCGCCGGACATTTTTTCTCTCATCAAAAGTCACGGCCGCCGCACCACAACTCTCAACAACGTCACGATCACCAATCAGCTGCATGATCTGTTGCCATGCATGCGAGCAGCCTTCGAATCTTAGAGTCGCCGTCAACTTCCATCAACCACGCCAATGCTTACAACCATCAGCCATGCATGCTCACCACTTCCATCAGCACGTTTTTTTCTTATTTAGCACAACTATCCAACAACTCATCTATTTAGCCGTCGTCTTCGTATTTTTCTTTTATACAACCGACTCTCTCCTATTCAATCTCTATTTAAAACCCTAATATAACTCATCTAATTAGATCTAAATATTTTTATCTCAATCAGACTTTCGACCCACTACTTTTCAAGAGACCTAAAACCCTTCCTAACATGGGTTTTCCATAATTCCAACTTTTCTAGCACGTCATGTGTTTAAGCCTCCAGGGCCGCACCTCCCGTAGCTTCTCCACGCATCATTCATCACGTGTCGTAGCCGCCGGACCGTACCTCTGTAGCTCCAACACGTATCATCCATCTCTGATCTCCATGCACCCTAAGCATGAGCCCGACCATCTCGTGATTTTCTTGACCGTCTAAACCTCGGATCTCCCATCCTAGTCCCAGCCCACCTCGTCACCGACCATAATCGCCTCTATGCTCAACCTGCACATGCAAAGACCAAAGAACATTTTTCTGGCACAAGTTCATCCCAACTTGATCAACATCAGTCCACACATACCACACGCCTCGCATAACATCGATAAACAGTATTATCAAATATTCATCAGAAATCAACCATTGTCAATTATTTATCACCAAAATAATCTAGACCTAGCCACATGGTCTAACAATCACCTCCTTGATGAATACATTGACAACATCACAAGATTGCATGATGAATTAGCTTCAACCAGATATAAGTAAAGAACTGAAGCCGAAAAAGTATTTCAAGCCACAAATCTCAAATCTCTCCGAAAACTCTCCCCCTCAATACAAGAGAGGCAAATTTAGCAAATATCTCTAATATCTCTCCATTCTCTCTAATTTCTCCCCCTCTGGTAATGTAATCATCAAGAAACTTCAAAGAATGAATAATTCCAAGAAGGGGCAATGAGAGTAAAAATCAAGAGGATTTGTAGATTATATAAGTCACTGTGCATTGATTTAATAAAGGAACCAACCCATATTTTTTTAGTAGAGCTATCTAGATCATATAAAGTCATATATCATATAGCAATGTCAAAACCAGTGTTGAGCATGATTAAGCAATTTATATTAATAACAGGCATCTCAACAATGACCAAATCAATTATAAACTAAGAGCACAATGAGATATCACAACAAAAAGTCAAAGCTTAAAAGTGAAGCAAATTTTAAATCCAGACGAGCTAGCAGTCTCGTGTAACAACTTGTTGCTGGGAGATTTGATTATTTGCCACTCTTAAGATGTGCACTTAAGGATTTGCCACTCCATGTATCACTGACATGTGGGTCCTGGGCCCACATGTCAGTGAGACATGGAGTGACAAATCATGAAGTGCACATCTTAAGAGTGGCAAATGCTTAAATATTCCCCTGTTGCTCGACACTAAATTCATAGGCATGTGGCATGCTTGTAGCATACTTCTTTTCATAATGAAATGCTTGTAGCATACTTGTTTTAGATGGTGGCATGCTTAAAACATACTTCTTTTTATTTAGGCACTTTTTGTGCCTTTTTCTTTTTGTGTACCATGGCATGCTTGAAGCATACATCTTTTCAATTTTTTCTTGCTCATTTTTTTATAACATGCCAAATTGAATGACCATAAAAAGATTGTAATATGAAACATGCGAGCCTCCTAGCCAAGATTTAAAATAAGACTCACAATCAAGCTAACCCTTTTCGATGAACATCGTAGAGTACTATCTATAATCAATCTAGTTAAAGTATACTGCTATGTCATATTTTAGTTCAAGTATAGCAAATTAATTATAACCAGTCATGATCAAAGCTACATAACATATGAATAAATATGATAAAGAGAGCTCTATTTAAACAACTCATTTAATTTCAATGGTTTGGACTTATTGACTTATTTGACAAGTATAATAAACAAAACTTCCTAAAATTTTTAAACAACAAGCTCCTCCTTAGAATAATCCCATAAGATCTAACACACCCAACTTACTTCGCAAATGAGCAAAACGAGAAGTATCAAGCAATGTTGAAAGAATATCAGCAACCTGAGAATCTAACTCAATAAGGTGTAGGACGACATCACCTTTTCCACATGGTCTCTCAAAAAATAAAATCTCTTAGAAGCAATCAAAAACAGAGAAGAACCATCAAGTATTCCAATCAAGCAATGATGTAAAAGACCAGAAACCGATATAGCTCATGTTCTCCATCCTTATCAATTGTTCTTACATCACAGGAAACATCGGTCTTATGGTACCGGGATTAGTAAAATAAGATCTAGGAATGCAGTACTGAGACACACGACGAACATGAGCAACAAAGCTAGAACCAAAATCACATGCATGTGGGTGATCAGAATGCCCAAAAGAACGTGAATTATTTGAATTAAATCCCAATCTATCATGTGAAGCAGATTTAAATTCATCATAAATGTTCTCTAAAAATATAGCTTTCGTATTTGTTATAGGAACAAAAGAGGTTGGACGTTTTTGTCTTAAAACATTCAATATTTCCTTCTTATCTTTCTTAGCTCGCCTAAAACAAAATTCATGCAAGTGTCCAACTTTTCCACAGTAGGTGCAATGAAATTTAACATAACCAGAATTTTTTTGAAATGATGAGCTAGCACCTACAGGATTATTTGATTATTTTTGCACAAAACCAGCAGATTTAAACACAGTTTGTTTTGGTTCAGGTTTTACTTCAATTTTTCCAGGTTCGAGAAGCTTAATAACTTTAGGAGGATTATTCTTGGCATGCTCAACAAAATTAAATCCTAGATCACGATTTTTCACACTTGTTTTTGACTTGTCTAGAATCATATTCAAAACTTTCTTGCCAAAAAAAATTCTCTCTAAAGTGTTTTTCAGGTACTCATTCTCTTTAGCTAGAGTGGGACAAGTTGTGCATTTAACAAGTTCATTCATAAGATATTTAGAAGCACTAAACTGAGTCAATCTTTCTTTTTCAGCAAAATCATTAAGTTGTCTAGTTAGTGCTTCTATTTCTGTGTTAAACTTAGGATAGTTAGAGCAAGAGGATATCTCATGATAAAATATTTGTTGAATTGTTTCTTATGATGAATTAAGTCTAGCTTTTAGCAGTTCACAACTAGTGCAAGTTTTAGATTGAGCATTTGAAATACTTGACTCTAAACATGTAGAAGAGCTAAACTTGAGCTTTTTAATTTCATCATTTGCAAGTTTTAACTTTTTAAAGAGTCATGTGTCAATCTTAATTCATCAAGTTTAGCAGTTACATCACTAAGTTCAACCAGGTTTGATACATTAATTGTTCTAGCAGACTCCAACTGAGTATGTAAAACTTAGCAAGATTCACAAGATTCATCATCAGGAATAGAGGCTCTAAGTCTATTGATTTCAGAATTTAAGCTCTCAACAATGAAATCATGATTTTTAATTTTCTTTTTATACTTTTTGAGCTCTTCTGTCAATCTAAGCACAACACGAGATAAATTAGTATAAGAAGGTTTTATCTCATTAGGATCACTATAAAGATCATCATCATTGAGCTCCTCACTGTTGGCCATAAAACGCATCCCTGTGAAGTCCACCTTTTTTGCCTTCTTACCATTGCTCTCATCGTCGCTTTCAGAATCATCATCACTCAAAACAATCTCATCATGTGCTGAAATTATCTTGTTGACTGCCCTTCGATAATTGCGCTTCTTGTTTGGATCAATCTTGATTTGAGGGCGACAAGTTGGAGCCTTGTCATCCTTAATCTCCTTACTCCTCAGTTTGGGGCAATTCATCTTAATGTGGATTAACTCACCACATTCATAGCATCTGATTAGAGCTCCTCTTCGTTTTAATCTGATGTTGTTAATTGCCTTGGTCACCATGTTGGAGAGAAGTACAAGCTACTCTTCTAGAATTTTCTCTAATTGTTCATCTGAAATAGTGCAAAATGCAAAAAAAAAACAATAGAAGAAATATAAGAACTATCAACTTGAATAGTCACTAAGCCCAAATAATTAGTCTTGTTTATCCTGGCCAAAACATCAATCTCATGTGTTTTTATCTTGAAATAAAGATCATTCAAAGTGAGTGTTTCTATGTTAACAAAATGATTAATAGTAGTGACTAACACATTCCAAATAGACATATCCAAAGCATTTAAAATTTGACGAGCATTGTCAGAATCAGAATATGTGACATCTACAGATTGCAAATCACTAACAATTTTATGGAAGCAATCAAAAAGACCAACTACTGATTCTTTAGGTTTCATCTCAAATTTAGAATACTCCTTTTTGAATTGATTCTGGCGCACACCTTTAACAGATTTAGATCCTTCATGATAATCCGCTAGAGTGGTCCAAATTTTATTTGCAGATTTAAGGTGAGCAATTCTGACAAACTCGTTTCTACTTAAACCTTGCAACAACATATTTCAAGCCTTAGCATTAGCTTCAACATCAGAGGAATTTTCAGTTGTAATAACGGGAGACACTTCATATGTATTTTCAACTTTTTGCCAGATAGAATTACCTTGTGCTTGAAGAAAAACCTACATACGTATTTTCCAATAAAGATAATCTGATCCATCAAAAAACGGTGGCTTGCCTGAAAAATGATCCTGATCTGAAGCCATTAGAACCTGCTCTAATACCACTTGTAGGATCGTCGATGGCAATCAGAGAGGAGGGGTAAATGATTGCAGTCGGTAGAGGATTTTTTTTGTTTTACACTCTATTAGTTTCTGGCCGTTCAACCTGCTAATCACAAGAAACAGAACAACAAAAAATAGTATTAAAGGCTAATATACCTTGTGCTATTGTTGCTGTACGTGATGGCTTTGTATACACACGCTGATGGATATGGCTTTGTATGGATGTGCTCCTCAGACCATGCGATCATCCGTGCACTCATCAAAGCCAATATCAATCAAGAGCCGCCGTCAAAACTTCCATCCGAACACAGGAATACAACCGCCTGCTCAAAACTTCAATCAACAAAACTTTCAGCAGAACGCCTCGGCCGCCGCTCGCGTTTTCGATCAAAATGAGTCGGCCGCCGCTCGCTCCTTTTTTTTTATGATCGACACGGCCACTCAATATTTCGATCTTTGAGACTTGTACACAATCACGGCCCGCGCTCACGTTTCTTTGATCGATACAAATCAGCCGCCATCAACTTCCATCACACTCAAAGCATGCAAGCAGACTCTTTTTCTCTATGCCTTAATCACAAGCCTTAATCAAAAATCATGGCCGACGCACCACAACTCTCAACCACGTCATGATCACCAATCAGCTGCATGATCCGTTGCCATGCATGCCAGCAGCATTCGAATTTTCACGTCGCCGTCAACTTCCATCAACCACGCCAATGCTTACAACCATCAGCCATGCATGCTCACCACTTCCATCAGCACGTTTTTTTTTCTTATTTAGCACAACTATCCATCAACTCATCTATTTAGCCGCCGTCTCCGTATTTTTCTTTTATACGGCCGACTCTCTCCAATTCAATCTCTACTCAAAACCCTAATATAACTCGTCCAACTAGACCTAATCCTTTTTATCTCAACCAGGTTTTCAGCCCACTATTTTTCAAGGGATCCGAAACACTTCCTAACACAGGTTTTTCCAAAATTCCAACTTTTCTAACACATCATATGTCGAAGCCTCCTGAACTGTACCTCCCATAGCTTCTCCACACATCATTCATCACGTGTCGTAACCTCCGGACCGCACCTCCGTAGCTTCAACGCGTATCATCCATCTCTGATCTCCATACGCCTCAAGCATGAGCCCGACCATCTCGTGACCTCCTTGACCGTCTGAACCTCGGATCTCTTATCGTAGTCCCGGTCCACCTCATCACTGACCATACTCGCCTCTATGCTCAACCTGCACATGCAAAGACCAAAAAATATTTTTTCGGCACAAGTTCGTTTCAACTTGATCAACATCAGTCCACACACCACACGCCTTGCATAACATTGATAAGAAGTATTATCAAATATTCATCATAAATTAACCATTGTCAATTATTCATCACCAAAATAATCTAGACCTAGCCATATGGTCTAACAGCTGCTATTCGCCTCGAGCACATCCTCTGTTCAGGATTGTGGAGAGAGAGTAGAGAGATGGGTGATGGAGAGAGAAGAGGATGAAGAAAGGGGATCCACCGGTGCCATGGTGCGAAGGATGAGATGGGAGGAGAGGAGAGAAGGGACAGGAGCAATGTGTGGATGTTGCCGTCATGAGGACCTGCCAGAATAGGATTGCACTGCCATCATGGATGGAGGCAAGAAAAGAAGATCGGGGGGAGAGGAGGAAGAGCATTTGCAGGGGTGGAGCCACCGCCTGGCGAGCCTGGGCGCCCAGGCTTTCCAACGGAGGACTCCAATCATCCCGTAGGGATGGACGGCCCAGGGGAGGCCAGTGGGTGGCGGGCGGGCGGGGCGGCAAGCCAGCAAGGCCAAAGGGGGCATGTAGGGACAGACAGCCGAGGGGGAAGGCTGAAGCTAGGAGCTCAAAAGGACGCACGGGCGGACGGCCGAGGGGGAGGCTAGAGCCGACTGCTCATGCTAGTAAAAAATTCTAGCTCCACCACTGAGCATCAAAGTATGACAGGCAGGTAGGGAAATTACAGTGCCATCTCAAATCCACATGGATGCCAAGTTGGGCACAAAATCAGATTAGAATGGCCTTAAGGGGTTAGTTGCCTAGTTTTGACAGTTGAAGGGGGTCAATTCTCCATTTTTGTAGCTCAGAGATGATTTTTAGACAAATGATAGTTCACATGGTGTCAAATTGTCTTATTCCTTTTAGTAGTCAATAATAGAAGATAAGAAGTGATTTTTGGAACATGTCATCTTTATATTTACTAATATAAAAGGAGTTAGTGGTGATACTATGTCACTCCCTCCACTCCCTCTTTACCCTATGCAAAACATAGGCTACAATAAGTGGAGCCAGACCCTCTCACACAACTTTCTCTTCTCTTTATTAGCTTCCCTAGCAAACTCACAATAAATTACAATTTTATCCCAGCAAACTACAATCTTAACCCAACAATGTTCTCTCCTCTTTATCAACTCCCTTAACAATTTCATAACAAATTATTATTTTAATTCATCAAGTGAAATTACTTCTAGTTTGGGCGGAGTCGCATGACGCAATGGAAGCATTGTAGGAGGGTGTGCCAACGGGTTCAACGGTGCTGAAGGACCATGTGATAAGGTTCATATTTTTGTTCTAATGAATCATTGCGAAATTAGAGGAGATAGGTTTTGGATTTTGCTAATTGTAGTTTTTTAGAACATCTTGCAGACCTAGCTGGTCAAACCGACCGGTGACAGCGGTCTAATCGGTAGCCACCAGCGGTCAGATCGACTAGAGCCAACAGTCTAATCGGCCAGGTGGTTTGCTTCAACTGAAATTTGTGATTTTGGGAATTGTAGTCTTGGGTTGGTTTGTTTTGACCTAGTTCAGTGCACATGTATTACATGAAGTATGTTTTGATTAAAGTGGGTTAAGTTGTGAAAAACTTATGCTAGGAAATGATTTTTTGGTCTTTGAATGTGTAGAGAGGCTTGTAGTCAACCATGGTCAATGGTAAAGATCAGGGCTATATTCATGGAAGAGCTGAGGCTTAGAACAATCAAGGATGTTAGATGAGATGGCTAAGCTCAAGCAAGGCACAAGAAAAGTGGGAAATATTGAAGGGAAGGTTCAAGCAACAGGTTGCGTCAAGTAGCTAGATATGTCCAAGTAAGGCAAGGTTCGGTGGAACCGAAACAACAGAGATTTACCGACGTATGGTAAACTAGTTGTGCACCTACATGAACCAAGCAAAGCGATTGCTTGCAAGAGAAGATGAAGACTGTGTCAATGAAGGGTATTTTGGCAATGAAGCCAAATGTTGGGAACCATGTGAATCAAAACCGTGGTGCTTGGAAAAGTGGTTTAGGTCAAGGAGAAGCTAAGATGATCAAGTGGATCAAAGTATCAGGACTTAGCAGATCCGGGCTCATATGCTTTGAAAAGTATGCATGAGTTGTATAAGTAAAACTCGTGTTGTGTAGGGGTTAACAAGTTTATCCTATTTATGCTAGTGGATAGTATTTATTAGGGTTAGATTTGAGCTGGTTGTCTCATCTATTTAATGGACTGGCATAGAGACTTGCAAGTTAACCATCCAACCATTCATTATTCTATCCAAGTGTTCTAACCATCCAACCATTCATTATTCTAGCCAAGTGTTCTAGGATTAGGATTTAAGAAGTGCAAGAATTGTGTTGTGCGCTCTTGTCCTCCAGATAGAGTTGCTATAAACATTCATCCTCAAGTAGCAATAAATTAGCTTTGTTATTCACTCATAGAATCTCCTTAACATGATTGAATTGTACTTGTTCTTATTGATTTTGATCTCTTGTTTCTCCTTCTTGATCTTGTTGTGTGTCAAGAATGTGTAAGTAATAGATATGACATATGGAGATCAATCCCTATCTATCTAGAAATCAGTTCTTGCAAGATTTTGAAGTTGCCCGGTTATGCTTGGATTTGATCTCATCGTGAGTTTTCTTGATCCAAGGGTTTTACCTCAAATCTTCAGGAATTATTGCTTACTGTGATATGTGAGAATACATCTAGAGCCATCTTAGCCATCCTTTACCCATGAGCAAGTCATATTCCATGTTTTTGGCTTTTGCTCAATTTTGTAGCAACCATGCTTATTCTTGAGAAAGGACTATACTTTAACAAGGATTGATATGATCCTTGGATAGACTAGATTCTTGAGACCTCAAGTAAGGTATGTGCAAAATCTCATCGCATTTGGCAATGAATTTTTGGAGTTGCACCAAAAGTAGTTTTGATTTTATTGATTTTCTATTCTAGAATAAGGAAGTGGTCAAACCGCCATGTACCTAGTGGTTAGACCACCTAGGCACTAGTCAGACTGCCGCTTGGTAGCCGATCAGACCACTAGGATTTTAGGTCTTCAACTCTCAAATTTTTGAGTTGATTGTTTTGATTTTGGATTCCATTCCTGATCTTTATAGCTCAGTAGCTACTAGAGTGAAGAATTGGTGAATATTTGAGAGAAGTTTTGAAGGCTCCATGCGCCCCCCTTGTTGTCATATCGGTCCTACAAGTGGTGTCAGAGCCCAGTTAGCTATTCTCATATACCTTAACCGGTCTTAGGAGCCATGGCATTAGATAAATATTCAACCAAACCACCCTTTTTATGAAGTTGATTTTTCTTATTGGAAGGCTAATATGTAGTCCTACATCAAGGCTCAAGAGCACCCAATTGGATCAAAGTCAAGAATTCTTATGTTGTATCGATTGATGATTAGGTGAATACACCAAATGTGGAGGCTAATAGCAAGGCTCACAATTTTCTAATTCAAGAGCTTAGTCAATCTGAGTTTGAGCGAGTTGCTCATTTGAGGTCTACTCATGAGATCTAAAAGATACTTGCTAACTACCATGAGAGCTCTACCACGGTCAAGGAAGTGAGATAGAACCAATTAAAAAAAGAGTACTCAAAGATCGAGCAAAAGTCTAGTAAATCATTGAATGAGTTGTGGGGAAGGATTACCAAAATTATCCATGATTTACGTACTGTTGGTTTGACTTTTTTCAATATGAAAATGCACACCAGCTACTGAGTGCACTTAATGTGAATGTTTAGGGAATGAATGTCACTTCCATTAATGACAACACTGTTATAGGTGAACTTATCATGGATAAGCTCTACTCAAGGTTGAAGACGCATGTGATTGACTTCATCTCATGTCTCCCCAAGATAAAGTCGATGGTACTTGTTATTGAGCCTACTCAGAGTAGTTCTTCTTATCCTTTGGACTTTGGCTCTTCTACATTTTTATTATCAACTTTACATTCTCTGAGTGATGAGCAACTAAGGAGGTTTTCTGAGGATGACTTAGCATCCCTTTCCGCTAAATTCACAAGGGCATATCACAAGGTGAGGACAAGAGGTGGGTCATGTCACCTGTTTTGAGTACGGTAAGCCAAACCATATTTGGGCCAAGTTCCCCATATTCAAGGGCAAGGAGAAAAGGACTCTCGAAAGCATCCTCAAGCTCATGACATGAAGTCTAAGAAGAGCAACTACCGCAAGTTTGTCAATTGGATACTTGCCACTCTTGAGAATGTCGACATGAGCGATGTGAACTCGGGAATGGAGGATGACAAGGACAACTCTCGGAGCAAGAAGAAGACCTAAGACTTCACCTGCATATGCTTCACGGTCAAGGGCGGCACCACTGATGTCGACTCCTCCGATGATGAGCCCTATAGTGATCCCGATGAGGTGTGTCCCTCCTCTAAAGAGATGAAGAGTGCTCTTATTGCAGCTAAACAAAAATAAAGAAACAAGCTAAGTTAATCAAGAACCATGATGTTATGATTGACAACTTGAATCTAGAAGTTATTATGCTCAAATATATGAATCCTGATGATGAAAACTATGAATCTTGCTTATGCTTGCATGATCAGTTGGCTAATATGAAAATAGCTCATTCCTCTGTTGTTAATCAACTAAAAGATACTCTAGATGAACTAGAATCTCTCAAGTTTGGTAATGATCATGATTGTTTGAATATTATTTCCTTGGATGTGATTCATTTAGATATTATTCCTTCGTCATGTTTAAACTATGTTTTGCTTAAACTACAACTTGATAGTGCCACTAAGGATTTCTCAAATTTAATCCGGATCATACGTACTCTCATTGTGAGGATAGCAAACTTAAGATGAAATAAATGACTGAAATGCTTCTTCATTCTAGGACTGAATCTTGTGAAAATTATCCTAGGCTCACAACTGAACTTGATGTTCTTAATAAGACACCAGGGGATAAATGTAAAAAAAATGAAGAATCCTTATCCATAATTGCATCTAAGAAAGTAATTGATTCTATTTTTATACATTTTGCACTTAAATTAGGGTAGATTTAGATGAGATGCATGAGAATTTGATGTTCTTAATAAGAAACTAGGGGATAAATGTAAAAAAATGAAGAATCCTTATCCATAAATGCATCCTAAGAAAGTAATCGATTCTATTTTTTATGCATTTTGTGCGAAAATTGGGATAGATTTAGATGAGATGCATGAGGTTTTCAGAATTAAATTCCAAGAGCAGTTGTGTAGGATTAGATAATCCACTTGTGTCTTATGAGGCTTTGAAACTTGGGGTTGTTGTCCATAAAGTGAGATATGCTAGGGCAACCAAAACCACTGAGTGTGTCACATGTGAGAACCTAGGCCAAGAGAATTGTAACACCCCAGGAGCCGCATTACCCTCGGATGCCACTAAACTAAGCTACAAGCTAGCCAATTTACTTTACATGGTAACATAAACTGGCAACAATTTCTGAATCATGTTAACCTAAGCGGAAGCATACTAAAACAAAGGTAAAGGAACACTGCTAATTAAAGAACAATCGCTAATAACTTTAACCAATTAAAGCGAACCACAACCTAACTTTAATAATTAAAAGTGATCAGCAATAAGAGATAAAAATGAGTAACTGGAGACTGCACTTATTTATTACAGTATGAAACATAATATAGTGTGTGACAGTGATGTGCTGCTCTACCCGTCCCATGCATGCTTGAGAATCACCTGGAAGGGGGGAAACAAGAGTGAGATAAAAACCTTAACAAGCAAATTGTTTAACAGGCTAATTAAACTACAACAGTTTAATCATCAACACTTATTTTCCACAATGACCACGTTTATATCCTCAATCTCAAATCACCACCAACGACAGTAAAAATATTAGCAAATAAATCTTGTTTGACTACTTTAAAACCTCAACCACTACCACTACCAAAGATAATAAAGCATATTTATGTTTTACCTCACTACTTTATTATTTCTCACATCCACAACTGCTATCAACAGTTACTACAAGAGAAGAATCTCATGCCACAATCACAACCCCTACCATACCACAAGGGACGATCCCCATTCCACGACCACAGCCACATTCCTCATACCACAAGTAACTCACATGAGCCAATTCCACATTACAACTATAAAGTTGTATTTGACTGCAAAATGATCTTTCCACAATGCAATGCATATGAATGCGTATGATTCACTGCACCCTTACCCAATAAGGTAAGAGTGTGCATCATACTACGACAATGTACGATACTGTACCGCTACAGTCGCGGCTAAATGCGGCGACATCCACAATGCAAATGTCATGACATGTTATGAATGATACGATAATCATAAACCACAAAACTTTAACCACGAATGTCAACAATCTAATCATCATGAATACTTCCTCATAACCCACCTGTATCTCATTAAGCACAATACCAATGTTTCATAAGATCATTACCACATAAGCCACATTCGATTCACCAAGATCATAATCCATTGATCTATAGGGAATTCTACCATATAGACCACAACATAATCATCAAGAATGCTACCACCACAACCACAAATATTCACTGAGAATACTACCATCTAGACCACAATATGCTCATAAAGTATTCTACCCCACAACTATATTGGTTCATCAAGAAAAATTCCGTATATCCACAATTAAACCATCAAGATCATGAACAATTGAATTCTTAAAATACTACCACATGAATCACATTAAGGAATCATGTAACAATGACATAGTACCTCAAATTAAGAGAATTATTAAATGTGAATGTAGAATAATTAACGAGTTAAACAGTAGCACAACCGCTACATTTACTTGACTCTACCGTTGAAGCGAAGCAATCACGTGCGTTCAGGAGCAAAACCACCTGTCCAAAAGTACCTCTCAGTACAATACAACAGCAATGAAAACGTGTCTTAAGAAGTAAAGATATCGCTAAACCCCAAATCCACACATATCCCTCTCCGCTTAACGGTTCTACACTCACTCATTGCAGACGGTACCTGCTTAATTTTTTGTATCTTTAAGATTATTAAACCATTTACAAAGACAGATATATTTCTGGATTTCCCACTTAAATACCTTCACTTTTTGTGTAGATCACTTATTTTTATTTCGTTACTATCAAGGTGTAACTTAACATGCAAAACAGAGGACGTTCTCTGTTTTGGCAATCTGGGCAGCCAGATTCTAACGCATCCCAACCACAGTGTAAGGCTTTAAAAATTATGATTTTCATACAGTAGTTAGATTACTGAATTCCCTTCATGTTTCTCAATTGTGATAAAAACATAAAAATCATCTACTACTCCTAAATCACACCTGAACAGCAATCTGCCCCAGTCTGCACCCCTGGCGAACAGCGAGATTCCCGACCCTTCTACGCCCAAATCCCGTGGCCAAACATTGTAAAATAAATACAGTAGATGGTTTTCGACGTCCTCTACAATTTTCCTTTTGGGAAGACCCGCAGGAAAAATTGTTTCGTAGGTCTAAACTGCGTAAACAGTCGCGCTGCGCGGATTGATCTATAGACAGATAGTGGGAATTCCCTAATCAGGGAATTTAATTGCTAATCCTCACCAATTCTTATGCTAAGAACCCTAATTACAGAAAGATCAGAGAGATTTGAGATGAGGGAGAGTTACCTAGGGGATCCCCTTGGATTCACCCGTCTTCTTCCCCTTCTTCTTCCTCCTTCCTTTCTTCTCCTTCCCTCCCTTCTTCTTCCTTCCTTCTCGCTTTCTCCTAGTACCAAGGACAGCAATGGGGGAGAGGTGGAGACATAGGGCGGAGGTGGGGTGGCGGCAGTGGGGAAAAAGGAGAGGGGCTAAGGGAGGGGGTTTATAAAGGGGGTGGTAGGGTTTAGGAGGGGGTAGAGCCCCGTTTGGGCTGGCTGGCCCAAGCGGCTGGCCCACCCCTCCAGACGGCCTAAAATATCCAAATTAATTTTTTAATTTATTTTTTAATTTTGGACAATTCTGCAATTTAATTTTTCACCTCCCGTGGTTTACCCAAAAATCGGGAAATTCCGCGATTAATTTAAAACCCATGCCGAAACGACATTCAAGATATTACAAGAATGGTTACCACAAAAAGACTCTTGAGAGATTTTTTAGTGGGAAGAAGAACCTCAATATGATCCTTGACTAATCTAAGGTGAGTATGAATAAGAGAGGCATAGGATTTATTTTCCTAGATTATTCGAAGAACCACCCATCTAAGGGTGTGAAAGCAGTTGAGAGTGACAAGTTTGAGGTCAAACCCCCTAAAACTCTTAAATTTGTATTTAAGTCAGCTGGTTTTGTCCAAAACCCTTCTAGGAAGAAAAGTGTTTCAACTTTAGCAAGTCAGACCCCTCAAAAGGTCAAGTACAATGCACCGTCTGTAAGAAGAATGGCCACATTATTGAGTTCTGTTTTCGTAGGGTCAAGGTTGAGAGAAAAGTGAGGATGCGTGCCTTGAGGACCATTAGAGGAATTTCTTCACCCATGAGAGTTTCTAGAACCAGGCCTTTAGTTTTTGTCTCTAGATATAAGTCCAGGTTTGTAGATAACTTCTTTGACTCCTTTGTGGCTCTAGACAGTGCTTTGGGTTAGGATATCGCGAGGGTAGACCACGGGTAGTGTCTAGACAGGGGAATACCAACCTTTTGGTAGGCAGATTTGGAGACGTCTAGATTGTTCTCGTGTGCATTCTCATGATTATTTTGCTAACCATTTTATTCCTACTTCTACTGGTGTTCCTAGACATCGTGTGGCTCAGTACTAAATTCCCAAGTCTTTCATTACTAACCCTAGTATTGAGGCATAGATGCTTCCTAATTATGCCCGTAGGTCCGGCGAGTGAGGAAGGAGAACGTGTGGCTTGTTGACTCCCGGTGCTCATGACACATGACTAGTGATTCTTGATTGTTCTCCTCCCTCACTCGTGCATGCAGCAATGAGTTGACCATGTTGGGCACTGTGCACGTCAACAACAAGTTCATGCTCAAGAATGTTGCTTTGGTAAGTAATATAAGGTATAATCTACTATCTGTTTTCAGCTTCTTAATGAGGGTCTAAAAGTGAGATTTAAGAGTAGTGAGTGTAGAGTTCTTGATTCCTCAGGTGAGTTTGTCTTTGGGATCTCTAGGTTTGAGAAAATCTTTGGTACTGATTCCAGTATCTCTTCTATCTTTGGACCTAGGCATGTTGTGGCTTCTAATTCTCATGATCTAGTATTGTTGCATCATAGGCTTGGATATATAATCTTCGATCGCTTGACTAGAGTCAGTTGCAAGGACCTTATTAGAGGATTGTCTAGGTTTAAGAGTTGTAAGGACCTAGTTTGCAGACCTTGTAGATATGGTAAGATGGTTCTGGTTCTCATCCTCCTCTTACATTAGTGATGACTGACTGACCTAGACAATTATTGCACTTGGACACAATTGATCCTTCTAGAGTCCAATCTACAAGAGGGAAGTGGTATGTGTTTGTCATTGTAGATGACTTCTCTAGGTATTCTTGGGTGTATTTTCTTGCTTCTAAGGATGAGGCCTTTGGTTGTTTTAGAGAGTTGGAACTTAGATTAATAGTTTTTTTCTAGGAGCCTTGAGAGCTATTAGAAGTGATAATGGCACATAATTTAAGAACTCATCCTTTGTCACTTATGTGATGAGCGAGGTATAGAATATTAGTTCTCTTCTTCTAAAGTCCCCCAGTAGAATGGAGTTGTAGAGAGAAAGAATAGGACTCTTATAGAGATAGCTAGGACCATGCTAGGTGAGCATAGCACTCTTAGGAGGTTTTGGGCTGAGATGATTTCTATTGCTTACTATGTGTCCAATAGGGTGTTCTTGAGATCATTTATAGGAAAAATTTCTTTTGAGTTAAGGTTTAGTCGTAAACCTAGCGTCTCTTATTTTAAGATATTTGATCGCAAGTGCATCATTCTTAAGCATGACAACTTCGATAAATCTAAATTTAGATGTTATGATGGCATTTTTCTTAGATATCCTACTCATTCTCGTGCCTTTCGTGTCTTTAATTTGGATACTAATAAAATCGTTGAGACTTACCAAGTAACTTTTGATGAGATTAGTCCTAGTACTAGTCCTGATAGTGCAGGTACATAGGCACACGGTGGGCAGGAGAGTATCTTCACCGACGACGACCCTGACTTAGAGAATAAGGACCTAATCCCTCTTTCAGTTACTTCTAAGTTGGTTGGAGAGCCTGCTTCCACTACTCTGGCTTCAGTCGAGCAGCCTCATCCTGCCTTTACCGGTACTTCGAGTGGCTCCACAACCCATTAGGTAGAGGCCACGTCTATACCAGGACCTCCGCTTCACATTTAGCGACGACACCCTTAGGAAAAATGATTGGGGATCTCCATGTGTGACTTACTTGCTCTAGGTTTGTCTCTCCAGATTCTCATGCATATTCTACTTTTGTTGTATCTTTTGAGCCCTAAGATGTTGCCCATACTTTATCTGATTCCTCTTGGGACAATGTCATGCATAAAGAGATTAAAAACTTTAAAATAAACTAAGTCTGGTTCTTAGTTGAACGTCCTCCTAATAATAATGTAATTGGTACAAAATAGGTTTTTAAAAATAAGAAAAGTGAGGATGGGTTGGTAATTCGCAACAAGGCTAGATTTATAGCTCAGAGTTTTCCCCAGGTAGAGGGATTAGATTTTGAGGAGACCTTTTCACTTATAGCTAGATTAGAAGCCATTTGCATTCTCCTAGCTTTTGTTATGTCTAAGGGTTTTAAGCTATTTCAAATGGACATCAAAAGTGTTTTTCTAAATGATTTCACAGAAGAAGAGATCTATGTCAAGCAACCTTCTGGTTTTGAAAATTGCAAGTTACCAAACCATTTGTGTAAGCTCTTCAAAGCCTTGTATGAATTAAAGCAAGCCGCTAGAGTTTGATATGACAGGCTTAAGAGTTCTTTACATAAGAATGATTTCAAAATGGGAATGGTAGATCAACCTTCTTCACTCTCAGGTATGTCAATGACTTCTTATTTAGATTTATGTGGATGACATTATTTTCGGTAGTTCCTCTCATATTTTGGTATCCAGATTTTCAGATTCTATGAGTAGAAAATTCTAAATAAGTATGATGGATGAGCTGACTTTCTTCCTCGGTCTTCAAGTCAAACAACTGAAGGAAGAGATATTCATTCATCAAAGGAAATGCACAAAAGACCTTCTTTGGTGCTTCGATATCAGAAGTAGCAAGCCAATATCTACACTAATTGTTAATTCTATTGTGTTGTATCCTAATAAGGATGGAGAGCCCGTGGACCAGAAGGAGTACCATAGCATGATCGGTTCCCTCCTCTACCCTAGAGCTTCGAGGCTGGATATACAATTTGTTGTGTGTTTGTACGCTTGATTTTAGGCTTTCCCTCATACCTCACATCATCAAGCAGTGTGTCGCATCTTTAGGTACCTTCAGTACAATCATGACTTTAGACTCTAGTATTCTTCTAATTATGCATGCTCGCTTATGCAACACTCTAGGACTAAGCACATTGACATTAGATACCATTTCCCTAGAGACCATGTGTAAAAGAGTGATGTTGTGCTTCACTTTATAAAGTTAGAGCATCAGGTTACTGACATTTTCACTAAGCCTCTCGATTATTCTTAATTTGCTTCTTTGGGGGGAGTTGGGGGTTATTAATCATTTTTGCCTGTTTTGAGGGGGAGTTTGACATTTTTGTATCCATTATATCATAATGCGTATTTAAATTCAGCAACTTGCATTGTAAAATATTAAATAGATCTTTGACTATTCTCTCCGTATGACATGATATCTTGCTCTACATCTTATTATGTCTTATGCTAGTTTGCTAGATTTGTCATGTTTTTTATGTGTAGCTGAGCCTTGGCCATGCTAGTTTGTTTAAAATGTGAAAAACTTGAAATAAACATATCTTGTTGGATTTTATGACTAGTTTTACTGTAGTATTCTTGTTAAGATTTATGCTATGTCAATAAACTAAGTTGAGTCTAGAATATAATTTGAGTTTTAGATTAAACTATGCTAGTTCTTTATTGAAGCGAGAATTTACTTCTCCTAGGCTTTTATGGCTTGGGTTGGGTATAGTTTACGGACTCAGGAGTAGCTCATTATTCTTGAACTAAGAAAGAAAAATAAAAATAATCACTTTTATGTGCAAAAAAATGATCTCACCAATTCTTTTTCATGAGATGACTTGCCTTTGCACTAGGCATTAACTTAGGAGGAATTTTGGATGACCATGACCACTGTCTTAAGCTTCTTGCTTGAGATGGTAGAAATAAGACTTGAGATCTAGCACATAGCTAAAAAATAAAAATTATAAAAAGTTGTTAAAACTTAGGAGGTAGTTGTGGATAACTCCTAGTTCAGGACTTGGTTTACTAAGATAAGACCAAAAATGTATTTCAAACAGTGCTACTTGTGCTCAATTCTAAGAACTTGAATAAAATGATTCAATTTCTAAACTTATAGCACTCTAAATTGACTCAATTATAGCTTCTTGATTCCATTTAGTTTTTTAAGGTGGCTTGGCCCCTTTTTTGATACATTTGGCTAAGCTATGACTTTGAACAACTTGACAAGCTAATAATTCATTTAATTTTAGATTCTTACTTCAATTGGCTTAGCTTTGATATGCATGATTGCCATGATCTAGTTAGCCACTTCACATAATATGGCTTGGTGTAATACTTGTAGAGTCACTTTGAATAATTTTCATGGCTCCTTATTAAGGTAAAACTAATTAAATTACATCCACTTCATTTTACTATTGCTCTATTTTCTTTTATACATTTTGATGACTCCATTGTAAAAGGGGAGCAAGATTGGTAAAAATACAAATCTAGAGTATGATTTGGAGTTTTTGTGTGAATTCTTGATATGTTAGAGCTTTTATATTTTGTTGTGATTCTCTTGATGCTTTGATCTCTTCTCACTTTTGCTAAGGTCAAATAGAATAATTGTTTTTCATATGGACCTAAAGTGAGATTTTCCAATTTATTTGATGGAATTGAAGCTTTTTGTGGAAAACTTGTCATTTTCAGTAGCTTCACTCTACTTCTAATTCATATGGTCATTTTCAGTCCATCAAATCCTGGTGTGATCGTTTTAACCTTCTATTTGCAATACTCTCTCTTTATTTCTAAAACCACCTCCTATTGGTATTTTTGAGAAATTGACAATGTATTCATTAAGGAGGTATTGAGTGACTATATAAGAAGGTCTAGGTTTTTGTTGTGGTGAACCATTGCCAAATTGAAAGAGCTAGGATTTGAATTTTGCTAATTTGCATATTTTCAGAACATTTTGAAGACCTGGCGGTCTAACTGGCTAGAGGAAGTGGTCTAACAGGCTACCGGTCAGACCGTCCGATGCTAGCGGTTTGATTGGTAGCCACCAGTGGTTAGACTGGCTAGGTGGTTTGCTTCGGTTGAAATTTGTGATTTTGGGAACTGTAGACTTGCATGGTTTGTTTTGACTAATATAAGTTAAGTTATGAAGAACTTATGCTAAGAAACAATTTCTTGGTCTTTGGATGTGAAGAGAGGCTTGAAGTCAACTATGGTCAACAGTGAGAATCGGGCTACATTCATGGAGGAGTTGAGGCCCAGAACAATTAAGGATACCAGGTGAGATAGCGGAGCTTAATCATAGCACAAGGAAGGTGGGAAATATTGAAGGGGAGGTTCAAGCGATGGGTTGCACTAAGTGGCTTGGTCAATCCAAATGAGGCATGGTCAGGTGGAACCGGAACACGACAGACTTACTGACGCGTGGCAAGCCAGTGGTGCACCTATACGTGGTAAGTATGACGATTGCTTGCGAGGGAAGATGAAGACCGGGTAAATGAAGGGTATTTTGGTAATGAGTCCAAATATCGAAAACCATATGATCGAAATCGCGGCGCTTAAGCAGCACTTGGGAAAGTGGTTTAGGTCAAGGAGAAGCTAAGATAATCAAGTGGATCCATGTATGAAGACTCAGCGGTCAATGTATGAAGACTCAGCGAATTCGGACTCAAGTCCTTTGAAAAGAGTGCATGAGTTAAATGTGTGAGTAAAACCCGTGTTGTGTTGGGTTAACGGGTTTTCCCAATTTGTACTACTAGATAGTATCCATTAGTGTTAGATGCGGGTTATTTACCTCATCTATTTAATGGGTTAGGATGGAGACTTATAAGTTAACCATCTAACCATTAATCATTCTAACCATATGTTCCAGGGTTAGGGTTTGAGAAGTATGAGTGTTGTGGTGTACTCTCTTGTCCTCCAAATGGAGTGGCTACAAAATATTATCGTTAATTAGCAATAAATCAACTTTGTTCTTTACTTATGGAGCCTCCTTGACTTGGTTGATTTGCTCATGTTCTTGTTGGTTTAGTCTCTTCTCTCCCTATTTTGATCTTACCATGTGCCAAGGACATGTAAGTAATAGGGATGACTTATGGAGATCAATTCTCATCCATCTAGGCATCAGATCTTGCAAGATTTCAAAAAATTTCTTTTGAGTTAAGGTTTAGTCGTAAACCTAGCGTCTCTTATTTTAAGATATTTGATCGCAAGTGCATCATTCTTAAGCATGACAACTTCGATAAATCTAAATTTAGATGTTATGATGGCATTTTTCTTAGATATCCTACTCATTCTCGTGCCTTTCGTGTCTTTAATTTGGATACTAATAAAATCGTTGAGACTTACCAAGTAACTTTTGATGAGATTAGTCCTAGTACTAGTCCTGATAGTGTAGGTACATAGGCACACGGTGGGCAGGAGAGTATCTTCACCGACGACGACCCTGACTAAGAGAATAAGGACCTAATCCCTCTTTCAGTTACTTCTAAGTTGGTTGGAGAGCCTGCTTCCACTACTCTGGCTTCAGTCGAGCAGCCTCATCCTGCCTTTACGGTACTTGAGTGGCTCCACAACCCATTAGGTAGAGGCCACGTCTATACCAGGACCTCCGCTTCACATTTAGCGACGACACCCTTAGGAAAAATGATTGGGGATCTCCATGTGCGATTTACTTGCTCTAGGTTTGTCTCTCCAGATTCTCATGCATATTCTACTTTTGTTGTATCTTTTGAGCCCTAAGATGTTGCCCATACTTTATCTGATTCCTCTTGGGACAATGTCAAGCGTGATGAGCATAAAAACATTAAAATATACTAAGTTTGGTCCTTAGTTGAACGTCCTCCTAATAATAATGTAATTGGTACAAAATAGGTTTTTAAAAATAAGAAAAGTGAGGATGGGTTGGTAATTCGCAACAAGGCTAGATTTATAGCTCAGAGTTTTCCCCAGGTAGAGGGATTAGATTTTGAGGAGACCTTTTCACCTATAGCTAGATTAGAAGCCATTTGCATTCTCCTAGCTTTTGTTATGTCTAAGGGTTTTAAGCTATTTCAAATGGACATCAAAAGTGTTTTTCTAAATGATTTCACAGAAGAAGAGATCTATATCAAGCAACCTTCTGGTTTTGAAAATTGCAAGTTACCAAACCATTTGTGTAAGCTCTTCAAAGCCTTGTATGAATTAAAGCAAGCCGCTAGAGTTTGATATGACAGGCTTAAGAGTTCTTTACATAAGAATGATTTCAAAATGGGAATAGTAGATCAACCTTCTTCACTCTCAGGTATGTTAGTGGCTTCTTATTCAGATTTATGTGGATAACATTATTTTCGGTAGTTCCTCTCATATTTTGGTATCCAGATTTTTTATATTTTATGAGTAGAAAATTTGAAATGAGTATGATGGATGAGCTGACTTTCTTCCTTTGTCTTCAAGTCAAGCAACCGAAGAAAGGGATATTCATTCATCAAAGCAAATACAGAAAAGACCTTCTTTGGTGCTTCGATATCAGAAGTAGCAAGCCATAGTATGATCGGTTCCCTCCTCTACCTTAGGGCTTCGAGGATGGATATACAATATGTTGTGTGTTTATACGCTTGATTTTGGACTTTCCCTCATACATTACATCGTCAAGTAGTGCGTCGCATCTTCATGTACCTTCAGGACAATCTTGACTTTGGACCTGGTATTCTTCTAATTATGCACTCTCGCCCTGCACTTTTTCTATTGCTGATTTTGCAGGGTGTAGGATAGATAGGAAGAATACCTCTAGCACTTATCATTTCTTAGGCACATTTCTTATCTCTTTGTTATATAGGAAATAGTCCTCTGTTGCATAATCCACTACAGAAGCAAAATATGTAGCTGCTGCTAGTAGTTGCTCTCAGGTTCTCTAGATCTTATCTACTCCACAGAACTATGGGTTGGCCACAGATAATGTTCCTCTTTTCTGTGTTGCAGTGCTATAAATATTGCCAAAAACCCAATGCAAGGCTCTAGGACTAAGCACACTGATATTAGATACCATTTCTCTAGAGATCATGTGTAGAAGAGTGATGTCGTGCTTCACTTTATAGAGTTCGAGCATCAGGTTACTGACATTTTCCCTAAGCCTCTCGATTATTCTCATTTTGCTTCTTTGGGGGGGGGTTGGGGGTTATTAGTCATTTTTGCCTGTTTTGAGGGGGAGTTTGATACTTTTGTATCCATTATATCATAATGCGTATTTAAATTCAGCAACTTGCATTGTAAAATATTAAATAGAGCTTTGACTATTCTCTCCTTATGACATGATATCTTGCTATATATCTTACTATGTCTTATCCTAGATTTGTCATGTTTTTTATGTATAGCCAAGCCTTGGCCATGCTAATTTGTTTAAAATATGAAAAACTTGAAATAAACATATCTTGTCGGATTTTATGACTAGTTTTACTCTAGTAATCTTCTTATGATTTATGCCATGTCAATAAACTAGGTTGAGTCTAGAATATAATTTGAGTTTTAGATTAAATTATGCTAGTTCTTTATTGAAGCAAGAGTTTACTTCTCCTAGGCTTTTATGGCTTGAATTGGGTATAACTTACGGACTTAGGCGTAGCTCATTATTCTTGAACTAAGAAAGAAACATTAAAAATAATCTCTTTTATGTGCAAAAAAAATGATCTCACTAATTCTTTTTCATGAGATGACTTGCCTTTGCACTAGGCATGAACTCAAGAGAAGTTTTGGATGACCATGACCGCTCTCTTAAGCTTTTTGCTTGAGATGGTAGAAATAAGACTTGAGATCTAGCACATGACTAAAAAATAAAAATTATAAAAAGTTGTTGAAACTTAGGAGACAGTTGTGTATGGCTCCTAGTCTAGGACTTGCTTTACTAAGATAAGACCAAAAATGTATTTCAAAAAGTGCTACTTGTGCTCAATTCTAAGAACTTGAACAAAATGATTCAATTTTTAAAATTATAGCACTCTAAATTGACTCAATTGTAGCATCTTGGTGCTATTTAGTTTATTAAGGTGGCTTGGCTCCTTTTTTGATACATTTGGCTAAACTATGACTTTGAACAACTTGACATGATAATAATTCATTTAATTTTAGATTCTTACTTAAGTTGGCTTAGCTTTGATATGCATGGATTGCCATGATCTAGTTAGCCACTTCACATAATATGGCTTGGTGTAATACTTGTAGAGTCACTTTGAATAATTTTCATGGCTCCTTATTAGGCTAAAACTAATTAAATTACATCAACTTCATTTTATTACTGCTCTATTTTCTTTCATACATCTTGATGACTCCATTGTAAAAGGGGAGCAAGATTGGTAAAAATACATATCTAGAGTATGATTTGGAGTTTTTGTGTGAATTCTTAATATGTTAGAGCTTTTATGTTTTGTTGTGATTCTCTTGATGTTTTGATTATTCTCAGTTTTGCCAAGGTCAAGTAGAATAATTGTTTTTCATATGGACCTAGAGTGAGATTTCCTAATTTATTTGATGGAATTGAAGCTTTTTGTGGAAAACTTGTCATTTTCAATAGCTTCACTCCACTTCTAATTCATATGGTCATTTTCAGTCCATCAAATCCTTGTGTGATCGTTTTGACCTCCTATTTGCAATACTCTCTCTTTATTTCTAAAACCACCTCCTATTAGTATTTTTCAGAAATTGCCAATGTATTCACTAAGGGGTTATTAGGGGAATTGAGTGACTATATAAGAAGGTCCAGGTTTTTGTTGTGATGAACCATTACCAAATTAGAAGAGCTAGGATTTGAATTTTGCTAATTTGCATATTTTCAGAACATTTTGAAGACCTGGCGGTCTAACTGGCTAGAGGAAGTGGTCTGCTTGGTTACCGGTTAGACCGTCCGGTGCTAGCGGTTTGATTAGCAGCCACTAGTAGTTAGACTGGCTAGGTGGTTTGCTTCGGCTGAATTTTATGATTTTGGGAATTATAGACTTGCTTGGTCTGTTTTGACCTAGGTCAGTGCATATGTATTGCATGAAGCATGTTTTGACTAATGTAGGTCAAGTTGTAAAGAACTTATGCTCAGAAATAATTTTTTGCTCTATGAATGTGTAGAGGCTTGAAGTCAACCATGGTCAACGGCGAGGATCGGGCTACACTCATGGAGAAGTTGTAACACCCCAGCCAAATAATAACCTGGAATGCTACCTAACTAGAAGTAAAACAATGATAACTAAATACGTTATACAATATTTCGGCAGAGTCTCCTTTGTTTATCTATCTAAATCAGAGATTTCACAAGCAGTGTCAATCATAATAGACAATCCTCAGGTAGTAAATTCAATGCTAAGCAATAGGTTAAAGATTACTAAAACATTCACGGATATAATACCTAGATAAAGAAGAAGAGCATCATAAACATTCTAAACTCTTATTACAATTAAAATCCAAGGGTAATAATCAAACGGTACTTAGATAGTCCTTGCATCTATTATTTAATTGTTTCTTCCTTTATTTCCAATATGGGTGTAACATGCAAGTGCAACAAGTTTATTCTTTCCCTTTCCACATGCATGCCGACCTCATAACGGTACCTAAAAAAACAATAACAACAAGAGTGAGTCCAACGACTCAGCAAGTATAATAGATAGTAACAAGAACATTCATGAACATCTCTTCACACATTCATCCATCAATCACATAATAAGCCATGCTATACAGGATGATCAAAAATCTCTTTATCTCTTTCTCTTTTTGTATTTTACTGGTAATGCAAAGTGTGCATTCGTCAACGCAGACCCATGCCTATACCACCTGGTATAGGGACCTATTGCCCATACTCCATAAGTATGGGGACCTTTAGCCCGTCATCAACATGACGGGGGCCTCGGCGCTTAGTCATCTCGTGACCAAGTCTTCAATAAACCAACATGATGCATATGCGTGAATGTCTCAATTAAATAAAACATACATCCCCAATATCTATGCATCAGAATTACTCATGAACACTATCATTTGCAATCAACCATAAACATCACCAATTCACATTCACCATAACCATGAACACATATACTCATAATATTGATCAAACATCAACATTCCGCACTCACAAACTAACACAAACGTTTAACGAGGGAGAAAACGAGAGACGTGCAGAAGGTGCTGCCCCTAGGATCCGTCCTCCACCTGAATAATAATTATAATATTTGCTAAGATAACAGTAGCAGACCTTAGACTAAATAAAAACACTCACAAACAAACACAAACGTTTAACGTGGTTCCAAATCCCCCAAATCCTACAGGTCATCCTGCCCTCTCTGCGGACAGTCAACTTCAAAAATTCATATCTATTGGTATAGGAGTCCGAATAGGGTGTTATTAGACTCTAGAAAGCTAATTAAATTATCTAACTGAACCTAGTTGGTGAGCCTCCCTGAATCAGCCATCTTCTACCCTCACCATCCAATTTTCTAAAACATCAATTTTCACATCGGGTTCTCTGGACAGCGCACTAAAATTTCCATAACTTTCACCCCGAGTGTCGGAATCATTATTTCTTGACCTTCCTGGAAAGGTAAGACAATTATCTATAACTTTTACAATATGGCGATACCCAGATTCTCCCGTTTACGAATTGCCCAAACCAATCTACCAAAACCTGACAAAAATCTCCTGATCTGCAGAATAGTCCTACTAGAAAATCATAACTTCTGATAAAATGGTCCGAATGATGCGTTCTAGCACTTCACGGAAAAATAACGAAGTTCTCTACAACTCTCTAGGAGAAGTCCAGATTTGAATCCCCACGAAACTACCCCAAAACAGGCGTCTAACACAATCTGTCCAGGCAGCCCAAAATACCGATATTGCAACAACTATTAAGAAAATGCATCTACTTGGGGGGAACAACGGGGATTACCCTTGACGAACCAATGTAGATCACAATGAACGCCCCACGAACTCCTCCTCTTCTCCTTTTCCCCTTTTTCCCTTCCTCTTCCTTTCCTCCAGATCCAATCGCCTCCCCGCGATTGATCTCCCTCCTCTGCTCGACCGGCAACCAAAGGAAGAACTTTCCCACCGGTAGAAGGGCTTCAATGGGGGAAGGGGAGGGGGAGGAGCTGCTGGAGGGGGTGGCACAAGGGGGGACAGAGAGGGGCGGTGCAAGGCAGGAGGGGAGGGGAGCGGCGCAAGGGCAAGGGAGGGGAAGGGCGGCTAGGGTTGGAGGGGGGTGGGCGCCTCCCCTCTTGGCGGTTTCCACAGGCCGAGGCCCGAGCCAGTGCAGCGAAAAATTCAGAAAATCCATAAAAAACTTGTTATTTCATTCTTTCCTTCAAGGTCCTTCTCTCCAATTAAACAATTATTTCTCGATAGACTATTGGGATATTATAGGAGTTAAGGCCCAGAACAATTAAGGATGCCACGTGACATGGCTGAGCTTAAGCATAGCACAAGGAAGACGAGAAATATTGAAGGGAAGGTTCAAGCGATGGGTTGCACTAGGTGGTTTGGTCAATCCAAGTGAGGCATGATCAGGTGGAACTGAAATAGGAGAGACTTACCGACGCGTGGCAAACTAGTGGTACACCTACATGTGGTAAGCATGACGATTGCTTACAAGGGAATATGAAGACCGGGTCAATGAAGGGTATTTTGGTAATGAGGCCAAATATCAAAAGCCATATGATGAAAATCATGGTGCTTGAGCAGCACTTGGGAAAGTGGTTTAGGTCAAGAAGAAGCTAAGATAATCAAGTGGATCAAAGTATGAAAACTCAGCGGATTCGAACTCAAGTGCTTTGAAAAGAGTGCATGAGTTAAATGTGTGAGTAAAACCCATATTATGTTGGGTTAATGAGTTTTCCCAATTTGTGCTACTGGATAGTATCCATTAGTGTTAGATGTGGGTTATTTGCGTCATCTATTTAATGGGTTGGTATGGAGACTTACAAGTTAACCATCTAACCATTAATCATTCTAACCAAGTGTTCCAGGGTTAGGGTTTGAGAAGTATGAGTGCTGTGGTATACTCTCTTGTCCTCCAAATGGAGTGGCTACAAAATATTTATCCTCAATTAGCAATAAATCAACTTTATTCTTCACTTGTGGAGCCTCCTTGATGTGGTTGATTTGCTCATGTTCTTGTTGGTTTTATCTCTTCTCTCCCCATTTTGATCTTACTACGTGCGAAGGATGTATAAGTAATAAAGATGACTTATGGAGATCAATTCTCATCCATCTACGCATCAGATCTTGCAAGATTTTAAAGTTGCCCGGATTTGCTTGGATTTGACCTAATCGTGAGTTTTGTTTATCCATGTCTTTTTGCTCAAATCTTCGGGAATTCTTGCTTGCTATGACACGTGGAAATACATTTAGAGTCTTCTTAGACTTCGTCATCCATGAGCAAGCCATATTCTGTGTTTTCAGTTTTTGCCTGATTTTGTTATAACCTTGCTTGTTCATGAGACTTCAGGCAAGGTGTTTGCAAAATCTTATTTGGCAATGGATTTTTCGGGTTGCACCAAAAGTGGTTTAGATTCAGGTTGATTTTCAACTCTAGAACAGGGGAGCAGTCAGACCGTCAGGTGGCTGGTCAAACTAGCTTGTAGCCAGCGCTCAAACCGCCCAGGCCCAGGCGCTGCGCTATTTAGCCCCCTCTATTGCCATACCAATCATACAGGTGTGAAGTAGATCAAGCATGGAGAGGAGGTAGGACATGGGATGCCACGGCTATAGAGCTGAGGGCAACGACAATGAAGGTCTGAACATGTGCCATGGTGGAGCTGAGGGCGTGCCGTAGACATAAACCGTGCTGAGTTAATATGAATTTTCATTGTCCATATTTTACAATTTGGAGTTCCAACTAAGGCTAAATTAAGTTTTATAGTTCTGTGGTTTTTGGGATGTTACACATGGAGAGGAGGTGGGACGTGGGACACATGGGCAGCAGAGCCAAGGTCAGTGACAATGAAGGCATGAACATGTGCCAAGGTGGAGCAGAGGGTGTAACGTAGTCCTAGACCGTACTGAGTTAATATGAATTTTCTTGGTCCGTAGCAAAGCACGTGCATTCAATTAGTATTTTAACAATTTTGAATTCCACTAAGGCTAAATGTTTCTAAACATTCGCTTGTAAATGATTGTTGTTTTTTCGCATTGAACTTTTGCTTGTTGGATTTATGTGAAATGACTGGGAGATGCATTTCACAATCATCGGTTACATTCTTCCCTGTAACTGCAAAGTTGATCCTGACATTGTAAAACCCGTTATTGCCATGTAACACCCCAATTTCTGGGGATGTTAGGATACCCTCGCAACTGCCCAGGATTGTTCAGCTGTGTGTACTGTAGATGAGTGTATACCATTGCCAAGACAAGTTTAAACATAAAAACCAAACTTTATTACAAAAGTAAACCTTAGCAGCTAAGTTTTACATAAAGGGGCGTACAACCCAAAGTTACATTACCAAAAGAAACTCCACAGGCAGGCCTGAGTGTAGAATAAACCCTAACACTCGGCGTCATCTACATCGTAGAACTCGGCGTCGTATAGATAAGCTCCTTCATTTTCTTGACAAGCATTCTCTGTTTATGATTTTAGCAAATATGAGTACAATCAACCGTACTCAACAAGTCACACGAGAAATGCTATTTAAATATATGCACGAGATTGCCATGGAACAGGGTAAAGCAATTTATTATTTCATGTGGATGCAAATTTTATTTGTAAACACTTTGCTTTTAAACATAAATTATCAAATCATAAGCTTAAGGTATTTGGGGGGGTTCCAAACTTCATTAACTCACTTTCACATTTCCAAAACCATTCCAAATCTACTTATTCTTCGTTATTGGAATCACCCATTAAACACAGCTTTATTTACCGGAAGCACGGCGTATTCGAATACCATTAGTCTGACTCTGCAGAGTTGCCCAACTTTACCCATAATATTCCTTAACTCCCACGATAGAGTTAAGAAAACAATGCCTTTCACTGCTCATCTCTTTATTTAGCCTCTACCCGATAGGGACTAGGCATCACAGGCAGTTGGCATTCTGCTGGCCAACGCAGAAAGCGGCAACTCGACTCCTGTATAATCCTACCGTTGTTAAGTATGGTTTTATCGTTTCCATACCACTTTTTATACACAAGGGATGTTCCCTTTTCAGGACCCCAATAATCTGTAGATATTCAATTGATTTGAGCAGCTACTAAACCAGGTTTGACGAATCAACGCTCGTGGTTAGAGGATCAATATGTTCTTTACTTGGCATAAGGTTTTAGTCCTTACTTTTCACTGAAACAATTTTTCAACCACAACCAACAATTTTTTCCGGCAAGGCCGAATCCCCTTGTAATATGAGATATATGAACATCTAATCTACTTTGATTTTTAAATAGTATATTATGTATTAGTAGGTTTTGTCAAGGTGAATATGGCCATCAAATTAAATTGGGCTTTTTCGGGTGGTACGACATAACTAGTATCATGTCATTCTAAACATTCATTGTACATAAAATAACATTATGCAAATAACATAATCAAAATACTGATAAATAAATAATTAAAGGAATTTAGGTTCAATATGATCAACGACATGTGACTTGCCTTGCGGATTTATAACTTCGATAGTTTTGTATTCTTCTATCTCTTGGTCTTGAGCTTGGTCCGGAGTTTCTTCTTCTTGAATCGGTTGACTCTCGATGTCGTGTGCTAGCGCAAAGCAAAAAAAATAATTTAATTCCACGCTCGAATAAATGAGCTAGGAATAAAGAAATGAAATAAAGAAATAAAATGCAAGAAATTCAAATAAAATAGGTTTTGGGCATTTTGGAGGGGCCAAAAGGTGAAATGGGCCTAAGAAATGGGTCGGCGGGCTCAAATGGTCAAAATGGATATATTTTTGTATTTTTGGGTTTTGTGAGCAGTAACGGTCCAGGTTCGGGTTTCGAGTTTTTACTGTTCATCAGGTTCGGGTTCCGGCGCTAATGGGTTGAGTTACTGTTGCTTGCGGGTTTCGGGTTTCAGTTTGCAGGTCGAGAGGAACAGTGACACCGCCCATCACTGTTCTTTTCTATGGGGCTATGAAGAGCAACCGAGCGGCGGCGCCCGATGGTCCTACAGGACTTTGCAATGCAAATCGAGACTATGGACGGATTCATGGGGCTATGAAGAACCCATTTTTGGGATTGGCGGCGGCTAGGGAGGCGTCAATCGCCGGCGGTGAGCCGATGAACTCGGGACAGTTTTCGGTGGCTATAGGGTAAGTAGAGGACTAATCGGCCGAAAGCAATGGTCCTTGAGCATCTCTAGGGTGAGGGGAGGCTCGGAGGGGTGATGGTTTGCGCCGGGGAAGCTCCCAATGAGCTGGCCACGGCGAGGTCATTGCGGCTGGCGGCGGGATTCGTGGTTGAGGAAGAAGGAGGCTCGGGGTGTTAGGGCGACGGATTGGGTAAGTTTCTAGGGGCTTGAGGAAGCTGTGGGCGTGAGTAATTGAAGGGCAATTGGTTAAATTGACGGGATTGAGTTTGAGCTCACCTTGGGGAGTTTCGGCGATTGACGGCACTGGGGGTGATGAGGGATCAATTGGTGGGGCGGGGTGGCTTGCTGGGCACGAGTGTGTCTCAGAGAAGAGGGCTTGGGAACTTTTTATAGTGTGTCTAAGTCGGTTCGAGGAAGGGGCGATATTTAGGGTTGGCTCAGGAGACTTCGTGAGGGCGAGTCCATGGCGGCAGGGAGGTCAGCAGGGTGTGGTGGCACCTCGGGGGATGAGTTGCTGTAGTAAATAGTTACTGGGACGGGTCATGTCGGCTGAGAGACGAAAGGTGGAGCGTCGGCCAAAATATCAGGTGGAGAAGAGAAATTCTGACCGTCGACGCATTGCTGGCTAAGAAGGATGTCAGGGGACGAGATTCTAACAAGTTACAAAGGTGGCAGCGACGGGCGAGCTCGAGAAGGCGCGGGAGAACGAGGGAAGGCTCAGGCGGCGCTGAAAACAGGGGGTGGTGAACGGTGGTTTTCGGATGAAGCATAGTGCCGGTGCAAATTCCAGCCCTTGAGGCAATGCAGCACAAATCTTGAAGCTTGGATGAGGTAGCTTAGAGGAGATTTGGCTGGGGAAGCTCAAGGAACCAAAACAAATTGAAACTCTCAATTTTGCAAATATTCAGTTTGTTTCACAATCATCGGTTACATTCTTCCTTATAACTGCAAAGTTGATCCTGACATTGTAAAACCCCTTATTGCCAAAATTAATTAATAGCCACAGAACTGCAACCAAAACAAACGCACATGTCACAGAAGGCACGTTCCACTCTCCTAAAACCAAGGCAAGCCATGCGTGCTGGGAGAACAAGTCTTTGGTCATAAACACCTTGCCTGCAAAAACACACGGCGACTCTGTATAAAACCCCATGCAAGCCTCACCATTCCTCCTCACCACTGCAAGAAACTCCAAGAACACCAAGGATTTTCTAGCTCCGCGACAATGGCCATGCCTCGATCTCTCGCTCCCCTCTTCCTCCTCCACATCGTCTTCACCGCACCCGTCGCCCACCCCATCCCCCTCAGCGACAACCTCCAGGACGCGTGCAACAAGACGTTGTTCCCCAAGGTCTGCATCCAGGCTCTGACGGCCAACCCGGAGAGCCGGACTGCGAGCGCGCGCCGGCTGGCCGAGCTGTCCGTGTACGTTACGGCCGAGGTGGGCACGGCGGTGGCCGCGTTCGCCCAGCACATGCTCAACGAAGTCAAGGACGACTCCCTATTCAAGTGCGTCGACAGCTGCTCCGACGACATCGAGGAGGCAGTGGCGCACCTGAGCGCGCTCACCCGGGAGCTCACCGACACCAAGTTCCTCGAGGTCAAGTCGTGGCTGTCGGCGACGCTAGGCGGCGCGTCCACCTGCGAGGACAGCTGCAAGTACGCACCTGTCATCGCGATCAAGAACGCCGTCGTCACCAAGAGCCTCGAGTTCGAGAAGCTGTTGCGCGTCACGCTGGACCTAATCACTGAGGCCTCCGGCTCCATGTCGGCCGAGGTCGCCGTGCCGCCCTCAGCGTGGGGCGCCAGCGCGCCGTCGCCGTACTCTTACGGCGCCAGCGCGCCGAGACCTTCCTCGTTCGACGCCAGCGCGCCGGACGCCGACGCTCCGGCGTCCTCGTATGGCGCCAGCGGGCCGGCTGCCGACGTGCCGTCGCCATCCCTATCGATCGCCAGCTCGCCGTCATCCGGGGCCGCCGACGCGACAGCATGAGCGAAAACGTTTGTTGAGGCTTCGATCGGGACCTAGGCTAAAGACTTATCGATTATCGAAGATTCATTGAACAAACAAAAAATTTGCTAGTATAGGCTGCTTGCGAGTTCGACTTAAGTTGGGGTATAAATTGAGGCGCATGTGAGAGGCCAGTGGATTGCATGCTGGCCCTGAGTTGGGTGATTTATTGTAAACGTGACATTAAATTGTCATATGATTTTAACATGTTACATTGGCATTTTTGAGTGGAACGAACTCTCCATATAGAATTACATTAGCTTTCCAAATGGACTTCTATTTCTATATTTCCGGATACTACAACTAGTTAAAATCATCTTTTAGCTAGATGCTAGGAAAAGAAGAGGGAGAAGCCCTCTGTACACAAATATAAGTCATTATTTTTACTTTAGTCTCTAATGCAAGAGTTTGAATGTGATTATTAATCGTAACATGCTAGTAAAATAATGAAGATTACATAGTATCGTGAAAGTGCTTTGCAAGACAAATCCAGTAAAATATTTTCATGTAACCAGTTTATATACTTTTGTGTGTGTGTGTGTGTGTGTGTGTGTGTGTGTGTGTGTGTGTGTGTGTGTGTGTATATGATCAAAGTTTTCAAAAAGTTCTAGATCCCACAAAGACCTATATTTGGAGATGGTCCGACGGAGGGAATAAGAAGCTAGAGCTTTGCATGTCCTTTATCCTTACAATGAAATCCACAAATGACAGATTACTCAGTGGAGAAGCAGAAAAGCTCGAACAACTGACACAAATGAAACTAAAGAGATATAAAGAGTTACTTATGGAAATCAACAGGCCACCAACCCAGTCAATTCCAGCGAGAACGCCGTGGAAGAGAGGAGAGGGACCGACGATGAATGGATGGAGATGTTGTCAAGGGAGTTAGGGTTCCACTTCCATCCACACTCCCCTTATCCGGCGGATAAAACAAGTTATATTTCAAGAACATCTCCGTCAGAATCTTGATTGGTGATAATGGTGGCTTTGGTTTCATCATCTTATTGATCTTTGTCGAAATTGTTATCATGTTCTCCTTATGCTAGAGTTTTCAACACTCGGAGATGTCGTGTATACCCTTCTTGCAGTAGCAACATGACTTCTTGGTCTTTGACTTCGAATGATCTTTGTACCCACTCGAGCTCCTACCTTTAGAATCATTGGTCAGAGACCTCTTGGCTGGTCTGCCCTGAATGGATACCTTTTGTATACAAACCTGAGCCTTTGCTTGAAACCATATGTTTCATCTTTTCTTTAGCATATAGAGCTTCATAGAACTTTTTAAGAGTAAGAGCATCCCGACTGCAGAGAATTGTGCCTCTAAACATAGGGAACGAACCAGGCAGCAAATAGAGCAGAATAAGACTCAAATCTTCATTATCATATTTGACCTCCATGGTTTGAAGGTCAGTGATCACATATTTACATGTGGTCAGATAATCTTGCATCGATCTACCCTCTGCCAACTTGAGCGAGAAAAGCTTCTGCTTCTGATGCATCCAGCTAGTTAGACTTGGTCATGCAAATTTATTACAACTTAGTCATAACGCAACAGCGGTGGTCTCCTACATAATTTTCTAGAGGATATTATTGCAAACATGAAGATGAATTTGAGAGAGGCCCTTATGATCTCTCCTTTGCTTCTCCTCAACAGACCATGAAGCGGGCATCATGTTGATTCCCAATAACGCATCATCCAAATCGAGCTATGAGAGAATAGCTTGTATCTTGACTTGCCAAAAAACCTTGTGTCATGATCCAGTAGCGGAAGATCATACTTCATTGACGCTATGTCGAGTATGCCTTAGATTGATTAGACAAAGAGCCAAGATCTGATACCACTTATTACATAATCGACTAAGATATGAAATAATGAAGAATAATCAAGACCACAAGACAAATATTTAGTATGAAACATCCTTCCAAACAAACACGGATGCACAATTAGCAAAATCACTATATGGAGGAGAAGATGCAAAACACTCTTACTATAACAGCATGTCTATGCCTATGCAACATACGCCTTGCAATGCATTGCTTATCAAGAAACTTACAGGGGGTATAAATAAGCTTAGGAACAAGAGTTCTAGATGATAAAGGAACAGAGCCCTAGTCGGAAAAGGGAACATATCAAAGACGACAAAGAGTTGTAATCAGAAGTGCCTCGAGTAGTCACGTCTAACTCCAGTCGGTGTAAGCACCTTTGGGCACCACATCTGATGCAGTGAGTGTAGAGTCCATCACAAACACGAACACGAAGATAATCCCAATCATAATCTCTGACTAGTTCACATTGCTCATGACCAGCCATACTAGTTGGAACATATCCGACCATAACCAGTCCGACCAGTCCAATAATCCTAACCAGTTCAGAATCATATATTAGTGGGGTAAAGAGTTCTGGTAGGATTTATCGATCTGATTGCTTTACTTTTTGAACAAAACCTGATTGGACTCTTTAAGTAGTCAAACCTGACTAGATTCGGATCACAAAATACAATAATCTGTTATCAACCTCCCCAGCACAAAATGCACTTTGTTCCTCCGAGATGATCTCAACCAAAATAGTTTTCAGCCTATTTGTAATTACCTTAGAACAAAGCTTATAGATTACATTGCAAAGAGAAATTGAGGTGAATTGTAATTACCTTAGAACAAAGCTTATAGATTACATTGCAAAGAGAAATCAATTTGATTTGTGCTAATTCTTGAGGATTTTTAACTTTTGGAATTAACACTAATACAATCTTATTTACCTCTTCTGACAAAACTCCGCCATTCAGAAAATCTAGAACCACACCTACCACACTTGGCTTCCAAAGCCCCCAATGTGTTTGATAGAATCCTGCTGCGAAACCATCGAACATTGGTGATTTATTAGTCCCAGAAAAAAGAGCCTTAGTAACCTCTCCTTCAGAAAAAGGTGCACATAGAACGTGATTCATCTCGGGCGTCACTTTGAAAGGAACATGTTGGAGCACCACATATTGATCATCATTCTCCTGTGCTGTAAACAAAGATGTATAAAAGTTAATGGCTAAGGATTCAATCGTGAAGAACAATGTGACAAGGTCTAGAATAATATTGTGATGAACCATTGCAAGTTTTGTGGAGTGAATATTTCATTTTGTAAAGATTGCATTTTGTCTAGATCAGTATCAGATTTTTCAGGCAAACTGGTCATATCTCCAAACTGGCAGCAGTCATACCATAGAGAAATATGAATCCAGTCTAGGATATCACTTTATAGGGGTCTGATAGATACCCAGCATCTATATCCCACCATGGTTGTTCTTCTGAATATACAATCCAAGATTTTGAGTTCCTTTCATGTAACGGCCCAATATTATATTTCACTATTATTTGCCTTTAAAATATTAATTTATGAATTTCTAAGCTTTTATTTGCATTTTTACTTTTATTAAAAACTTGTTTCAATTAAAATCAAAAGCTAATGATTTTTTTAGAAAATTTTAAAAGCTGATAAAATGATGGCAATATTTTTCCTATGTCCTATATGACCTCAACAACACCTCCCCAAAAAATTTGTCATTTTTGTAATCCTTTTGCTATGTTTAAAAATTCCTCAAAGTTTCAAATTGAATTAAAATGTGAATTATTTTTATTCTTCCTGCCTTCCTCTTGGGCTGCAAGCCTATCACAACCCATTTCCTTCACTCCCATCGTAGCCCGTCAGTGCCCATTTCCCCTTCTGTCACTCTTTTTAACTAATAGCTCAGGTCGTGTGACAGCTGTTGTCTTCCACCGCTCGTCCACATACAGTGACAGTGTAACCGCACCTAGAGGCCCTCTACTTGCCCATGGTCACTCTTTGTCACTGCCCAGTAGACCAAAAGGATGTGCCATGGTCATCACCATCCACCACCCTAAGGGGCAATAGTCACATCGGCAGAAGCTGAGCTGTGTTGTTGCCACTGTCACCCGCATTCTATTTGCGCCGCACTAGTTCGTGGCCTTCCCACCCAAGCCAAGCCCCACGCCAACTGCTAAAGTGTGCCATAGATCTTATCGCGTCAAAGCAGGAATGCATCATGCCTCTTTATCTCCTCCCGCTTCTTCGTGCAGTGGAGAGCATGCACGGTGCGATAACTTGCAGTGACCAACCCTTCCTCTCTCTCTCTTTCTCACACAATCTCTTGGGTATAAAAGTCACCCATCCATGCCTTATCCTTTCCCAACTCGCCACTCGTCTTCCTCTTCAAGAACCAAGGGCTCTTATCCCATGGCTCGCCAGGAATGCGAGGCATTCGGTTGGACACCGGTGAGCATGCCATCATGCCTACAACCGTTCTAGTGAGTTTCTTTGCTCGACATGCATGTTACTCTTTGTCTAAATCCACATTGACTCTTTTCCCATTCTCAATTCCACAGTTGAAGCTGTGTCATCTTCTTCGTCTCTCATAGGCACACCCATTCTAAGCTGCCACATCTTGCCTATTCCGGTGAGCTTTCCCCTCCTTCTTTCGCATCAATTTGTGTTCCATCATCCACTTGTGAAAACCTCTCAATCTATTGCATGTTGATGTAGTGGATTCTCGGGTTCAAGCTGTCGCTCTCATTTTCGGCCATTGTCACCACTTGTGCTCTCCCACATAGTTCAGTGAGCCCCTTTTTGATTCATCATGTTTGCACCATCTCCGGTTAGCAAGGAGTCTAATCCGCACCTTCTTGTAGTTGTCATCGCAGCCTCTGCTCATCGTCACCCGACCACCACTGTTGTCCTCACAGACCACAAGGGTATGTTTCTGGAGTCCCCAAGATGCTTATACATGGTTCATTCCCCCAATGGTGCCCTCTCCTGTGCCAACACCTTTTTACCTCTCTCGTTGCCACCCTTCATCACCGCCGACGTGACTCCTACTACCTTGTGCCACATTGCCGCTTGTCATGGTCTCGTCATCGACCCTGCTTCCATTTTGCCGATTTTTTTGCCACCGTTGGCAGTGCCATTTACCATTAGCGAGCACCGTGCGAGCCCACCACTATTTGTCGCCAATGCAAGGCATAATTGATTCAGGCTATTGTTAGCTAAATATAAAGACAACGCTTTAAAATATGTGTGTGAATGTGTTAAGTTGAAAAACGTGTTATGTTGTTGGTTTTTTGGGTTTTCTCAAAGGCTAAGTGGATAGTATCCATTAGGTGGTTGGTTCTAGGGTTTAGGTGTGAGGTGAGAAGTCTCTACTATGGAGGTGTTCTTTTTGGCTGCGGCTTATGGCTTTTGGCTGAAATTTTTGAATTTTAGCTGTTTACGGTACCGATTACAGAGAGACCGATACTTACTTACGATTTTGGCTTGTACAGATGTTGGGCTTTTAACGTGTACTACGTTTAACTTATAGACCCCGTCTTAAAAAAATACTCCGTTTAAAAGTTAGGTACTGTAGCAAAAGTGAGAAGCCGTCCGGCTTCTCACCTACCGAACACCCCCTATATAAAGAAGAAGAGGAGATGGCTTAGGATTTAAGGAAGCTAAGTATGGAGAGAAGAGAGGGCTTGAGGGATCTATAGAGAGATGGGAGTACTTGTGTATGTGCTGCCTTAGTGGTTTTGTTCTCCTAAGGGAGTGGCTACAAACATTCATCTCCATGTGAAAAATCAAATCTCTAAATTTGTTCAAGTCTTCCTGTCGTATGCTCAAGTGTTGATTTCTTCAATTAGCTTGATTTTTCGTGTTTCTCTCCCCCTCTTGAGCTTGCCTGATGTCAAGGACGTGTAAGTGATATAGATATCTCTTGGAGATCAGATTCCATCCATCTAGATACTTCCTATTGCAAGTTCTCGAGTTTGCCCAGTTTTGGTGAAAGAAAGGTGATTTTAGGTGTTTTTGCTCTCGAGGGCTTTTGGCTTGGTTCTTGCTGTGTTTTGAGGATGCTAGCACATATGGAAAACTATACTTAGCCATCTTGACCATCGTTTAATCACGAGCAAATTTTATTCTCATGTTTGATTTCTTGCACGGTTTTAGTGCACCTCAAGTTCGGAGAAGAACAGGCCAAAACTTTGGCAAGGCTTTTGTTGATGTCTTATTGCAATAGGTTTCTGAGGTTGTAGATTACATGTATACCAAGTTTCATATGATTTAGAGTCCTGGTTCGAAAGTTGGCTTCTTTCGTGTTTGAGACAGGTGCAATTTTTAGGTTCTGAACACAAGCTACGGTCAGACTGCTCGTTGGCCTACGGTTAAGCCATCGGTGGTCAGACTGCCATGTACCTAGCGGAACTAATTCCGAGCGGTCAGATCGGTCCATAACCTGCGATCAAACTGCCACAGAGGTATGTTGGCTTGTTTTGCTAGGTTTTCCGTGGTATTTTCACTGGCGGTGTTTAGACTTGATCTTCATAGTTTCTCTAACCTTATTAGCTCTTCATAGCTAATTAAGTTAAGAGGTTTGGTTTTTTCTAGAAAATTGTTTTAGCTCCTATTCACATCCACTCCTAGTCACTGACCAAGGTCCTACATTATTACCATCCTCGCGGTTATCTAATGTTGCTGGTGAACCGAATACCCTAGGCCCTAATCTCATCTATAGCACAACCTTCTCATAATCGTAGCCATAATCTTAGCATTAGTTTTAACTTTTATTATTAGTTCTTTAATATTATTCTCCGTTATAATTGCCACCCCTCACTGTTATTTAATTGTAGTTTATTAATTAGTTGCTCGACAATAGTAACATATTTCACGTATCCTTGGTTTCCATATTAAACCTTAAAATACTTTTAAGAAAAAAAGTACTACGTACCAACAGTCACGTACACTCATCGCCCCAGCTACAGGAAGAACTCATGGGGACAACACCTTCCCGATGATCAACCACTTCGAAGGATGCACATCATCATCCTCATGGTCGCTCATCACCACACTTTTACCCTCCCCAACGGACAGATTCAAGTGATCCATCAACGCAGAAACACCTTCCTCCTCTTCTGTCGAAGTGCCACCAATCTGTTGCTTCAAGACTGCATCTGCACGCTAGAACTTCTTCGCATTGCTTGCCATCCTGCAAACCGCACCACAACCAACCTTACCGATCACCGCTGTCGCCACGAGACACAAGACCAAGGGTGGGCACAAGTGCTAATGACCTCCCCTGTATCACCCCGAATCTGTCGACTGAAGCTGAAACCGAGATGGAAAGAAAACCCACACCTGCAAAAAGGAATCAGAGGCGGACACAGAGGTTAGATGCGATGTGACTTCAAGAAACCACGCGCAAAACTAATTCCGGCGTCCAAACCCTACAGGGGAAAAACCCTTTTGCACAATTCACATACGATTTTTTATCAAACAAATTTATTACAAATAATAATAATATCATGGGCTAGCTAAGCCCAAGTGAAGAGAGCCCATTAAGGTGAATGTAGGCTGCTTAGAACTTGGGCCAGGTTGGGGCAAAAGTAAGGCCCATGTCGGCATGTAGCCATGGCTCCCGAGTTACGATGATCTTTTGTAACAGACGTTAAAAATCGTTACATGATTTTGACATGTTTCTTTTGTGGTGTGTCTACAAAACTCCCGGATGTTTTTATCCTAAAAAAATATCCAAAATTTGGGCCCTCGAACATAAGGGAGCAACGGTTGGAGTCACAGTCTCACCTCCCGTTTCGTGTGTGCGCTTCACCACTACTACAAAAAACCTAATACTAGACGTCAAATCACAGACGGTTTGACAAAATCGTCTGTGACCAACACTAACACAGACGGTTTTAATTTAGACACCGTCTGTGTTGATGGTATTGGAGAAAACGAGTATCACAGACGGTTCTTATCGATGAACCGTCTGTGATATTCCAGTATCACAGACGATTTTAATTAAAACCGTGCGTGATAATCGAGATTATCACGACGGTTTTTATTAAAAACCGTCTGTGATATGTTTTTCGCCTTGCAATTCTCTAAAATTTCATAATTTCCCGCCTGAGTCCGAGTAGGATTCAGTTTTGAGACACCTTCTATATGCATTCATCACAGACGGTTCTAGCTATAGAACCGCGTGATATCGACCACCGGGCCCGTCGATCCTCCTTAACCCAATTCTAGCCAATAGAAATCCAGCAATCCTCACCCCACGGATCGTAGCTCCGCCTCTTCGTCCCCTATAAATAATTCCAGATTGACCCCACTGTTCTCCTCCATGCTGTGTTCTCCTCCTCTGTGATATTCTCTTCCTCTTTGTTGTTCTCCTCTTTGCTTTCTCCTCCTCTGTGATATTCTCTTCCTCTTTGTTGTTCTCCTCCTCCTCCTCTTCCTCCTCCTCCTCCTCCTTGACTCATACCATAATATCCCCACGAAACAGATGATGCACAAGGCACTGCTCAATCAACACCGACGATGGTGGGCATCAAAGACATCCACTCGTGCCGCATCGCATCGCGAGAAGGCCTAGGCATAGAGGATCTTTGCATTTCTCTTTCTTGTTGTGTTAGCTAGATGGGTAACCTATTTGTTGTTTTGGGATATTGTAATAGTAGGTTCTAATCTTAATAAAAATAAAATGTGTATTGTGTTTCATACTATATTTGCTTGTTTTCATTTCAATTAATTGATTTGCGAAATGGATGTTTTATGTTTGTGAAATGAATTGAGATGTGAATTGGATGTATACATGTGCATGTTGATCTGCTTGTTTCAGAGAGCATGGCTAGCATTTCCTAAGGCTAGCCAATAAACAAAAATAGATTTAGGGGTAGAAAAGAATAGCACAGACGGTTTTTCACTAAAAACCGTCTGTGATAGCTGATAAACCGTCTGTGATTATCACCTATCACGCACGGTTTTACTATAAACCGCTCGTGATTATCGGCTATCACGACGGTTTTAGTGAAAACCGTCGTGATATTTACACCACGAGCGGTTCGAAACCGTCTGTGATAACCTTCGATTATCACTGATCCATAAATTCAGACGGTTCAGAAAACCGTCTGTGATGATGTTTTTGAACCGTCTGTAATAGGGTTTTCTGTAGTAGTGCACGTTCTGTGTTTTGTCGAGGAAATGGGCATGCTAACTTAAATGGATCCAGTTCCATGGTTCTACGGTCGGTCGGGAGGAAGGCTAATTACGTAAAAACGTGTCCCTCCATGTTATATCTGCCAAAAAAAGGTACCTAGGGCCACATGGGCAAAAAAACTCCACAAATTATTGTGTAGTGTAGGCAACATCAGAGCCTTAAGTAGCTAGGAAGTGAGCTATGAGAAAAGTCGGCTTTGTGAATCTAAGGTTTTAGAGAAGCCATGTTCAGTTGTTCAGCTATGCCATTGGTGCAGCAGCCGGCTTACAATTTAACATCCTAGTACGGCTCGGAATTTCATTTGTGTACTTGGACTGAGATAACAGCAGCCCATCCGACGCCCTCTTCACTTCTATTCCAAGGAACAAAAATGTAAATGTCCAAATCCTTCAATGCAAATTCAGATTCCAAAGCACGCAATAGATCAGAAATCGCACCATCCGTGGAACTACTCACTACAAAATCATCAACATAAATCAAAATATATGTGACAAGTCCATCATAATTATAAATGAAAAGTGGGGCATCTGAGTAGGATGGTGTAAACCCGAGTTCTTGTAGTTTTGAACTGTAACATCCCAAAATTACTTATTTGCATTTATTTAAATTTTCTAGGATTTATTTGATTTCATCTGGTATTTATCCTAAAGCCTAAAGCAAGAAAAAGTAATTTTAAATATTTTGCTAATTATAGAAAGGAGTTTCTTTTTATTTTCTAAGCTTTCCTAAATTTTATAGAATTTTTGGGAATTGTTTGGAATTAAAAATCAATTTTTAAAGCCAAAAGATATTCTTATAAAATGTTAAAAGGCCAAAAAGAAATTAAAAATATTTTTCCTAAGTATAAAACAGCTCCAGGAATTTTCTATAATTTTTCTGGAATTTTTAAACATTATTTGGTATTTTCTAGAATATTTATAAATTTTCTAGCATTTTCTAAAAAATTAAATCCGAATTTAAATCCGGATTATTCACGTGCCAACACGTGTCGCACCGAGATTAAATCTTTCCCGCCGCGCCGGTTATTAATGCCGTGGCCGCTCGCCTCTCCCCCGCTCCGCTACAAAAAGGCCCCCAGGGAAGCACTCTCCCCGCACCTCCCACCTCCACCGCCCCTCTTCCACCCCTTGGCCGAGAACCTCGCCGACGGAGCCGCCTTCCCAAGCCGAGCAACCGCCGCACCTTCTCTCCTCCGCCGCCGCCATCTCCGGCCACCTCTGGACCCGCCGCCGATACGGTTGGAACCGCCACCCTCTCCTCTACCGCCGTCGCCTGTGCGTTGCCACGTCATCGGCTTGAGCCGACGTGGCAGCCAGTGGCAGCCACGTGGCGGCCTCCTCAACCCTAGAGGCCACGTCACCCATCCCCTTTTATTTTATTATTTGATGATGTCATAAATCCTTTTTTAAGGCGAAAATAAATCAGAAAATTGATCTTTTTCTTTTTTCTGTTGTTTTTTCAAATTTCCAATGGCTATAATTTGCTCATTTTAACTCCAAATTGAACCATTCAAATTTCTAAAATTTTCTAAAAATCTAAACTATCCATTTCTAAGCCTTTTTCAATTTTTGAATTTTACTTGAATTTTATTTGAATTCTTTTTGGTTCTTTACGTGTAGATTACGAGTATTCGGAAGAAAACGAATTCGTCGAAGAGTTCGACAAGGAGTAGCAAGGCAAGTTACACCCTTGACCATATTGAACCCAGTATTTTAACTTTATTTATGTTGAATTTAAATTATTATGCATGCTTACTTTTATAGAAATTTAGTTTCAAATTCAGTTTAATTCATAGTCAAACCCAAGATTCCTTGTAAAACCAAATTTGACGTTGAACTATCATGCCTTGTCAACCTTAGATAAAAATCTAGTTGGTTTAATAATACTAACTAGAAATTTTAAACAATTGCTTAGCCATGCTTAATTATTTTAAGATTGAGAACTTTCTTTCACATAAAATGATAGACTTCAAAACTGGATTCTTGACTTTGGAAAGTCAGAATTGTTTATAAAATATTTCCGAGCAAAATATAAAACTGGTTTAGACTTAGGCAATGGTAAGTTGGTGGGTGCTTGCTGGCATGCGTTGTAGTTGGAAAACTCGATGTGGATTGCCAGGCACACGGGTTTGAGGTATGGCCTAAGTCAAGTTAAGGACCGGTCTGTGAGCTACTTTTACAAAGTCACACCGTACTACCACAAGTCCGGTATGGGACGGACCTAGCCAACTAATTTGCGAAGTTCCAACTAGTTATCGCTAAAGGTTGAATGTGAGCGTGGTGATGCCACGGGAAGTCTCACATGGCACAAGAGGGGGCTCCAACATGTGGATTCATGTTGTAGCGAAACCTTAGTGGCGGCGTTAGCTAGTTGACAGCTAAGTATTGTAAAGGCGTTGTCATGAACTATCAGCCACACACCTAAGGCAGTGTGTTAATTGCGTGGCAAAATGAGAGAAAATATCTTGTGGGTAAAGTTGTACACCTCTGCAGAGTAATAAACTATCCTGGATAGCCGTGTCCGCGGTCATGGACATGCTGAGTAGGGTTTTTCACAGATTAGACTTTGGTTTTATTTAAAATCTTATTTTTGAAAAATCTGGTTATCTTTTGTAAAAATTGGTCCGGGTGGAATACCCGAGAATAGGTTAGTGTTTGTTGGAGCCTCACTAACGTTATAAACTTGATAAATTATGTTTCTAATTATTGTTTCAACTTCAGCTTTTGACATACTATGTTGTTTACTTTAAATATTGCTTTTCATGCAAACCAACCATATCATACCTTTCTTTTACATCCACCCTATGCATGCATTACTCTGTTAAATTCCTGGTGTAACTTGTGGAGTACGTTTGTACTCATGTGGCTATATCTAACTCTTTCCAGAGGAAACTTTCGACGATTGCGGTGAGGACTACGACTAGGCCGCGTCTTACAGTCAATTCGCCTTGTAGGAAAGGCTGGATGGGCTGCTTCTACTTTATATTTCCGCTGTCTATTTCTGTGTTATGCTCTATTGTAAACTTTGGCTTGAAAGCTCAAATCTTTGCTATAATAATTTATGGTTGTATGTGAGATATACATCGCTGTGAACCTGTGTGCACTAGCTTTTCCTGGGATAGTGCGATTAACACAGAGGGTTCTGGAGTTGTTGCTCCGGGTCCCGACATGAACTAAGTCTTGAATACCATGCTCACGATGCTTGTTTCAAACCATACAAAAGTTTGTCCAATCGACAAACATGTTGATGTAATATCCTGATCGTCGATACAGTCGGTTTTTCGGTAAATCACAGGAAGGGAAAAATAAAAATTTGTGGAACAGTGTAAAATGAATAAAATAAATTAATAACTAAATAAAAAACTCGGAGTGGGCTGCCTGGGGAGTGGGCCGACCGCCTTGGGCCAAGACCCAAGAGGGTGGCCGCACCCCTCCCTTAACCTAGCCGCCCCTCCCTTGTCTAACCTAGCCGCCCCCTTTTTGTTTCCACCACACCCCCTTCCTCCACCCCTTGGCGCAACCCCCTCCAAGATTGCGCCTACCCTCCCCTAACAGCTGCTGCCATTGGTGCCAAGGACAAAAAGAAAGGGAAGAGAAGAAAGGGAAGAGAAAGAAGAAGAAGAGAAGGAGGAGAAGAAGAGGAGGAAAGAAGAGGGTGATCCCAAGGGATCATCTAGGTATTTTTTCTCAATCTTAAACCCTTCTGTTTTTAGAGTAATTAGGGTTCTTGGCACGGAATTAGAAGGAAATTAGCAGATTGATTGCCCGATTAGAGGTTACCTGCTGTCTACCTGTAGATCAAATCGTGCAGCGCGTCTGTTTGCGCCGTTTAGACTCATCAAACGATTTTTCCTGCGGATCTTCCCAAAAGAAAATTTGTAGAGAACTTCGAGACCAATGTCTTGTATTGTTTTCAGAATTTTTGGCCCTGAGATCTGGGTGTAGCAGGGTCGGGAACACCGCTGTCTGTCAGGGGAGCAGATTGGGATAGACTACTGTTCAAGTGTGATTTAGGGGTAGTAGATGATTTTTATGATTTTGGTCACAATTGAGAAAAATATAGGGAATTCAGTAATCTAGCTGCTGTATAAAAATAATATTTTTTAGATCCTTGTACTGTGGTTGGGACGTGTTAGAATCTTGCTATCCAGACTGCCAGAACAGAGAACGTCCTCTGTTTTGCGCATTAAGTTACACCTAGCTAGGATCAAAATAAAATTATGTGATGTACATGAAAAATGAAGGCATTTAAGTGAGGAATCTAGAAATATATCATTTGCTGTAAATGGATTAATATTTTTTAAAGATACAAAAAATATTAAGCAGCGCTACTACAGTGGGTAGATTGTTGAATCGTTGAGCGGAGAGGATTATGTGTGGGTTCGGGGTTTTAGCGACATCTTTAATTTTTAAGTCACGATTTGTATGCTGTAGCATTGTGCTGAGAGATACCTTTTGGACAGGTGGTTTTGCTCCTGAGCGCTCGTGATTTGCTTCGCTTCGTCGGTAGAGGCAAGTAAACGTAGCGGATGTGCTACCGTTTAACTTATTATTCCTTCTACTTGCAATTTACATTATTATTGTAATTTGATACGTTATGCCATGGTTGCATGATTTCTAAAGGATGTTATGGTAGCAATTATTGATCAATTGATATGTTTGGATAAATTGCTAGTAGTCTTGTGGAATTTTGCTTAATGTGATAATGCGAAATATGAAATTAAACATGTGGAGGAGTTGTGGATGTGGATATGTTGTGGGCATGTTGGTGCTCCTTTGAGGTTGGAATTCATGTGATTTATGATTATCATATCATTCATATCATAACATGACATTTGTATATGTGGATGTCGCCGCACATAGCCGCGACCGACTGCAGTCTGACAAGATCGTATATTGTCCGTGTCGATGCACACTCTTATCCCGCTGGGAAAGGGTGCTGTGGAGCATAGCATAAAAGCATTCATATGCATTTATTTGTGGATGGAATGACTGCTTTCATATGCCAATTAAATCTGAAACTGATGAGGTATGACTCATAGAATCTGTGGTGGTTTAATAATTGTGGATACGAATTGTGGTTGTGGTTGTATGGAATTATAAATGATGATGTATAATTATTTATAGTTTGAATAGCCTGTTAAATTGTTTGCTTGCTGAGATTTTATGTCACCCTTGTTTCCCCCTCCCTACATGTGGACTTTGAGCATGCATGGGAAGGGTAGAACGGCACCACATTAATGCACTTGGATCATAGTTTTATGCTGTAATAAAATGGAAAGGATTCTAGTCTTTTGCTTAACTATCTCGTCAATGTTTACTTTATCCTAATAGTGTTAAACTTGTGAACTGTTCCTTGGTTATTATGTTGGAGTTGATTATGATTATTGAATTGTCATCACTATTCTGTTTTCCCTTAATTGTTTATGCTTCCGCTTATACTATCTTGATTAGTAATTGTTGCCAGTTTAATTTATCTTGTAATTTGGCTAGTTGTGGAGTGGTTTTAGTAGCATCCTAGGGTAATGTGGGTCCTGGGGTGTTACAGTTGAAGTATCTGTTTATCTTCATACCCAGATGGTTGTCTCATGTACAACTCCTCCTCTAGAACACTATAAAGAAACGTGTTCTGAACATCAAGCTGGCAAATACCCCATCCACGTGACACTGCTATGGACAAGACAAGACAAATGGAGGTTGCCTTAATAACTGGACTAAAAGTATCTTCATAATTTACTCCATACCTTTGCTTGAACCCTTTGGCCACCAATATTGCTTTATATCAATCAATACTTCCATCAGCTTTCCTCCTGATCTTATACACCTATTTGCAATCAATAATATGCTAACTTTTCTCAGGTGGTACAAGGTGCCATGTATGATTCTTGATTAAGACCTCATATTCCTTATCCATAGCATACTTCCAATTTGCGTCCTTAAGAGCCGCATCAAGGGAGACCCCTTCCTCTTCAGAAGTACTAGAAAAAACATAACTCACTGTACCATCTCTGAATACTTTAGGCTACCTTATGTTATTTTGGAGGTGTGTTCTTGGCCCTTCCAGCCCTACTGGCACTACAGGTTGTGGTTGTGACTGTTCTTCATCAGAAGTGATCAAGTCTTGTGAAGATGAGGTACTTATTGACTCTTCATTTTGGTTTCAACTTTCTGGTGACAGATTATGCTACTGCATTGTAGAATCAGTACACTGAGACAGTTCATTAGTCATATGGTCATTCCCACTAATTAGCTTGTCATTCGGCTGAGAGAAAGCATGCGGCAAGGAAGGAAACACAAGCTGATTGAAAGACTTTTGCTCAGGGACAGCAGATGTATGATGAGCAAAAAGAAAGATATTTTCATCAAATACCACATCACGAGATATATAAAACATGACCAGTGGTAGGACAAATACATTTGTAGCCTTTATGTAAGGAACTATCACTACTACAGGACAGGTCATCACAGACGGTTCAAAAACGTCATCATAGACGGTTTTGCGAACCGTCTGAATTTATGGGTCAGTGATAATACGAGGTCATCACAGACGGTTTTTCAACCGTCTGTGATAGCTCAAAATCACAGATGTGATATGGTGATAATCACAGACGGTTTTTAACTAAAAACGTCAGGATATCTCGATAATCCCGCGGTTTTAATTAAAAATCGTCTGTGATTATCATGTACCACAGACGGTTTTTAACTAAAAACCGTCTGTGATATCAGATAATCCCTTGGATAAGTATCGACAGCAAAATATACTTTCGCTTCATACACAACCAAGGAGGAAGGTTATAGATGCAGAGAGTCACGGGCCATGTGCTATGTCGGCTGCTCATGCTACCGAAAGGATTCATTCCATCGTACTCGATCCGAACCTTATATTCCTTGGTTCTCGCATCAAGTCTCGCAAAACTCCTATCGATGTTTCTCCATTGGGCGGAATCATCAAGGTGTCTTAGCATTCCATCTTTCTTGCGCTCCTCCGAGTGCCAATGCGACAATTTTGCCTCCTTTGGTTTGCAAAAACCTTTTCAAACGGGAATTATAGGAAAATACCATGCCACCTTACCGGAGGTCCTTTCTTCACCTCTCTTCCCTCGCCGTCATCTGATTGATTGTTACGTTTGTATCGGGATGCGTTGCACACGGACATACATGCATGTTTTCATACTCTTTACTGATGCAGATACGATCGTTCGGACATGCATGTATTCTTTCTACTTCAATTCCCAATGGACAAAGGACCTTCTTGGCTTTATACGTGGTTTTAGGCAACTCATTTCCTCCGGAAGCATGTCCGCTAAAAGACCCAAGAAGTAGTGAAACTTTTGTCGGTCCAACTGTTGCTTGCCTTTAATTTCAACAGTTCAAGCACGGTGACAACCTCGTGTACTTTGACCGCAACACGTGAACAAAGGTTTCTCGAGTCCTCCATCAAGCCACGGAATTTAACATACTCTCTCATCATAATTCTCTTCTACATCGCGAAGCATCCGATCCGTTGTCATCGTGCAACCTATCCGTATCCGAACCACAATCGACATCATCCGGCCATGTCATTCACTTCACCGTGATGTCATCCGTGACATATCATTCACTTCACCGGCGATGTCATCCGTGACATATGATCATTCACTTCGCCATGACCGGTCCAACACGTATAACCCTTTTGAAACCCTCCGAATCAAGTGCGCTTCAATTTGCCCTGGTTCTTAAACATCTTTAAATTCGCATCGGTATGGACGATACATATATTCCACCCCTTATTCAACATATCCTCCTCGGCGGCTCTTGTAAAAGTAGACACGCCATTAATATACTCTTCACTCACACGGCTCACGGCATACATCCGACTTGGTCCTACGTTACGTACATACATAACAACTCAAGATTAAAATTAGCTTAACTAATTACTACTACATATATACCGCCACATGTATTATATTGAGGTTTAATTTGCTAGCTCAAATCATATTATAAACACAACAGCTATTATATAACCAACAATTTTACAAATTAACCATCTTCAATAACACTCACCAATTACTTAAATCTAAATTGTAATGCAATTAAAGAAAAATGGTACATCTTACTAACCATATCGATCTAGAGCTAGCCACCGGCAGAAAGTATGAATTGAATGAATCTTCAAAGCTCAATCTCGCCTCTTCCCACCAAAATAATCGGCCTCAAATCGCTTAGGCTCGAGTGCGCAGCAGATGGCTACAGATCCGGATCGAAATGAAGACGAGGCGGCTGGAGCGCATTAAATGCTTCGTGGCATTATCACCGACGGGTTTTATTGCAAACCGTCGTGATCATTCACGCACGGTTTATATTAAAACCCGTCAGGAAAAGTCGGTTATCGCAGCGGTTTTGAATAAACAACCGTGCGTGATAACCGACTTTCACGACGTTGTTTATTCAAACCGTCTGCGACGTTGACAACACGTACGCTTGTTTATTAAAACCGTCTGCGATAACAAGCTATGATAATGAAAAGTCGAACGTATCTCTTGTGTTTCGTGCGTATCTCCTTCGTTATCTGAGCGTCTCTTTGGTATACGAACCGTCTCAGGTTGAAGGTTATATATGCGCCGCTTCTTCTACATGCGTCGTGTCCTCTCATCTGTTTACTACCTCTCTTCATCTCGACGCGTCTTGTCTATTTCATTAAAATGTCTCTGCTCAACTTCGATAATCTCCTTCCTCTCTTCTCTTCATCGTGAATTGTTCTACCGCAATCTTACACAAGCGCCAAGAATTCACCTGTAATACCTTAAATTGTTTATTTTAAAATTTCAATAAAAAATTATTATTTAATTAAAATTTAAAATTTATTGAAATTAAAAATAAAATCAAGTGTTCCTATTTGCCCAAATTTTAGAAATTTCACTTGCCTGTTTTCAGCTTTTAAAAAGGCTTTCGCAAAAGTATTTTTATAAAAAAATTAAAAATCCAAATTTAAGTTAAAAATATTTTTATTAAATTCAAAATGTCTCCAGGAATATTCTATAATTTTTCTGGAATTTTTAGATATTATTTATTATTTTTGCAAGCAAATATATTGTTTCTAGTGTTTTCTGAAAAACAAATCCGAAAATAGAAAGCAATTAAACCTCAGGCCGCCACGTGTCGCTCATCCGACGGCCGATACCCCTTCGTTGGATTTAATCCAAGCCACACCTCTTCACTTAAATCCAAAGGGTATGATTCAATCACTTGCCACGTGTCGCTCATCCGACGGCCCGTACCCCTTCACTTGTCTTTCTCTCACCGACGCATGGGACCCACATGTCATATGTTTCTTCAACCTCCCCTTCTTCCTCCTCCAACCCCTCTCTCTCTCCTCCATTAGAGCCGAAAATGGAGCTTCATTTGCGGGCCGATTTCTTCGCGAAAACTTCCGTTTGATGGCTCATTAAAACCCCCTAATCACGCCTCCCCTAATACCGGCCGTTTTCCCCAATTAAAATCCCCGTTCATGGCCGAAATTTACGCCTCCCCTTCCCTTTATGCCGCCGCCCCTCCCATTCTCCTATAAACCCCACAAGAGCTTTTCATCCACCTCTCCTCTCCCTTTTCCCCATTCGTAGCCCACCCTCCGAGCGACGCCGCCATCGAGCCGCCGCCGCCGCTTCTCCGCCGCCGCCGCCCGGCCACACCCGAGCCCCGCCGCCACCGCCATCGGGACCGCCGCCCCTCTCCGCACGCCGCCCGCCGGCCGGTGAGCCGCCGCCGCCCGGCGAGCCGCCGCCGCGTGACCGCCTCCCGTCGCGCCGCCTGGCACGCCACGTCGCCGTTCTTCACTTGCGTGGCCGCCACGTCCTCGCCCGGTCAGCGCCTCCCGCCACCTCATCTCCCACTCCGGTCCATAGACCCGATCCACGGTAAACCGGGCCCACCCGTCAGCAAATAATTTCCCTCCAAGAAAATTCGAAAAATGATGATGTCATAAATGCTATTTTTCAGTATAAAAATAATTCCCGAAAATCAGACTTTTCCTTTTTCTCACTTTTAATCTTCCGGAAGCCATAACTTGTTCATTTTAACTCCGAATTGAGCCGTTTAAATTTCTAAATTCTTCTAAAATCTTAAACTATTCAAATATACCTTTTTTCAATTTTTGGAATTTTATTTGAATTTTTGTTTGAATTTCTTTTGGTTCTTCACGTGTAGACGTCAACGAATCCGGAGAGTTTTACTTCGACGAATTGCAGCAAGACTTCGAGCAAGGCAAGTTACACCTTTGATCATGTTGATCCCAATATTTAAAATTAATTATATTGTTTTTAAATTACTATGCATGCGTAATTCTATTCAAGTCTAGTTTAAATTCAGTTTTAAACTGTAGTTATACCCAAATTCCTTTGGACAGCCAAATTTGATATTTCATGCAATTATACCTTGACAACCATAGTTAAAACCTAGTTAGTACACTAGTATTAACTAGAAATTTCATAAACTTGCTTAGCCATGCTAAGAATATTAAGATTTGGGAACTTTCTTCACATAAAATGATACTTCTTTCACATAAAATGATGAACTCTTTTCTGGATATCTTGACTTTGGAAAATCTGGAAGGTTTACAAACCTATTTCCAAACAAAGTAAAACTTGGTTTAGACTTAGGCAAATGGTTAGAGTGGTGGGTGCTTGGCGGCATGCATTGTCGTTTGGTGACGAAATATTGATTGCACGGCACGAGGGGTTTGTGGTTGTGCCTAAGTCAAGAAGGACCGGTCCAGTGAGCTCTTGTTGCAAAGCCCTTTTCGTACTACCACAAGTCTGGTATGGGACAGACCTAGCCAACTAATTTGTGAAGTTCCAACATGATCTCGCTATAGGCTGAATGTGGGCGCGGTGTAGTCCGTGAGAAGTCTCACATGGCACAAGAGGGGCTCCAAGATGTGGATTCATGCCGTGGTGAAACCTTAGTGGCGGCGTGATTATGTTGGCAATGAATCATTGTAAAGGCTTTGTCATGATCTCCTCGCCGCACACCAAAGGAAGTGTGTTTATCCGGTGGCAATATGGGATGATCATGTCTTGTGGGTAAAGTCGCACAACCTCTGCAGAGTGTATAACCTATCCTGGATAGCCGTGCCCACGGTCATGGGCAAGCTGAGTAAAGTTTTTCATAGATTAGACTTTGGTTTTTAATATGTTTTATGAAACCTTGTGGATGGATGGAATCCATGAGAGATTTTGAAAAACCGTATGGATGGATAGAATCTGTACGAGTTTGATTTGGAAAAGTTGGTCCGGGTGGGATGCCCGTGAATAGGTTAGTGTTTGGTTGGAGCCTGCACTAACGTTATCTATATTGATTACAATATTGATTTAATTACAGTATCAAATTCAGCTTTTGCACCTACTTTATGATATTTACTTCAAAGTTGCTTTTTATGCAAACTAGCCATATTATGCCTTCCTTTGATATTCCATATGCATGCATTAACTCTGTTAAACCTCCTGGTGTAACTTGTGGAGTACGTTTGTACTCATGTTGCTAAATTTCACTCTTTCAGAGGAAGCCTTCGACGACTTCGGTGAGGATTGCGACTAGGCCACGTCTTACAGTCATTCGCCTTGTGGGAAGGCTGGATGGGCTGCCACTTATTGTTTATCTTCATTGTTATCTTCACCGCTATTGTAAACTTTGGCCATCGGGCTCATATTTAGTTAAATAAAATTTATCATTATGCATGATATTTGTCTTTGTTTCCACTGTGTGCACTAAGCTTTCCTGGGATAGTGCGATTAACACAGAGGGTTTCGGAGTTGTTGCTCCGGGTCCCGACAGAGATGGTATCAGAGCAATAATGACCCTAAGACGTGACCGTTGATAGAATAGAATAGTTGGACCTTAAGGATTTATTTTAAACAACTAGTAATTTCAAAAAAAATTTGCTTATCCTTATCTCTCAATCTATGCTTATCCTTTTCTCAATTCTTTCTCATCTTATGCCATTACAAGCAAACATATTTCTAACTCTCCTCTTGTTCAAATAATTATAGATGAACACTTATGACGTTGCACCGAATGATGGTTGGAGCACGGGCCTTCATCGACTACTTCGTCGTTTGGGTTTTCAACGCCGAGCTATCTGCGTGCATAAAGAAGACCGCCATGGAGACCAAACAATGGGACATCGTTTCACTCTACTCATCACCAAGCGAACTAGACAAGGAAGTCTGCGTCTCCGCTTCAAGGGAAATGGATACTCGTTTGAAAGAGCCAAACAAGAAGCCGCCGGCGGTTCTTCGTCTCTGCCGCCTTTTCAGTCTTCGCATCGAAGGATCACGTGTTGTATCTCGAGAGCCGCGAAGGATCACACCAAGACAACCCTTACCCCTCTAGGATAAGTTGTTAAGCTAGTAGTTGACGAAATTATGAGCTGTCAGTTTCCTCTTTTGTCGGCAGCCGTAATTATTGCTTAATAAAGGTTTTTGCTAAGTTGGTGTTTTTGTTGGATTGTGCAAAACAACTCCTTCCCCTCCTTTGTCTTAAGTCTCCTCTTATCTAAACTCCAAACAGATGGTAAACACAAGGAGAAACGTCATTGACAACAACCCCAATGCCAACGCTGAAGCACAAGGAAGTCAGTCTACTCCAATCCCTCCGCCTCCGCCAGAAGTCGGACCTGACTGGGCGCAAGTAATGGCAAATCAGACTCAGCTGATTCAGCTCTTAGCTCAAGCCATCAACAACCCAGCTCAACAGTTTCATCAGCCACTAGCTCAAGCTCCCCAGAACCGGTTGTCAGAATTCTTGAGGATAAGGCCTCCGACCTTCTCAAACAGTGCAGAACCAATGGATGCTGATGATTGGCTCCGTGCAATTGGCAAGAAGTTGGACATTCTGCAATGCACTGATCGGGAAAGAGTCTTGTTCGCTTCTCATCAATTGAATGGACCCGCATCTGAGTGGTGGGAAACCTTAACCGCCTCTCATGCCAATCCTCAGGCTATCTCGTGGAACGAGTTCGTGCAGTGTTTTCGCAAAGCTCACATCCCGACTGGCACTATGACTCTGAAGAAGAAGGAATTTAGAGCTCTGCGTCAAGGAAGCCGCACAGTGAATGAGTACCTGCAAAAATTCAACCAGCTGGCACGTTACGCACCAGAGGATGTGGCTACAGATGAAGCCAAGCAAGAAAGGTTCTTGGAGGGCCTGAATGACAATATTTCTGTTCAGTTGCTATCAAGTGATTATGTGGATTTCCATCAATTGGTCAGCAAGGCCATTCGCCAGGAGGGCAAGAATGTGGAGATCGAAAATCGAAAGAGAAGAATGTCTACTCAGCACACGAACCCTGGAAGTTTCTCCAAGGTTAGAAGAACCTTACCGCAAGCCAACAAATTCCAACTGTCACCAGCAATAAAAGAGCTAGTACCAGCAAACACCTCTACCAACACTAAAGACAACAAAGATTTGATATTTGGCTTTCCACCAAAGGACCAGAACCCTGCAGCCGGTGTTACCTGTTTTAACTGCCATGAGACAGAACACTATGCCAACAATTGTCCCAAGAAGCAGCAGACAGTGAAGAATGGCACACCCGGAACCCCGACTGCCAACACCCACCAAGCAGCAAGCAGCAGGCCTCAAAAGTTTGTTAAAGGACGCTTGAACGGATCTCGGCGCAAGCCATCTGAGTAAGATCCAAACCTATTTCCTTGCTAATGTCCGAATCTCGGGGACGAGATTCTTTCTAAGGGGGGTAGTTTTGTAACAGCCTAGCTGTTTATTTTAAAATTTCAATAAAAAAAATTATTATTTAATTAAAATTTAAAAATTTATTGAAATTAAAAATAAAATCAAGTGTTCCTATTTGCCCAAATTTTAGAAATTTCACTTGCCTGTTTTCAGCTTTTAAAAAGGCTTTCGCAAAAGTAGTTTAACTAAAAACATAATATTATTAAATAAAAGATATTTATAAATTTTGTAAAGATACTATTTCAACTTAGTATTTTAAAGCATTTGGCTCTTATTTGGTTTTTCGTGTTTTACGGGTTTATTTTCAAGTTTAGAGTGAAAAGAAAATTATCAGAATATTTCCTTAAGCCAAAAATAACTTATTTTACTCTTACCAAGTTATTCTTGAATTATAAGTATTTTTAGAATTTTCTAAAATATAAAATCAATTTCGAAAGCTAAAAAGTATTTTTATAAAAATTAAAATCCAAATTTAAGTTAAAAATATTTTTATTAAATTCAAAATGTCTCCAGGAATATTCTATAATTTTTCTGGAATTTTTAGATATTATTTATTATTTTTGCAAGCAAATATATTGTTTCTAGTGTTTTCTGAAAAACAAATCCGAAAATAGAAAGCAATTAAACCTCAGGCCGCCACGTGTCGCTCATCCGACGGCCGATACCCCTTCGTTGGATTTAATCCAAGCCACACCTCTTCACTTAAATCCAAAGGGTATGATTCAATCACTTGCCACGTGTCGCTCATCCGACGGCCCGTACCCCTTCACTTGTCTTTCTCTCACCGACGCATGGGACCCACATGTCATATGTTTCTTCAACCTCCCTTCTTCCTCCTCCAACCCCTCTCTCTCTCCATTAGAGCCGAAAATGGAGCTTCATTTATGGCCGATTTCTTCGCGAAACTTCCGTTTGATGGCTCATTAAAACCCCTAATCACGCCTCCCCAATACCGCCGTTTTCCCAATTAAAATCCCGTTCATGGCGAAATTTACGCCCCCTTCCCTTTATGCCACCTCCCCTCCCATTCTCCTATAAACCCCACAAGAGCTTTTCAGATCCACCTCTCTCCTCTCCTTTTCCCCATTCGCCGCCCCCCCCCTCCGAGCGACGCCGCCACCGAGCCGTGCCGCCGCCGCCGCTTTCACCGCCGCCGCCCGCCACACCCGAGCCCCGCCACCGCCATCGGGACCGCCGCCGCCTCTCTCCGCCGCCCCTCGCCCGTGCCGGTGGCCGCCGCCCCCGTGAGCCGCCGCCGTGACCGCCTCCGCTGCGCCGCCGCGTGGCACGCCACGTCGCCGTTCTTCACTTGCGTGGCCGCCACGTCCTCGCCCGGTCGGCGCCTCGCCACCTCATCTCCCACTCCGGTCCATAGACCCGATCCACGATAAACCGGGCCCACCGTCGACAAATAATTTCCCCAAGAAAATTCGAAAATGATGACGTCATAAATGCTATTTTTCAGTATAAAATAATTCCGAAAATCAGACTTTTCCTTTTCTCTCTTTTAATCTTCCGGAAGCCATAACTTGTTCATTTTAACTCCGAATTGAGCCGTTTAAATTTCTAAATTCTTCTAAAATCTTAAACTATTCAAATATACCTTTTTTCAATTTTTGGAATTTTATTTGAATTTTTGTTTGAATTTCTTTTGGTTCTTCACGTGTAGACGTCAACGAATCCGGAGAGTTTTACTTCGACGAATTGCAGCAAGACTTCGAGCAAGGCAAGTTACACCTTTGATCATGTTGATCCCAATATTTAAAATTAATTATATTGTTTTTAAATTACTATGCATGCGTAATTCTATTCAAGTCTAGTTTAAATTCAGTTTTAAACTGTAGTTATACCCAAATTCCTTTGGACAGCCAAATTTGATATTTCATGCAATTATACCTTGACAACCATAGTTAAAACCTAGTTAGTACACTAGTATTAACTAGAAATTTCATAAACTTGCTTAGCCATGCTAAGAATATTAAGATTTGGGAACTTTCTTCACATAAAATGATACTTCTTTCACATAAAATGATGAACTCTTTTCTGGATATCTTGACTTTGGAAAATCTGGAAGGTTTACAAACCTATTTCCAAACAAAGTAAAAACTTGGTTTAGACTTAGGCAAATGGTTAGAGTGGTGGGTGCTTGCTGGCATGCATTGTCGTTTGGTGACGAAATATTGATTGCCTGGCACGAGGGGTTTGTGGTTGTGCCTAAGTCGATGAGGACCGGCCTCAGTGAGCTCTTGTTGCAAAGCCCTTTTCGTACTACCACAAGTCCGGTATGGGACGCACCTAGCCAACTAATTTGTGAAGTTCCAACATGATCTCGCTATAGGTTTGAATGTGGGCGCGTGTAGTCCGTGAGAAGTCTCACATGGCACAAGAGGGGCTCCAAGATGTGGATTCATGTTGTGGTGAAACCTTAGTGGCGGCGTGATTATGTTGGCAATGAATCATTGTAAAGGCTTTGTCATGATCTCCTCGCCGCACACCAAAGGAAGTGTGTTTATCCGGTGGCAATATGGGATGATCATGTCTTGTGGGTAAAGCTGTACAACCTCTGCAGAGTGTATAACCTATCCTGGATAGCCGTGCCCACGGTCATGGGCAAGCTGAGTAAAGTTTTTCACAGATTAGACTTTGGTTTTTAATATGTTTTATGAAACCTTGTGGATGGATGGAATCCATGAGAGATTTTGAAAAACCGTATGGATGGATAGAATCTGTACGAGTTTGATTTGGAAAAGTTGGTCCGGGTGGGATGCCCGTGAATAGGTTAGTGTTTGGTTGGAGCCTGCACTAACGTTATCTATATTGATTACAATATTGATTTAATTACAGTATCAAATTCAGCTTTTGCACCTACTTTATGATATTTACTTCAAAGTTGCTTTTTATGCAAACTAGCCATATTATGCCTTCCTTTGATATTCCATATGCATGCATTAACTCTGTTAAACCTCCTGGTGTAACTTGTGGAGTACGTTTGTACTCATGTTGCTAAATTTCACTCTTTCAGAGGAAGCCTTCGACGACTTCGGTGAGGATTGCGACTAGGCCACGTCTTACAGTCATTCGCCTTGTGGGAAGGCTGGATGGGCTGCCACTTATTGTTTATCTTCCGCTGTTATCTTCCGCTGCTATTGTAAACTTTGGCCATCAGGCTCATATTTAGTTAAATAAAATTTATCATTATGCATGATATTTGTCTTTGTTTCCACCGTGCACTAAGCTTTCACAGGATAGTGCGATTAACACGAGGGTTTGGAGTTGTTGCTCGGGTCCCGACATTCACGATCGAGCCGCTTGCGGTCACGCCTCCTCTCCTTCCCCAATCGTCTTCCATCCGTCACCGCCACGACCATCCGCCGTCGGCGAGGCGTCTCGCTGCGGCTCAAGGCGTGGAAACAAACCATTACCCTCGTTCTACTATACAACGTGCAAAGTCAAGAAGCGGTTGTCGCGATCGCATAGGTCGATGGATAGCATTGCCGATCAATTAGATCGTGCGATTCGAGGAATCATACCATGCTATCCTCTACGAGATAATGACGTCTGAGGCGTTTGCCGGTACGGAGAAGGAGGTGCCGAGGACAACGTCAATGTTAGCGGCGTTCGAGAACTCGGTGGGCCCTCCTCCAACTCCCAAAGGCGAAGAAGCGTCTGAAAGCCCGTAAGATTAGAATCGAAATGCTTTATCTCTGCGACATTTGTAATAAATCTCCTCCACTTGATATTAATAAAATTGTCTTTATTTCGATCCCCTGTCTTTACAAATATGAATTATGATGACGGTTTTTATTACAAACCGTCGTGATAATTCAGATTATCACGCAGCGGTTTGTAATAAAAACCGTCAGGATACTAAATATCACGAGCGGTTCATAAGTAACAACCGTCGTGATAGGTCCCGCTATGCGAGATATCTCAAAGGGCGATTATCACGACGGTTTGTAATAAAAACCGTCAGTGATATTAATATCCTGAGCGGTTCATAAGTAACAACCGCCGTGATAGTTCCCCGCCCATCGAGATATCTCAAAGGGATTATTACCCTTATAGAGTAAGCAACACCGGTGAACCACCGGCTATCGGTGATCTCTCCCCTCCTCCCTCGGCTGCGTCGAGCCCCGCTCACGCAGGCGCTGAGGTCGAGCTATTTCTATTAAATCCGTCAACGACATGTGGGTCCCACCTACAAAGTTCAAAAAAAGACATTTCAGTTCTTGGTGAGCGGTAGATCGACATACCGACTTCTCCGTTGACGACTATCCATCGCCTCTTCCACTTCTTTTCTTGTGGGAGAATTGAAGTGGGATTCTCCCACAAGAAAAGAAGTGGGAAGAGGCGGATGGATAGTCGCCACCGAGAAGCTCTGCATGTCGACCTACTGCTCACCAAGAATCAAAATATCTTTTGAACTTTGTAATAAAATTGCCTTGAATTTTGCAAAAAGAAGGATTGTCGAGTGGACATCATCACATCTCGACGGAGTCGGCATCGTCGAGGAACATGCAAATCAGAGGCAAGCACAAAACTCAACAACACATTCGGATCGATCTATTACGGGATGACAAGCTAACAAACCCTTCGTGGCACGACGGTCCACACTAAACAAGACACACTTACGACACTTACGGCAAGAGTGTGTTCTTTAGTATGAACCGGACGTGCGCGATGGAGGTGCTAGCTCACGGAGGGGAGATATGCGCATAAGCTAGCTAGTGGATGAACTCACGCGTGACTAGTACCGGTGGAAAGGTTGATGGGGAGTTATTAATAAGGGCCCGCCGTGGAGGAACCGGTGCCGGCCATTCGATGTGGAGAGAATAGACGGGTGAGATCGAAATCTCGTATACGCCAATTATTGGTGACATGTGACTATTACACACCAATTATCAGTGAGATGGGATTATCACAGACGGGTTTTTACTAAAAACCGTCTGTGAATTATCTTATCACGAGCGGTGTTTAGTAACAAACCGTGCGTGATAATTTGGGATTATCACGAGCGGTTCTTAATACGGACCGTGCAGGATAATAAATATCACGAGCGGTTCATAGGTATGAACCGTCGTGATACTTTTTTCGCCGACGCCACCAACACAGGCGGTGTTCAAATTAAAACCGTCTATATTACTATCTGTCGCAGACGGTTTTATAAAACCGTCTGTGATTTGCCGTCTAGTATTAGCCTTTCTGTAGTAGTGTATAACCAAGGAATATGCATTGATTGGAACGAAATTGCAGCTTTCGTTGGTTATAAGGACGAAGATTAGGCTAGCAAGCACACCCAAAGATCTTGAGAAAGGAGTAGTTAAGCTTGGATCTAAAAAGACATTATAAAGGTGTTGAATTGTGAATGACCTTGCTTGAAATTCTGTTTATTAGAAAGCAGGCTATTTGAAAGGCATGATCCCAAAACTTTAGTGGCATGGAAGAATGAGCAAGTAGAGCAAGTCCCATCTCAACTATATGACAATGCTTTCATTCTGCAGCACCGTTTTGCTGATGAGCATAAGGACACGAAACATGGTGAGATATACTAACTTGTTTGAAGAAAGAATGCAACTTCTGATATTCTCCTCCCCAATCTGTTTGGAGAGATATAATCTTTCTTCCAAGAAGTCTCTCAACACGTTTTTTGAATTCAACAAATATTTTTAGAACATCAGCCTTACTTTTCAAGAGATAGACCCAAGTGAATTTACTGTAATCATCGATAACACTCAGATAGTATTTATATCCTCCTACAGATATAGGAGCAGGGCCCCAAACATCAAAAAACACAAATTCTAAGGGACTAGAGGACACATTATCTGAGGAGGTATAAGGAAGCTGATGACTCTTAGCTTGTTAACACGCATCACAAGTATATGCTTTATTTTTTGAATCTAAACAAGATATATATTTCACCTAAGAACTTCTTGAACAACTAGAAGAGATGGATGCCCAAGGTGCTAATACCATTGCTCTTGGGTGATTTTAATGGATGAAAAAACTTCTTTTGGTGTGCTTGACTTTGGCTGGAGTGGGTATAGACCTCCTTCACATTTGCCACGAAAGAGTGTTTTCTTCGTTGACTGATCCTTAATGAGAAACAATTAGAGTGAAATTCAAGAAACACATTATTGTCAGTGGCAAGACGATGAACTGAAACAAGATTTTTGGAAGTTCAAGGAGCATGGTGGACATTGTTTAGAACAAGCTCTTGACTTGGAGTGGGAATCTTGGAATGACCAATATGACTAATAAACATACCTGAACCATTGGTAGCATGGACTTGATCATGACCGTGATACTTCTCCCACATAGTCAACCTGTCAAGATCACTGGTGATATGATATGTGGCTCCCATGTCTGTATACCAGTTGGTATCGACACCATAGGAGTGAATGGCTGCAGCAGCCACACGCCCGACCTCTGCCTGATAAGAGTGGTCAAAGTGATGATAGCATTTGAGGGCGACGTGGCCGACCTTTCCACATACCTGACAGACCGACCTATTTCCATAATTGAAGTTGGAGTTGAAGCTATTGTCGGACCTCCTAAAATTGTCTCCCTGGTTTTGATGCTCACGGTTGTTAATCCATAACCACGTCCACCGCATCCTCGTCCGCGGTTTCCTTGATTACTTCCTCTACCAGCACTGTTGTTGTGATTGCCTTGGCAAGCCATATTAACCGAAACCCTTGAGAATTGTGTGCTTGGGTTCTGGAAGTCTAGCCGCATCTCAAATGCAAGCAAATGAGCATAGACATCATCAAGACTCATTGTGTCTGATCGAATAGTAATTGATGTGACCAAAGGGTTGTAGTCAGCATCAAGCCCGGCCAAGATGTAGGTTATCAATTTCTCATCTCGGAGAGGCTGCCCTGCTAAGGCCATAGTATCTGCTAGGCTTCGCATCTTGGCAAAATATTCTGCAGCAAGCGTATCCTTCTTTTGTGTGTTGGAGAGTTGCATCCGGATTTGCGTAATTCGAGCCTTGGACTGGGATAAAAACATCCTCTCAAGCGCAGACCATACTTCAGCAGAGGAAGTTAGATTTAAGACTTGCAAGACCACTTCTGGTGAGAGGGAGGACAGAAGAGAGCTCAACACAAGTTGATCTTGTTGTATCCATGTTTGATACGCCAAATTGGGGACAACTTGAGCCCCATCTGCCGTGATCTGGCTCACCGTGGGATGCAGTGCTTTGTTGGTCCTATCAACGAAGCCAAGTAGCATCTGCCCCCTCAAGTAGGGCATAAGCCTTCCATAGCAGGAAGTTATCTCGGGCCAACTTGACATTGACGAGGTGGCCGAAGGTGGGTGTTGGAAGTATGTCGGCTGAAGCAGATGTCATGGCAGCTGTGTAGAGGGAGATGAGATTGTGGAGGGAGAAGAGCTAGACATGACAATCTTTAGAGGAGAGGCAGGAGAGGCTCTGATACCATGTAGAAAACCAGAGTAGGAGACAATCAACAAACAATGGTTTGGCTTCTGCACACCCAAAAACCGGGATGTTGCAAGAGATATATATTTTCCAGATGTGCTACAGTCCATTTCAGAAACTCGGTATATATTTGGTTGGTTTCCATATCCAACCGATACACCAAATCAGAGAAACATGGAAGGAAATATCTACAGATATACATATAAAATACAAAGTGGAAGTTAGAGATACAATCGGTAACTGAATCTGGAAGCTGGATAGAATTCTGCACAAATCTGCAACCTCTCGGAACCTTCAAAGCCAAGTCTGCATCTTCAGAACCTTTGTGTAGAACAGTGATAGAACAGAGACACCTCTTTAACATCTACTACAATCAATTTGTAGATTTTACATTGAAAAGGCATACCATTTAAATGCTAGTCACTGTAGTAAAAGCCAAAAGCTATAATCAGCAAGCCCAAAAGAACCAGCTGGTGTAATTTGGGAATTGATAAGCTGTAGGTTATGGGAATGTGTCCTGGAAAGATGCTCTAGGTTATAAACGTGTGCATAGCATACACACAACCAAGGACAGATACCGGTGTTTATTTTGTTGAGGTATATATAGCACGCAACCAGCCAAACGAGGAGCATCAGAGCATGCCCTTGTGTTGTCAGCCTTTATATGATGCTCCTTGTCTTTTCTTTCGTGGAACATATGATGCTAGCGCTGTCGGCTTCTTAATTTTATTTGATCATATGGACTCACTTTGGTTGGTACAGTTTACACTATGTTTTCATATGAAGTATAAAACGCGCGCGCGCGCACACAGAGATGGCATCGGCAATGGCAATGGATGGCGTCACCCGCCGGACGTTGGACGTGAACGGCATCAAGATCCACGTCGCCGAGGCCGGTGACGGCGAGGCCGGCACCGTCCTCTTCCTGCACGGCTTCCTGGAGCTCTGGTGCTCATGGCACCACCAGCTCCGGTCCCTCTCCCGGCGCGGCTACCGCTGCCTGGCCCCCGACCTCCGCGGCTACGGCGACTCCTCCGCACCGGCCTCCCCATCCTCCTACACCGCCTTCCACCTCGTCGGCGACGTAGTCGGCCTCCTGGACGCCCTCTCTCTCCCGCAGGTGTTCGTGGTGGGGCAAGGTTGGGGCGCCCTGCTGGCGTGGCACCTCTGCACGTTCCGGCCGGACAAGGTGCGCGCGCTGGTGAACATGAGCGTCGCCTTCATGCCGCGCAACCCTGCCGTGCGTCCGCTCGAGGCGTTCCGGCGGCTCTACGGCGACGGCTACTACCTCCTCCGTCTGCAGGAGCCCGGCGCCATGGAGGCGGAGTTCGCGCGGATGGACACAAAGTTCATCTTCAAGAAGCTCCTGACGACCCGCGACACCGGCGCGATCTCGCTGTCCAGAGAGTGGTGGGGCTCACCGGACGAGGAGATCCCGCTTCCGCCGTGGCTGTCCGAGGAGTACGTACACCGCCTCGCCGCCAAGTTCGACGAGACGGGGTTTGCCGGCGCCATGAACTTCTACCGCTGCCTCGACCTGTAAGAAGTTGATATATCAATTAAAGACCTCGTCTATTCATATCCATTCACTGTGCTTCGCTTCAATTCTTTGACGATTAATTAATATGTGGAATTTATGGACGTGCCTGGTGGAGGAACTGGGAGCTGACGGCGCCGTGGACTGCGGCGAAGGTGGCGGTGCCGGCCAAGTTCATGGCGGGGGAGTCGGCGATGTCGTACAACTACACGGGGGTGCAGGAGTACATACACAAGGGCGGGCTCAAGGGCGACGTGCCGGGGCTGGAGGAGGTGGTGGTGATCGCCGGCGCCGCGCACTACATCCACCTGGAGAAGCCCGAGGAGGTCAGCGAGCACATCTACGACTTCTTCAAAAAGTTCTGAGAGCGCAGTCCTGCAGGGCATGGTGATCGATTGATTGCTTCAGTATAATAAGTCTCTTTGCTGCTACAAAGTGCTCTTGTTCTATTATGCCATGCCTCGCCGCTGTAAGCCATATGCCAAGTATGGCCATTATAGTTGTGCTATGTTCTCGGCATATACAGTTATGTATCGCTTGTTATGTCATCACCAATACGTGAGATGGAGAGGGTGGGAGAGAATTTATGGTCGTTAGATTTCTAATTTAATAATTATAAATCTGAATGGCAGTTAGAAAGAAAACACTGACATAATATTTATCAACACCCGCAAAATAAATGCTTTCAGCTCTCTGCGCTGACAACACACAGATAAAGCCCGAGTCAACAAAAATTCTAGAAAAGAATGTGCCTACTTTTGTTACTCATGGACGGTTTGGATCAACCACAGTGGATAAAGACGGGGTGAAATATTTTATCACCACATTTGATCCATGTTACTCTCTCCGGCCACAAAAATAAGTGTCATTTTGAATGTTGACATGGCCTGCAAAAACATAACTTTTGACCATAAATTTCTAATGTGATATATTTGTAAAACTTAATAAAACTGTAATATTTTGAAAGCATTTTTCAAGCCAAATATGCTCATATTATTTTCGTATGGCTCATCTAAATGTTTAGAAAAATATTGTTAGCCAAAATTAAAATCGTTTGATTGCACCATTCATGGATGATAGTTCTCCTTTTACTCAAGAGAGATAGGGTCTATTCTTTTTTACTGATCTATGTTTTTTTATTGTGATTTATTAGTTTAATAAATAGTGATTGTTGAAAGAAATTAAAACAAAAATCTGGCTGAAAAATTAAAAGGAACAAGGTGTGGTTCCACTACCGAAGCACTGTTACTCAAACGAGCTACTAGGATAGCAAGCTGCACCCGAAATAAATGGGGCTGGGATGAAAGGACAACTATTTGGAGGAGGTAATTGATTTTTAATAGAAAACCAGTATGGATTTAGGCAATCTAAGGGAGCTTCACTTGAAGCATTTTCATTAATTGATAAAGCTCAGTTCTAATAATTACAAACAAAAGCATGCGTACACAATATTAGAGGCTTACAGCAGATCGGAAGAATTGGACAGACATAACCCTTGTTCTTTAGGCTTTTGCTTCACTAAAAATTGAAATAAATAAGACGATTTTTTAAAACAGATTCTCTAAAAGACTTCCTAAACTTAAAATCGTGTGCGCCGTCTAGACGATGGCTCCATTATTTATTGCCATCTTGAAAAATATAGATAAAAATCATTAATCGCAGTAAAAAAAGAGCTCCGAATGAAACTATCTCAGCAACCAGGGGCATGGACCAATGGTTTTAAAATACTCCCTATATTGTAGCCTGCAGATTCCCTGGCCGGAGAGGCGTGCCACATCAGCAGTTTTGTAAAAAAGCTCGTACGTTTTCCGAAATAGCGTAAAGGTCCTCCGTTCTCGCGAAAAGGTCCCTGTAATGTTTTTTTTGCGAAAACGCCCCTCCATTTCACCGAAATTGCGTATCCTTTATTGGATAGCACCCCGCAGTTTTTTAAAATTACGTAAGGGTCCTCGTTTAGTTACGTATAGGTCCTTCAGGTCCTCGGTTTTTTACGAAAAAGACCTTTGGTTTTCTCGAAATTATGCGCATGTCCTCGATTTTTTTTAAGAAACTCCTCACGAATTATCGTCTCTTTTGATTCGGTCTACACGATGTTAGCGCGGCGTACCGCTGCGCTTACGTAGCTAGTTTTAACTAAACCTGGAATTCGTTTCTCCACCACAAAAGCGTAAGCACGAAAAGATATTGGTGAATACTGGTGGTCACAGGATAGACGGAAGAGACCAGCCTCGGCCACGCGGCACGTGACGTCCGCAACATGCCCGTCCTGCCGAGACTCGCCGCGCCCGAGCCGGCCGCGCCCGTGCGCCGCCGGCCGCCGCTTCCGCTCCCACGACTCGCCGCCGCCTCCTCCTCCTCCTCGTGGAGCAGCCGCACGAAGCGGTGGTACTCGCCGCGGGGGCCATTAGCCACCGCGGCCGACGACCCCCGCGGAGGCCCGCTCCTGCAGCCGGAGGAGCGCGACCCGCTCCTCCTCGCCGCCCTCAGCGCCGCCCGCCTCCGTGAAGAGGAGTCCCGCCGCCCAGGTCAGCGATAAGCATACCTTGTGCTCTTGCTTGTTTGGGTCGTCGATTCTGTTGGTACTGCTACTACTTTGCGCACCACCTGTGCGACGAATTGAACGTATGCGAGGTTTCCAAGGAAAAAAACAACAATGTTCATCTTTAATTGCCTATAATTGCATTTGGTTTCTCACTTGGGCAAGACGAAATCGTTTATGAATTGTTTGCTTCAAAGCAATCTCTTTCTACCTGACTGAAACAAGGGAACACACTGAGACCAGGTTTAGTCTATAGGAAATCGAGTGAAATTGTTTGAGAGATTATGCTCAGGGTTGTATATTGTCTTATGGAAGCGGGAAGCATTCAGCCATCATGGAACGTGGATACTGATGTGGTTGATGTTTGTGGTTCTTACATTTAAAATGTTGGCAATTTGGAGGAAGAAAAATGAAACCACTTTGGAACGAGTTAAATCTTTTCTTAGACCAAAAGACCTAGTCGGGCCACAATTCCCTTTCCATTCAAACAAGAAACTGCAAGTCTTACAGATGTTAGGAGCTAGCTTCTCCTGATATTACATCAAGCAAGAACCGGTATATACTCCAGAAAATGCAATGAAAGCCACCAACACAAAACATAACACAATCCATCCAGCTAAAAATGAAACAAAAGTGATGACGAAACTTGATTGGTATCTACAAAAATAAGGATGCCAGCACAATGGCGGACCCAGGATTTCTGGGATGGGTGCTCAGAGGTAATAAAACATTGTTCAATGGAAAAGGTACATATCCACAATAGCAAAAATCAAAGTACAAATTGTTCCTATTAGAGATAACATCTCAAATTTAGGAAATTACAAAATAATTAATAAAAATTGTTGAATTGGGAATTTGGGACTTAGGAATTGAGGAATGGGGATGCACATGTGCTGCTGTCAACATGTGTGGTCTGCCTCGCCGGCTCCAGCAGCCCAGCTGCCACCTTGTGCTCCCTCCCCGAGACCGTGGCTCCTAGACAACTGATATTACGTATCGACTCCACTTTCAGATAGATCAGCCTGCTTGTGATAAAATAAAAACATATAATTTTGATTGGTCCAGATGGCCTAGGTTACGGCTGCAAAGCAAAAAAAAAAAGCATTCGTCACCTCCCAAAGACAGATACCGTTATAGGGATGCCACTCCATTCTAGAGCATCACTGACTACTGTCCACATCAATTTAGAATGACGGTAATGATAGAACAAATTATCAGTTGTCTCAGCCCCAAAATAATTGCAGCATTCGTCACCTGCCCAAAATAATTGCAGCATTTGGCACCAATAATTTCTTTCCACACTCTTGGTTTCCCAACTTCCATTCTGAAGAACCTTCTGCCACGAAGACTAATGTTTTTAGCTCTCAATTCTGCCACTCCCAAGCCACACTGTTCTCATCTACAAAATACAAACCAATTAGCAAGCAATGTTCAAGAAGGCGCTAGGCGCTAGGCGGGCGGCGAGGTGGGGCCTAGCGCCTAGGGAGCCTAGGCGGGGCCTAGGCGGGGCCTAGGCGGTCGAATTAAAAATAAGGATAATAGACAGAAGGTAAATATATATTTGATGTTTAGATGAAAATTAGTTAGATTTTTAACGTCTCAGATTGAGTTATCAAATCATATAACTAATGTTCAAAAACAAGTCAGACTTTGGACCGTCTGATGAAAATCCAACGTTCCAGATCGAGCCACATGTATATATAAATTTCTAACCAACCCTAACCCTATCGCTCGTGCCTGCAGCTCCCCTCGCAGTTCACGTGATCCCGCCGCCTCCTCCCCCATCTCTCACCGCATATCGCCGCCGCCTCTCCTCCCTCGCAGATCGCCGCCGCCTCTCTTCCCTCGCAGATCGCCGCCGCCCCCTGCATCCCACCGCCCGCCTCCTCCCCATCTCCCCTCAGATCGCCGCCGCCTCCCCGCATATCGCCGCCACCTCCCCGCTCTCTCCCGCAGATTGCCGCCTCCTCGCAGATCCCACCGCCCGCCTCCCCATCTCTAGATCCGCGCGGGAGTCCGGATCCGGCGATGGCGGCGGATCTGGCGCGGGAGTCCGGATCCGGCAGGGCGGCCACGGGAGCGGCGGACGGCGGGGAAGATGTCCCCACGGAGGGAGGCGAGGTAGATAAGATGGCGACGTCCGGAGGAAGATGGTGATGCGGAATCCGGCGAGTCGACGGCGGCGGCGGCCTCGTGTCGGTAACACTTTTCCCATCCCGCCGCCTCCTCCGCGCCGCCCCATCCGCCGCGCCTAGGCCGCCTGGCCCCGCCTTGGACCGACTTCTTTCCGCCTTGGACCGCCTCGCCGCCTCGCCGCCCAACCACCCGACTAGGGGCCAAGGCCGGGCGGCACCCTGCCGCCCAGCGCCTAGGCGGCCGCCCAGGCCGCCTTCTTGAACACTGTTAGCAAGTGAATATCTCATCTTCTCTTGGCCACAGAATGGGTTAATCTTAGGACAAGTTAATACAGACCTGTCCTCAGTTGATGTTTATTTGTCAAAGTATAATCACATTCTGCTTGCTATTTCAGCACCATAGATTGTTGCTTACTGTGCTACAGGCCTGTAACAACTGACAATCCATTTTCGTGCTTTGTGCATCAAACAAGTCCTACATGCATACAAGCTTGGTATGCAAACTATTTGTTTGTGCGCATGATGACATAGTGTAATGTTTCATTTTGAGCTCTGACATGCATTTTCATTTATTTTCTGAAGTACCTAGAACAGCAATTATGTCTCGGTCCCACACAGGCAAAACTTGACACAGTTGTTGAATCTTCTCGGCAAAGCTCAGATAATGGTCTCTACAGAGTATTACTGTATCATTTTTTTTTGAGGGCTACACATGGCTAATAAATATGATTGTTAATTCTAATGTTTCTTAATAATATTGTGATTGCAGATCCTCTCTTTATTGATCCATACGCTGCTGTTCTACTTTCACTTGATGTGGCACAAGAAGATGTGGATTCTCTAGTTTCACATTTAATGCCATGTGCGGACCATTATAGGCTAGTGACCAGATATGTTGATGACAAGTTGCAACACTTGATAAGCAGTTCAGAAAATCTCAGACAGGTACTGAAATTTAACCAAATGTTATGCTAAATTTTGTCCACTAAACCTCTAGAGAATTTGCTGGCTTATTCCTTATAGATTGTTCTGTTGACGGATGGAATGGACACTCGTCCATATAGGCTGAGCTGGCCAAGGATGTCTGTTGTGTACGATATATCACCTGGAAGAGTCTTTAGCACAGCAGCCCAACAGCTCAGAGGTGCGATCTAGTGTTATGCTACATAGAGCGTCCTATTTTCATCTGTTTTGAGGAATTGGTGCATGATTGTGTTGTCATTTCTATCTAAGACGTATGTCTAATATTTCTTTTACCTGCTGAGTGCTGAGTGTTCAGAAATCTAAAACAATAATATATATTTTATTTGAGATTAAATAGAATCATCAAGGCAATATTTTCACTGTAACATATTCATGATTCATTTTTCATTCTTCTTCTCTACTGCAACATTTGTACCATAGGAGGATAGTATCAATATAACAAGCTCCCATGATATCTATCTTTTACATTTCTTGAAAGAAAGCTTGATGATAGCTTCAGAAAGGATTGCCACAAGCTCATGTACATTTTTTTTATTTCTTGTGGTATGACAGGAGCGGGAGCCAAAATTTCGCGAAATTGTGTTGTGCTTCATACTCCTTTAGAATCTCCTGATTTACAAGAGGGCTTGTGCAAAAATGGCTTCAATGGGAATAGGCCAAGCTTGTGGGTACTGCAGGTAGTTAACTTCACTTTTTTCTTCAAAAAAAAACTTCACTACTAACCATTCAATTTTTATTTCATTGCCCTTGCCAACAAGAACAACAACAATAAAACATTTTGTCCCAAACAAGTTGAGGTAGACTAGGAATGAAATCTTCTCAAGGTCAAAGAGATGAGAACCTTGAAATAAAATCTACAATGCTAAAGTCCTAAGCCGTACATACTGCTATCTGAGCCGAGAGCCTAAAACATTGCCCTTAACTTTCTTATGGTTTCGGTACATGGATCGCTTACTTCTATGCGCTTCTATCCAAAGCTAATTCTTTAGATACATTCTAATCCCTCAAGTCTCTTTTAACTGCTTCCTCCCATGTCAATCTTGGTCGACCTCTGCCTCTCCTTATGTTTTCAGTATGTCTTAAAATTTCAATATGTACCAGTGCCTCAAGAGGCCTTCGTTGGAGATGGCAAAACCATCTCAAGCGATGTTGTACAAACTTCTCTTTAATTGGTACTACCCCACCCTATCACGTATATCATCATTTCAGATACAATCCCGCCTTGTGTGACCACAGATCCACCGCAACATTCTCATCTCCACTACACTCATTTTCTGTATATATTGTCTTTTAGTCGCCCAACATTCAGCTCCATATAGCATCGCGGGTCTGATCATCGTTTTATAGAACTTACCCTTTAACTTTTGAGGGACTTTTTTTGTCATATAGGACACTAGATGTTTGGCGCCATTTCACCCACCCTGCTCTTATCCTGTGGCTCACGTCTTCATCAATCTCACCGTCCCACTGTAGCATCGATCCTAAATAACGAAACGCGTCCTTAGGCACTACTTGTCCGTCCAATATAACATCTCCATCATCTGCCCTAGCACAACTGAAACCACACCTTATATACTCAGTTTTAGTCCTATTAAATCTTAAGTCATTCAATTCTAAAGTCTTCCTCCACAACTCGAGCTTCCTATCAACACCTATCCGGCTCTTATCAATCAGCACCATATCATTAGTGAAAAGCATACATCAAGGGATATCTCCCTATATGTCCCGTGTGACCTCGTACATCACTAAGGCAAAACTGTATGGGCTCAACGCTGACCCTTGGTGTAGTCCTATCTTAATAGGAAAATCATTAGTAACACTACCAAATGTTCTGACATTGGTCACAGTATTTTCATACATGTCCTTAATTAGGGTAATATATTTTGTTGGGATTTTTTTCTTTTAGAGCGCTCACCATATGACCTTTCTTAGCACTTTGTCCTAAGCTTTCTCCAAGTTAATAAACATCATGTAAAGGTCCTTCTTTTGCTTCCTATACCTCTCCATCAACTGTCGTAGCAAGAAAATCGCCTCCGTGGTTGATCTCTCAGGCATAAAACCAAATTAGTTTGTCGTCACGCTAGTCACTCTTCTTAAATGGCGCTCAGTCACTCGTTCCCAAAGCTTCATTGTGTGTCTCATGAGCTTAATTCCTCTACAATTAGTACAACTTTGAATGTCTCCTTTATTTTTGAAAATTGGTAGTAATGTACTCCTCTGCCACTCGTTTGGCGTCTTGTTCAACCTAAAAATACTATTGAACAAATTAATTAACCAAACAATCGCCACTTCTCCTAGGCATTTCCACACCTCAATAGGGATGTTATTGTTAGGAAATAGATTATTTGTTTCCTTTTATGTCTCACATTCCATCTGTATATCCCCCTGTACTCTCTATATATATTGCCCTTTGGGCCTCATGAATATACACACAATATTCATAACATGGTATCAGAGCAAGGACTCGACTGTTCTTCCGCCGCTGCCGCCGCCGCCGCCGCCGCCGCCATCTCGCCGAGCTTGCCGCCGCCGCTTTGTCGTCATCGTCCGAGCCGCCACCGCCGCCAGACGGTCGATGTTCGAGCCGCCGCCGCCGACGGGCCACCATCGACGCCGAGCCGCCGTCACCGCCGCTAAGCGTCGCCGAGCCGCCGCCGGGCGTGGGCGTCATCGCTCGGCGGCCGCTTCCATCGATCGCCGCCATCTCTCTCGCCGCCGCCGTTGCCACCGAAGCCGAAACCACCGCCGGCCGCCGTCCGTCGCTTGCCGCCGCCGCCGTCGTCGTCGGCGCCGCCGAGCCGCTTAGCTTCCGTGCGTGGGCGTCGCCGCCGGCGGGCCGCCGCTCATCACCGCTGCCGCCGACGCCGCCTGCCGCCGCCGCCGAGCCGCCGCCGCCGCCGCCGCCGTCCGTCGATCGCCGCCCGCCTGCTTTGTCCGCTCCGCCCGCTCGGTTCTCTATTTTTTATCAGGCCCCAACACCTTACCCACTTTCATCCTTTTTAAGGCCTCTCTTACTTTCGACTCCTAGATTCTTCGAACAAACGGCCTATCGATGTCGTTAAAAGCATCATCTAGTTCAATCATACTATCATCATTATCGTGATTGAACAACTTATCGAAGTAATCTCTCTACCTATCCTTGATCTCCTGTCGTTCACCAAAAGTCTATTAATGTCATCTTTGATGCATTTAACTTGGTTGAAATCTCTCGTCTTCCTTTCTTGAAGTTTAGCCATCTTGTAGACATCCTTCTCTCCCTTCTTTGTATTTACTTTCTAATAAATGTTCTCATATGCCTTGTCTCGTGCCTCACTCACCGCTTTCTTCGCATTCTTTTTTGCTACTTTGTATTTCTGTATGTTGTCATTGCTCCTATCATGATGTATGTGCTTGTAGCATATCTTCTCCTCAATAGCCTTTTTGCACTTCCTTGTTCTACCACCATGTGTCTTTTGGTTCTCCTCTTGTCTATTGGGTTACTCCAAGCACCTCCGTAGCCACCTTCCCAATACGAGTTGTCATCTTTGTCCACATACTATTCGCTTCTTCCACGTCCCACGTCCCTTTCGTGACCATCCTCTCCTTAAACGTCTGTGCGGTATCTCCTTTGAGTTTCCACCAGTTCGTCCTTGTGGCTTTGGTGATCTTAGCTTGTCGAACCCGTAACCTAAAATGAAAGTCGGAGACTACAAACTTATATTGCTGGACAACACACTCTCTAGGTATAACCTTACAGTCTATGCAAGCTCATTTGTCCTCCCTCCTAACAAGAACAAAATCGATTTGGCTAGAGTATTGACCACTGCTAAAGGTAACTAAATGAGAATGTCTCTTTCTAAAGACGGTGTTAGCTATTATGAGATCATAGGCTACGACAAAGTTTAAGATATCTTCTCCCCCTTGAATCCTATCACCATAACCAAAACCCCCATGCACCTTTTGAAACCCTCCACTAGTTGTACCGACATGACTATTGAAATCGTCTCCTAAGAAAATCTTCTCATTGATAGGCACACTTCTAACCATGTCAATTAGGTCTTCTCAAAATTGCCTCTTAGCAGTCTTATTCAACCCTACTTGTGGACATATGCACTAACAACATTCAAAACCAAGTCACCAAAGATTAGCTTGACTAGGATAATCCTATCCCCCTGTCTCCTCACGTCGACAACTCCACTCTTGAGGCGCTTATTGATTAAGATGCCCACTCCATTCTTGTTTCGTTCTATTCCAGTATACCATAGCTTGAAGCCAGTATGCTCCACCTCCTTTGCCTTCTGACCCACCTATTTAGTCTCTTGAACGCACAAGATATCTATATGTCTCCTAATCGTTGTATCAACTATCTCTCTTAACTTACTTGATAAGAACCTTATATTCCAACTACCCATACGAATCCTACTCTCCTCGACTAGCTTTATTGCCCCTCACACTCGTCGAGTAAAGTGTGAAGACCCTTGCCCATTTTCCACTACATCTGGGCGCCGATGTAGCGCATCACTAAGGAAGTGATGTTCCGGCCCTTACTTATTTATCACTACATCCAGGTTCCGATATGGCGCGTCGTTAAGAGGGTTACGCCCTAATGAAACTTTTAATTTGGGTTTCATTCTATGAAAAGATGGCATGATATTTATATTAGCTTGCTAAGCGTAACACAACCCTCCTCCTTTTTCCTGGCTTGGGACAGGTTATGTAGAAAACTACATAGACGGAGTTCCATTGCCCTTGCCAATTTATTAAAATAGTTCAGGGACCCTTCTATATCTCTGGAGTTATAATGCAGTGGTGCAGTTATGGTGTGTTAGAATTGTAGTGTGGTACTAAGGTTCAATAAGTAACATCAGTTTAAAAGGTTTAAACCAATTGATGTGTGTTGACCCTAGTGGATTATGTACCAATCTCACAAGACCTCAAAATCCAACATTGGACAAGCCTTTCTTGTACACAAAGTCACAAACACTTTCACATACACCTGCCCTCTAAAAAGCTTGCACTTTTGTTACTATGTACAATCACCAGCATATTGCTTGCAAGACAAATATGCAAAATTATCACTTGCTATATGTCCATGCTTCCAGCACCAGCCATTGCATGCCATGTGTCTAACAGAGGATGCAAAACCGGTGGGAAATGGCCAGTTCCCTGATTTCCTGGTGTGTGCAGGGCGCTGCAGTAAATTCAGGAATTGTGTTAGTTCTCTGTTGTTTTACTTTACATCGATTGTATATTTGTAGAATATTAATAATACAGTGGGGATGAATATGAAAACCCTCAGAAACACACGGAAAACAAAAACAAAGTTAGTTAGACTGGAAAATAACCAGAAACCAACTGGGTGCTGGACAGTCCCAGTCAGGGTTCCAAAGCCGGCAAAACCTGGCGATGTAAACACCCCCCCTCTCCCCAAATGAACTTCTATAGAAATTGCTTCTAGCATACATCCCAAGCTTCAAATCTGGAAAAAACGAAAAATTCAGAAGGCAGACCAGCGGTTTGTTGACATACTGACTACTGAGACAACACATAAAAGTAATAAGGTGATGGTGTGACAAAGCAAGGTGCATTTTGAATAATTGAAATGATGTTGGATATTGGTATGTTAGCAATGGAAAATTTTCACAAAAAGCAGTAGATTATTTTCCTCTTATAAGCCATTTTTCCCTCTTATAAGCCGCTCTTTTTCCTCCTAGTGCTCGATGGAGTGTATGATTAGCTTTTGCCTCGTTAACTCAATGCTGCCAAAAAAAATTCCACTAGAATTTTTTGGGGGATCATTTATTTAAAGACTTGGTGTCTTTCCTGGTTCTTAATGGCCTTCTCTTCAATAGGAAAAGCCCTTGAAACTGCATTTTGTATAACGAAATTGCCATGGCATTGCAGGGTTTACCTCTGCTTACTTCCACAAGCTTGGAAAACCTGTTGCTTGTTGTTAGCAATTTGGCAATGAAAGAGAGCATCTTCATAGGAGAGGTGCCTCATTTTCCAGAATGGACAGCCGCAGCAGACATGGTTGACTATGTACTACAAAATCACATCTATACTTTTGAATTGTCTTATCAATAACAGCTTCGTTGTCCTACATTGCACAGGTCTCAGAGCAGGACAGGCTGGAAAACCTTTTCTTTACTCAGGGCTTTCGGATCAGCTTTGTTCACTATGAAAATGTTGCAACGGATATTGGCTTAGGTCTAGCTCCTCCATGGACAAAACGTGGTAGAGTCCTTTTTGTTGCAGAACAGCTGCGTTTTTCAGATGCACAGGTAATAAAACCAATGAAAGACTTCCACATGAATTTTCACTTTGATAATTTTGGGAGTTGGCATGAGCTGAAAAGAATTATAAAGTCATCATTTTCACATGAGGACCTTGTTGATCATTCCTAACTGTCTGATTGCAATCTCTTGAGTGATTGGACAGCCAAGGGACTGGGTCGGTGGGTCCTCATGTAAGTACTGGCCCTAGACAAAAAGAAAAAACGCATCCTCATGAGCAATCTAGCTAAATTGGGGAACTTGATGAATCTTCCACAGGAGATCATTAAATCAGACATAGCAAATCACCCAAATTTTCACCATTCCCATGGTATGAAGGAACACTTGCATGCATGCTTCTTATCGCTTCTAGAATTATCTAGCTTACCGTAACCCTTAATCCTGTTACTCAAATGAGTAGGATATTTGAGAATCTTGACATGTTTCTTTAGAAGAAATCTTGCTGTTAAAAGCCTACTTTGATTTGATTCAGTGCAGGATTAGTAATCTTCTACGTGGGGACTTAAGTATTCATTTGTTTTTCGTTGGCAAAATTGCATTGTAAAACTATTTCAGTTTGTGCAATCAAGCCCCCAAAGTCCAATTACGCTGATGTAGGCCCTATAACTATTCAGTTTTGTGCAGCTAAGCCCTTTAAATTTAATGTTGTTGATATGAGCCCCTCTACCTTCTGATTTTGTTAGAATATGCCCATGAAAATTATCAAATGAGACACAACTAATATATCTATGACATGACGTTAACTTGAGCAAACGAGGGTTCATAGTTGAAATTCAGTAAGGTAATTAACTATTATTAGTCTTATTAACGTCCTTTGGAGAAAATTTTCCCATCAAAACAGTAAATTAGCAGAAAGTTTGTATTTAAAAATTAAAAAAGATTTCTAATTTATCATTTTAGTAGAAAAACTCTCTAAAATACGTCGCAATAGCATGAAATTGTACTCATAGCACCAATTTGTTGACCGTGTAACAAAAGGGCCCAACTATGAAATCAAATAGTATAAGGGCTCAAATAAACAAAGTTGAACCTAAGGGGCCTGATTGCACGTATTTGAATAGTTTGATGGCTTATAGTGCAATTTCGATCCTTTTTTTTAACATTTTTATGGCATGATAGATGGAGAGCTTTCGGGTGCATTTTGGAAGAATAGAGGAGGATGCCGATGAAGAAGGATTTGAGGAACTTTAGTTCAGTGCACGATGTTTGATGCAACTAAGACTTGAGAATGGTTTTGACTTATGCAGAAAACTTGTCGGGAACTAGGAAAGTGCTTGTATGACCGTGCTCATTAGATTCTTGCCAAGTATCCGTATGGAGAGTAGAAGTAATCATCAAGGTTGGAATATGTATTGAGTTTTTTTTCTGTGGTTTATGAGTTTTGGTTTAAATTTTTTGAATTATGACTGTTTGTGAGAGAATACAGAGAGGATACTCATGCGTGACTTTGATCAATATAGATGAAGTCAGGACAGTATCTATTATAATCGACTTATAGACCCTGTCTTAAAAAGATATTTCGTTTGAAAACTAATTACTACAAAAAATTAAATTATAAGCTTAAAAGAATCTACCTAATGACAGAACAGAGTTACATTGAAACCATGTTATAATCTTTAACGGGAAGGGATACTTCCAAAACTTTTAGCGGTACCGCTGTTTCTTTTTTCTTCAGTTCAAATTCTAATTCGTGGCAGTTTCCCCACCTCACAAGTGAGCTCTACTTTCACAATCTAGCAACGTGGGATCAAGAGGACGTGGGGAAGGTGGTGATGGAAATTGGCCCATGAGTTAGCCTTATTTTCTTTAAAAGATTTTAAAGCATGTATGATTTAGTACCATATTACGTAACGAAGTAGATAAAAGACAATTTATAAGATGATGTTTTTGCCATTTTTTAAAACATGTAACAGTCATGTGGATGGCATGAGGATGACGTGGCTAAACACGCACGTACACATGCGCGTATTAATGTGAAAAATGGCGTGACTTGTAACTTGCGTCGAGTGACCGCACCATGTCAAGTGACACACGCGTAGTCTTGTTGTGGGGACCACAGGCATTGAATATCCGAAATCCTCATATGTGTTACGTGTTAAGGATATGATAGAATTGATTTAATTGTTTCCTTATATACCTTAGTTCCTTTTCTGTGTATGCTATATTCCTTTGTATATCCCTTTGTACTTCCTATATACATTGTCATTTAGGTCTCATGAATATACACAATATTTATAATAAGGTATTAAAGCTCACCTAGGCTTAGGGATCCAAGTCGTCACCACCTAGGCCACTGCTGCAGCATAGTTGCCACTCGCCGGCATCCACCTGATGTTCGCCAGGACGTCATCGCTCCGTCGCCCGATCGCCACCCGGATCTCGCCAACGACATCGTGGCTGGCCGCTGCTCCAACGCCCAATTCCACCTTTCGAGCCACCGGTGGGTTGCTGATGTCCAGGTTGCCTTTCGAGCCACTGGCTGCCGCACGCCCATTGTGGGCACTTCAGATTTGATTTGATCTGTTCATATCATATATTTTTATTTTTTTTTTCAAAAATATCAAAAAATATAAAAATAGAAATGTTGATCTAACTGTCGCACTGTCTAGCACCGCCTGTTAGACTTCATTGCCTTGGTCGACGCGCCGTCCAGCGCCGCCTACCAATGGCTTTCATTCTATCAACTGTGATCCTATTCTCGGGAACAAAACTCTATGGAATAAACTACAGGTTGTGGTCTTTACTCGTGGATATCACGCTCGATGGTCTTCACCTCTAAGGACATATCGCCGGTACCCGACCTTATCCACCATTGTCGGTTCAGTCTCCCCCTAGGCAGTCTACTTCTACACCTCATATAGAAGATGAGACCGCTAAGAAGGAGGCAGAGGTTGCTGCTACTGATGAGGCCTTTCAGTATATCATTGACAGTTTCGAGCGCTGGTGTGCTAATGAGGCATGTGTTCAAGCCATCCTGGTGGTCAGCGTTGATGACTCCATCTAGCTAGACATTGTTGGTCTGCGTTCCACTCGTCAGAGCTGGGAGTACTTGCACGAGTGATACCAGTAGAGCAATAATGCTTAGTTCTTTTCGCTTCAGCGTGAGTTGGGGATGCTTTGCTAAGGCGACTCTTTCGTCGACGACTTCTTCCGAGCCCTGTCCAGTCTCGGGCACCAGCTAGACGGGTTGGCCTCTCCACTTTGTTAGCAGTGTCATAAAGTACAAAAGGTGGATCATGATTGCCTTCGCCTTTATGATTTCATCTTCCGCCTTCACCCAGAATTTGAGCCTATCAGGGCTCAACTACTGAGCTGCTCTCCGCGGCCGATCGTCACTGAGGCCCTTTCGACACTTTAGGCTAAGGAGCTTTGCCTCGGGTTACCTAGGAGAGCATTGATCTAATTTAATATTAATTTGTTATATGCATAGCGTAAATAGAAAGAAGCCAGATGTACAATGAGAATCGTGTGTGAAGAGTACATTGATGGCGTGTCTGCTTTTAGAAGAGCTGGCGAATAGGATATGTTGAAGAGGGGGATGAAATTTATGTATTGTCCATGCATTGATTGCGAGAATCTTAAGATATTTACTAAGATAGATGCACACTTGATTCGAAGGGGTTTCAAAAAGGGGTATATATGTTGGAGCAGTTACGGTGAAGAGCAGATTATACAGGAAAGTAGTAACATCGTCAAATAAGACAACGATATACCGGATGTTGATTGTTGTTTCGATGAGGATAGGTTGCACGATGATAATCTGGCACAAATGTTGCGCGATGCAGAAGAGAACTATAGTGAGAGAAAATTTGGTAAATTCAAGGGCTTGATGGAGGACTCAGAGAAACCACTATTCCTAGGCTGCAAGTCAAAATACACAAGGTTGTCATCCGTGCTTGAACTGCCGTAGTTGAAGGCAAGCAATGGTTGGTTCGACAACAGCTTGATGGTGATGTTAGGCCTCTTAGCGGACATGCTTTTAGAGAAAAACGTGTTGCCCAAAACCATGTACCAAGCCAAGAAGGTTCTCTGTCCCTTGGGAATAGAAATAGAAAGAATACATGTATGAATGAAAGATTATATCCTGTACCACAAAGAGTGTGCAAACATGCATGTATGTCCAGTGTGCAAATCATCCCGATATAAGCATAAGAATCACTCTATTAACGATGAGGGTATCGAGGTGAAGCAAGAACCTCTTGCTAAGATGTTGTGGTATCTTCCTATAATTCCCCGTTTGAAGAGTTTATTTGTGAACCAAAAGGAGGCAACATTGCTGCGTTGGCACTCGGAGAAGTGTAAGAAAGGTGGAAAGCTAAGACACCATATTGATTCTGCCCAGTGGAGGAACTTCGATAAGATATTTGTAGACTTCGGTGCGGAACCGAGGAATATGAGATTTGGGTTGAGTACAGATAGAATAGATCCTTTCAGTAATATGAGCAGCCAACATAGCACTTAGCTTGTGAATCTATGTATCTACAATCTTTCTCCTTGGCTGTATTTGAAGCGAAAATACATTTTGATGTCACTACTTATCCAAGGGCCGAAGCAACCTAGGAACGATATTTATGTGTACCTAGCACCATTCCTAGAAGATCTTGTAACACTATAGAAGGAAGGGGTGTAGGTATGGGATGCAGATAAACGAGGGAACTTCACTTTGCATGACATATTGTTCTACACAATCAATAATTTTTTTGCCCTTGGCAACCTATCAGGCTTGAGTACAAAAGGAACCAAAGTCTATCCTCACTTCTTAGATGATAGCAAGAGTATGTGGCTAAACAACTCGTGCAAAACTATGTACATGTGTCACCATATGTTCTTTCCCAAGTATCACCCGTACCGTAAGATGAAGAAATAATTTGACAGAAAGGAGGACGGTTCAGCTCCAAGTCTTTTTAGAGGGAAAGAGGTCTATGATATGATCAAAGATATCGATATTGTATTTAGAAAAGGACATAAATTGAGGATCCGTCAGAAGAATATCTGGAAGAAGAGATCAGTTTTTTAGGACTTACCTTATTATGAGCACTTAGAAGTTATTCACCGCATCGATGTCATGCATGTGGAGAAGAATGTATGTGGTAGCTTGATAGTCTCTTACTGAACATTCATGATAAAACAAACGATGGTGCCAATGCATGGTGTGACTTGATTGGTATGAATATAAGGACTGAATTAGCACCGAAAGAGACCGATAAAGGCTGAACATACCTTCTCCTAGCTGCTTTCTATTCAAGACCGAGAGAAATGAACTGTATCAAAGCTTGAATGGTGTGAAAGTTCTATCTGGTTACTCCAACATGAAAAAAAATTATTTCTATAGAAGATTTGAAATTTGTGCTGATGACACAAATGCTTCATGTTGCAATTAAAAGTATTTTCCAAATAAGGTCCGAGTCATAATCATGAGGCTATGTTATTTCTTTAACTTAATTGCTCATAAGGTCATCGATCTCAATGGACAGATGCTCTGGCCGAGTTGGTATCGACTCTATGTCATCTTGAAATGTATTTTTCTCTGTTATTTTTTAATATCATGATCCATCTCATTATTCACCTTGTGAAAGAGATAAAAATATGCGGCCCAGTGTTCCTACGTCCACTGCTACATAAAGGGTCATCACAGACGATTCAAAACCATCATCATAGACGGTTAACTGTTATCACAGACAGCTCTCAAACCATCTATGATAAATTACAACATACACAGTTTTTGAAAACAATTGTCTGTGATATGTCTGCTATCACATATGGTTATTAAAAATAGTCGTCTGTGATATCTTACATATCACAGACGGCTAATACTAATAACCGTCTGTGATATGTAAGATATCACAGACGGGTAATACCAAAAACCGTCTGTGATAGCAAACATACCACAGACGATTGTTTTCAAAAACCATCTGTGATATTAGACATATCACAGACGGTTTGATGTTACAAACCGTTTGAGATCTTACAAATAAATTAAACAATGCAAGCAGATCACATATATAGCACATGACAATCATTGCACATATCTCACAAATGAACTAAACAACTGAATGAAGTACAATTAAATTAGTTATTTAACTAAGCACAACTAAGTGAATTACAATTGAATCAAATGTTTGAACAACTAATGATCTTCGCCAGGGTTGAACTCTCCATTTCGTTGAATGACCTCTGCCATCAAGAATTTCGAGAGCTTTCCTCGAACTTCAGTAGCTTCTCAAGAACATATGCACTTGAGTCGAATTCATACAATAGCTAGGGTGTTAATATATATATATATATATATATATATATATATATATATATATATATATATATATATATATATATATATATATATATATATATATATATATATATATATATATATATATATATATATATATATATATATATATATATAAAAATGAGGCACCATGGTATCTGGGCACTAAGCCTCTCTGCCTTTGAATTGCTTTTAGATGCATGCAAGTGCAATGATATATAATATATCAGGCAAACCCGTCAACGCTCATTAATTCGAAAAAGCATTGATTTGGAAAGGAATCAATTATGGATGGAAAGTCTTAATCATGGATGGAAAGTCTCAATCATGGAGCCTAGGCACCATGGTGCCCCTGTTATTTATACTATATATATACATATATATACACACATATATATACATATATAGAAATTGATAATCACAAAATAAATATTGGCAGGTTGACAAACCTCTAGATCTTTCAGCTTAGTATCCATGATTTCCTGTATACGTCTGTAAACGTAGAATCCACATATGTTGCCCTGTTTCTACTAGTGGCACTACAAAAATAGAGCTACATACATAGGTATTGTCAGTTTTACAGGCATTATTACAAAGTGTGATGCAGGATTATTGTGTTGTAGCAGGTACCAAAAATTATGTCTTGTGGCGCAGTGTGGTGCTGGATTACGTATCACGGACGATTCTATTACGGAACAGTCTATGATATGCTACATATATGACGCTGAAATGAGGCACCATGGTATCTGGGCACTAAGCCTCTCTGCCTTTGAATTGCTTTTAGATGCGTGCAAGTGCAATGATATATAATATATTAGGCAAACCTGTCAACGCTCATTAATTATGTCTTGTGGCGCAGTGTGGTGCTGGATTACATTTCAATTATGAAACCATCTGTGATGCGTATATCATAGACTGTTTGTTCCACTAAACTGTCTGTGATAGTTCCTCTACAACAAATCTTGTTTTTCAGCTAGCCTCAGGAAATACTAGCATATACAATCACATATGTAATTATCTTTAATTACTGAATCAATTACAATGGAATAGTTCCATAATTTGTCGAGCTTCTTATAATTACATTGCAATAATTTCCACACAGGTGTTCACCGTGTGGGATCGTTACACTTAGCTATTTTCTTTTAAATAAAGCCTTTCACGATGATCGACACGTATATAGCTTGCTTCATCATCTTGTTCTTCCTTGAGCCTGATGCCATATCCGAATGGAGGCAACTCGTCAAATTGATTGTACTCTTCCTCATCCACGACATTCTCAACTCCGAAAATCCTTCTTTTTCTATGAAGAACTATGTGGCGCTTCTTATTTGCCAGGTCGGATACATAAAAAACTTAAACAACTTGCCTTGCGAGTACGAATAGTTCATCTTTGTATCATATACGCTCGAGGTCCACAGTAATGACACCGTACTTGTCGACTTTACACCCTGTGGGAGTTGGATCCAACGGCACCGAAATAGAGGGATCTTAAAAATTACGTAGTCGAGCTCCCAAATCTCCTCTACAAGCCCGTAGTACGAGCATGGGCCAGCGGTACTGAAGTGCGCATGAAATGCATCTATGCGAACACTTGAATTCTGCATTGTGTTCTTTCTATCTTGATCTGTTATATAAAATATGTACCCATTAATATCGTATCCTTACCATGTCACGATTGTAAATTTTAGCCATTTTGCCAACTATTGCAGTGTTTCACTTGACGACATCCCAGTGAATCGCACCTTCAACTATTCGTTGAACCGACGGTTGTGCTGACTCGTGATCCAAACCTCTCAAAAAATGATGGAGAGAAATACATCTCAAGATGACATAGAGTCGTCACTACCTCAGTTTGTAGAGCATCTAGTCTATTGGGATCGATGACCTTTTGAGCAATTGTGTTGAAGAAATAACATAGCCTCATGATTGTCACTCGAACCTTGTTCGGCAAAATACTTCATGCCAATTAATTTCAAATCTTCCACATAAACAAGTTTCTTCATGCTGGCGGAGTGACCGGATGGAACTTTCACACCATGCAAGCACTGGCACAATTCAGTTTTCTCGGACTTAGACAGAGTGTAGCAAGCTAGGGGAAGATACGTCCAGCCTTTATCGGTCTCTATCGATACTAACTCAGTCCTGATGTTCATAGCGACCAAGTCACACCGTGTGTTGACACCATCCTTTGTTTTGTCACGTGTAAAAGACCAATCAAGCTATCACATATATTCTTCTCTGTGTGTATGACATGGAGGCAATTGTGAACTTCTAAGTGCTCCTAATAAGGCAAGTCCCAAAATATTGAGCTCTTCTTCCGCATATTCCTCTAATGGGTCCTTAAATTGCGTCCTTTTCCAAGCACAACATCGATATCCTTGACCATATCATAGACCTCTTTCCCATTAAAATACCTTAGTGCTGAGTCATCCTCTTTTTTCTGTCAAATTGTTTCTTCATCTTACGGTATAGGTGATACCTTGGAAGGAACTATGGTGACGCATGTACACAGTTTTACATGAGTTGTTCAGCCACACACTCGGTATAATCTAAGCAGTGTGGACAGGGTTTGGCTCCTTTTGTACTCAACCCCGACAGGTTACCAAGAGCAGGAAAATCATTGATGGTGTAGAACAACATGGCGCGCAGAGTGAAGTTCTCTCATTTTTCTGCATCCCATACTTGTACCCCTTCATTCGATAGTGTCATAAGATCTTCCACCAATGGTGCTAGGTACACATCAATATTATTTACAGGTTGGTTTAGCCCTTGGATAAGTAGTGACATCAAAATGTACTTCCACTTCATACACATCCAAGAAGGAATGTTGTACATGCATACATTCATGGGGCAGGTGCTATGTTGGCTATTCATATTACTGAAAGGATTCATTCCATCTGTACTCAACCCAAACCTTATATTCCTTGGTTCTGCATACAAATATGCTATCTATGTTCCTCTACTGAGCAGAATCAGCAGCGTGTCTTATCATTTTATCTTTCTTACCCTGCTTCGAGTGCCAACGCAGCAATCTTGCATCTTTTGGTTTGCAAATAAACGCTTCAAATGGAGAATTACAAACAGATACCACAACATCTTAGCAGGAGGTAAGCCATCGCCGTCATCAGAGTCATTTTTATGCTTGTATCGGGATGCTTTACACAATGGACAAACATGTAAATTTGCATACTCTTTATGGTAGATGATACAATCATTCGGACATACATGTATTCTTTCTACTTCCATTCCCAATAGACAAAGAAACTTGTTGGCTTGGTAAGTGGTTCTTGGCAACACATTTCTCTCTGGAAGGATGTTCGCTAGGAGACCTAACAACGCCGTGAACTCTTGTCAGATCAACCATTGCTTGCCTTCAATTTTAGCAGTCCAAGAATGGATTACAACCTTGTGTATTGCGGCTTGCAGCTCGGGAATAAAGGTTTCTCCGAGTCCTCCATCAAGCCCTCAAATTTACCAAACTCTCTCTCACTATAGTTCCCTTCTGCATCGTGTAGTATCTGATCCAAATTGTCATCATACGACCTATCCTCATCGGAAGTACAGTCCACAACCGGTATATCGTTATCTCCCTCGACGATGTTATAACTACCTTACTGTATAATTTTTTCTTCACCTTAATTGGTCCAACATGTATACCCCTTTTTGAAACCCCTTCGAATCAAGTGAGCTTCGATCTACGCTGAGTTGGTAAACATCTTCAGATTATTGCAATCAGTGCATGGATAGTACATATACTCCATCCATTTCTTCAACATATCCTGCTCGTTGCTTTTCTAAAAGCAGACACGCCATTAATGTACTCTTTACTCACACGGTTCTCAACTTACATCCAGTTTTGGTCCATCTACACTACGCATGTAACACAAATTAGTGTCAAATTGGAGCAATATATATATCAAGCAAGAATATATTGAAGTAAATTGTCCATATCAAAATTATAAGTAGCTAGCAATATATATATATATATATATATATATATATATATATATATATATATATATATATATATATATCAAGCAAGAATATGATGAAGTAAACTACGAGTAGTGACCCATTCTTAAATTGGATCAAACTACCAAAAAATCTAGCTAGATCTAAACCTAGCTATAATATCTCTCTATTACGAGGCATATAATTAGAAGCAAATACTAACCTCTAATCTTAAGAACAAATCGATCTACAAGCAGTATGCTTTCACCAAACTCCCTAAAGCCGGCTGCCTCCTTCAATGCTGCGCAATGAAGACAGATCAATCAGGACCCCTCGCTAGCTACACATTTAATAACATGGCATATCCTAGACACGTCCAACTATGAACCATCTGTGATGGTTCATATTAATAACCGTCTGTGATGGTTCATATTAATAACCGTCTGTGATGGTTCATATTAATAACCGTCTGTGAATTATCACAGATGGTTATTCATAAGAACTGTTTGTGATGACTGCCATTATCACAAACGGCTCGTATAAATAACCGTTTGTGATAGTTCATAGATAGTTATTAATACAAATCGTCTGTGATAGTTATGTATCACATACAGTACACGATCACGCTTGTAAAGCCATCTATGATAATTACAACACAAATGGTTCTCCATGAACCGTCTATGATGAAGCACCTAGTATAGCTTGTTTTGTAGTAGTAGTCATATGTATCTATTCGAGAGGTACATGGAAATTCTGAAGTCCTATATATGGAATCAATCTCGACTGGAGGGCAACATCATTCAAGGTTATGCAATCGAAGAGATTATTGAGTTCTACGTCAACTATATGGCTTAGGTGGAATTGATAGGTGTGCCTCTATCTAGTCATGAGGGGAGGCTGAAGGATATTGGGACCATCGAAAGGAAAGCAATCACTTCCGATCTAGATATATACGCTCAAACTCATTTCACTGTCTTGCAACACATGACCAAAGTGTCTCCGTATATCAACGAGCATAAAGACTTGGTATGCCAAGAGAATTCAGGCCGATCGTAGGTTTAGATCACGAGAGAGCATAGCCATCGGTTCAACGAATGGTTAAAGGTGCAATTCACTAAGAGGTCATCAAGTGATGATATGCTGCTTGAAAAAAAGCCAAAATTTAGAATTGTGACATGGCAAGGATACGACATAAATGAGTATACATTTTATACGATAACTTAGGATAGGAAAAGCACAACTCAGAACAGCAGTGTCCGCATACATACGTTTCACGAGTAGTTCAATACCGTTGTGCCAAACATAATGAAACATGGGTTGAGCTTCTATTATAGGTTCATAGAGGAGATTTGGGAGCTCGACTGCGTACTATTCAAGATCCCCTATTTCGGTGCCATTAGGTCCAGCTTTCACAGGGTGTGAAGGTTGACAAGTACGGTGTCACTACTATAGACCTCAAACATGTCAGATACAAAGATAAACTATTCGTAGTCGCTAAGTTGTTCAAGTTTTTATGTAATGGACTCGGCAAATAAGAACTGCCATGTAATTCTTCATGGAAAGGAAGAATTGTCAGAGTTGAAAATGTCATGGATGAGAAAGGGTACAATCAATTTGATGAGTTGCCTCCATTCGAAGACGACATCAGGTCCAAGGAAAAACCCAACGAGAAAGCTAGCTATATACGCATCGATTATTATGAAGGACTTTTTTTTTTAAAGAAATAGCCAAGTAGAATTTTAAGTTGTAATTCACTTTGAGTTGTAATTCACTTATGTGTCATTTATCTATAATCTGCTTGTTTGTTTTCAAAGGACATGGCTAGCATTTCCTATGGCTAGCCAAAAAAAGAAAAAATTTAACTACACAAAGAACTATCACAGACAGATTCTAACACAAAACCATCTGTGATACATAGACCATCGTAGACGGTTTTTTGTATTAGTCATCTGTGATATGTTGGATATCACAGACAGTTATTTCTAAAAACCATCTATGTTGTGACTTATCATAGATAGTTTTTTATATTAATTGTCTGCGGTAATATTCTTCTATATATATACACTTAGGGTGAAAACCTAACTCACTACACCTGCTGCGCGCACTTAGGTTTTCCTCAACACACCCACACCTTCTCAACTTCCTTCATCGTCGGATCTGAGCCTACTCAACTTCCTTGCCGCCTCCCTCACTGCTCACACTCAACACAGGGAAAGATGACGCCGGCAGCGACTGGATCTGATCGACCGTTGTCCCTTCTTCTTCCGATCCTAGTCTTCCTCCCTTCCCTCACCTTATGGTGAAGTTCTTGCGGGAACCGAACGTATGGATCCTTAATCCCACTTCTTTACCTCAAATCGCATGGTAATTGGGTTGATTCATGCTTGTTGTGGCTAGATCTGGCTGACACATAATTTTTTTTGGTAAAATAGGTAGATCTGGGAGAAAATCCCCTTTGTTTTGTTATATAATTTTCATTGTGCTTGTTGTTGGTAGCCAATGTTCATGCACACTATGGCTACGTAGATCTGTGATCTGCTTACTTATTTTCAGACGGTATTTCTAAGGCTAACCGAAAAATAGAAAAAATTTTAGCCATACAAAGAACTATCACAGATAGTTTCTAATACAAAACTGTCTGTGATACGTAAACCTATTAGCCGTCTGTGATATATCGGATATCACAGACTGTTATTTTTAAAAATCATCTATGCTGACTTATCACAGACGGTTTAGGAGTTGTTTGTGATAACTATTTGTTATTACTAACGTAATAAATCAGATGATTCAGAAACCTCTCTAATGAGGGTTACGAATCATGTGTGATGATGGCATATGTGGTAGTGCGACCTCTGTCCCATCCATTGGTGTCATTAGCAATGATGATACCTGACCTACTCAGCAGAGGTGCCAATTCCTCCTCGATTGATTTTGCTCTACCCCATCCCCACCACCTTGTTATCAATCACTCAATATTGTCTCGCTAGGCCGCAACCCAGAAAGTAAATCTCTCGTTAATTGACCAGTTGGGGGTTCCTGCGATGGCGACGGATCCAACCGAGGTCAACAAAAAATTTTGCTCTCATATGGATGAATGGATGAAACCCTTTGCGATTTCATCTCCCAATGTCTTGATTCGATTCGATTTGTGCAGGATATGTACATCTACGACTACCTCGTCAAGCATTCTCACGGTCCGGATCATGGCTTGGAGGCGGACGACGTTCAAGAAGTGCTGCGCTGGGCCGCGCTGCAACACCTTCCCACCTTCGCTTGTGCACAGGAGGGGCTGCTCAAGTCGCCCGCCATCGGCGTTGGGGAGGTCGACGGGGACGATGCGTTCTACGATGTTGACGTCACGGGCCTCTCCTCTGGGCTATGGCGACCGCACCGCGCTCGTTGATCGACTCCAGTGACACTAAGCAGTTCTTCCACTTCATCACATTCACGCAACACTTCAAAGTTTTTTTTAGCAATACAAGGCCCACGGTCTGGCCCAAATCTAATCCAGATCTGGTCCAAAAAACTATTAACGCAATTTGATCTAGTCCACATGAAATTTTAGACTAGTGTGATCCAAAAGTCTAAACAGGCCTAAACCCATTAGCAGTCCTACTTTCACAAGGCCTCCAAGATCTTTCTCGCCCTAGGCTCTCTAGTAGGGGTGCAAATGGATCGGATTCGGACGGATATTGCTGTTACCATATCCTAACCCATATTTTTTTTCGGATTCGGTACCAATCGGATTCGGTACCAATCGGATCCGGTGCCGGATCGGTCGGGATTAACCCGAGTCGTTTACACCCCTACTTGTTTGTAAGGAATGCATACAGTATAACAAATGGAGTAGGAGGACATACTGTCAAGAACTTGATGTTACTACTTAATAGCTGATGTGGAAGATTTTATTTTACCATTGCAAAAGAAAATGAAACGTCAAATAGTAGCACTAACCTGAAATCAAACTTGAAAACGTATCGGATTCGGGACGGATATTGCTGTTACCATATCCTAACCCATATTTTTTCTCCAGATTCGATACTAATCGGATTCGGTATCAATCGAATTCGGTGCCGGATCGGTCGGGATTAACCCGACCCGTTTGCACCCCTACTCTCTAGGCCTTACAGTGCCACCATCAGGTGTTTTCTCATGGCTTGCTTTCTTGTGCCTGAGTAACTTGTGGTTCAACGTTTGGTACATGGAAATGATGCCACGTGCGTGCTCAGCAAATATCATCATACACGTGTATAAATAACACTTTCGTTGGAAGGAGAAAGTAACCGATGTCCAATCACATGAAGATGCGATTGGATTCTTTGCTGAGCTGTGTGCGCACATTAAGAAAGTTCATGTTGCATTCTCACACTCATACATTGCATGTTACTCTATAATTAAAATAGGCAGTATTAGCTTTGCAGAAGTGTTAACCATCTCAGTACTAACATCATCTCAATTATAGATATACTTCTACTATATCCGTATTATATACATAGGCACAATCGATTTCAAACAACGGATAGGGCCTAAAGACGTAGAAGTGACAATTGATTTAAGCTTGATCAGGTGGCATGGCCATTCATCCATCATCTCTCATTAGAAATCGCCCCAAATTGAAAAAAAAATTAGAGAAAGATCCTATTGTGGCCCTCTAAGTTTGGATCTTGGTCCTTACAGAATATGAACTTTTTTCCATTCCAGCCATCCAACTTTCAACTTAGATCGCAGTATGGTACCCCCATTTCATGGATAGGTGGTTTTTGGTCAATAATTGAGAAACATGGTTGCGCCTATTTGGTTGTGGCCCAACCAAAACCCTGCATACAAAATGGCTTTTAGATTTTCTATAAGGAACAAAAAATGGGTCCTATATTAAAAGCTGAAGGCTTTAAGCACCATGGGCATTTGCAAAGTCTATATTCTAGAAAACCACTAGGACCCCCATATTTAATAACTCAAATAGGACCATCCCAAAAAGCATGAGAAATTTCGATTTGTGCTACCGATAAAAACCATATGTTGGACGCCATCACTTTTTGACTAATTGGTGCTATGTACACTACAACAAATCTGACTCTTTGTAATGAAAATCTTCATGACAAAAAGCGAAAATGTCACACATAGTGAATTATTAGTGACGATCAGTGGCGGATCCAGGATTGGAACACGTCCCGGGCTAAATTTAAACCAAGTAATAGTCTAGCATACTATAAGTTTAGAACTATATTATGATATAAGAAAAAATATGCCATAAATCTATCATTGATATGAAAATTTTGCTTAACGCTCAATACTTGAAGAGTTCAAGTTTTCAACAAAAAACATAATAAAAAAAGATATGAAATCATACAGAATGTAGTGTAATAATGATACATCAAGTACCTCAAATCCTAAATGAAGATTTGCTCACTATTTTATGCGGCTAGCCCACCATTTCCTCATCAATAGTAGGACAAGAACCAGAACCTACGAAAACAACATAAAAAATAAAATAAAATATAGATAAACTCAAAGAGCATGAATATTACATTTGAAATAAACTAACTTACCACTTGCATGAGAAAGTTGTTTCTTGCGTGACCTCATCCCTTGAAAACGCTCTAAAATTTTCTCATCTTTAATACTTGCAAACATGTCTCGCTCAATATAGCATAACATGTTATGATTCATCCACTCATCGTTCATCTTGTTTCGTAAATCAATTTTAATAATGTTCATAGCCGAGAAAGCTCTTTCTACAGTTGTTGTTGCTACTGGTAAAATCAAGGTCAATTCAATGAGACGATATACCAATGGGAAAATTGTATGTCTGTCAGTCTCAACCATCTTCACAGCAAGATTTGCAATGTCGGTACAATTTGCAAAAGATAGATCACGTCTTGCATCAACAATAAATGTGTGAAGTTGGTCTTTAAGGACTACACAGTCATATTGAGAGAAGTCAGCAGCATATATTCTAGCAAGTTCAATTAATTTGTCCTCATCGAAGTTGGCGAAAGAATTTTTTGGATCAAGACAAGCAATGCACCTTAATAACTTAGTAGATCTTTCTGCAAAGCGATTATTCAACTCAACAATAATTTGATCATGCACCACAATGAATATTTCATGATGGAAATGCTCATAGTAAGTTACCATTCGACCACCACGACCCCTTGAACGACCTCTAATTGGTATTTTATCAGACATATTCGGCACAGTGATATTATGTTGGAAATAAAAGGCCTTTGATTCTTCAAAAAGCTCATCCCAACCATGATTTCTTACTTTCTCAATTGTCTGCAATGTGGTCTCAATCAAGCCTATAGCACGGATAATATTTTGATCTTTCTTTTGCAAGCATTGTGAAAGATCATTAGACTTGCCCAATATTCTGATCATAAGATGCAATATAAGTATAAATTCAAAACTCTCCATTTTTTCCAACAAACCCGAAGCTGTGGTTTTCTGTGTAGCATTAGTGGCATCATCACTCAAATTCTCTAATACCTCTAGGACCGAATCCCACATGAAGAGAAGACGACATAATGTTTTATGATGTGAACCCCAACGAGTATCACCAGGCCTTGCAAGGTTAGTTTGTTGGTTTTTCCCTCTTCCTGAGAAAATTTCACCATTCTCTAATTTATTCACAATTTTGTCGTGGTGATCTTGTGCTAATTGATCTCTTCTGTTACAAGAACCATTAATAGTGTTGACAATCAAGGTGATGTAGTTAAAGAAATCCAAGACAGAAGAACAACACTTAGCCACAGAAACAACCACTAATTGAAACTGATGTGCAAAGCAATGTATATAAAAAGCATATGGATTTTCATCCAATATGCGTCTTTGCAATCCATGGAATTGTCCTCTCATGTTTGAAGCTCCATCATAACCCTGTCCCCGCAATCTAGAGATAGATAAACCATGTTTACAAAACATACCATCCAAAGTTGTCTTTAATGAAGATGATGTCGTATCAGAAACATGTTGAACCCCAAGAAATCTCTCTATTACCTGCCCTTTATTATTGACATACCTGCGTACACAAGAAATCATTGTTAATATACTTTAAATATACTCAAACTATCAAATGTAGAAACAATGTAAGATGTAGCTACTAACCTCAAAACCACAGCCATTTGCTCCTTGATATATGCATCTCGAGCCTCATCAACAAGTACGGCGAAAAATGCATCCCCAATATCATTACTAATGGCTTTGGTGGTCTCTTCTGCACACGCTTTACACAATTGTTTTTGTATTTGTGGTGATGTCATTAAATTATTCCTAGGAGAATTGTCAAGCAATTTTGCAGCCTTCTCATCCCTCTCTTTATACCATTTCAGAATTTCTAGGAAGTTTCTCCTATTGTTTGAACTAGACGATTCATCATGTTCACGAAAAGCAAGGGCTTGTAATAGAAGAAATTTTGAAATGGCTAACATAATAGTAAGACGGGCTCTATATTCTTCCTCATCCTTCTTGGTGGCAACAGCAATCACATAACCCACATCTTGCCTTTGATTTTTGAAAGCCTCTCAATGTTTTCTTGCTTTGTTATGAGCACTATTGACTTTACCAACATGCTCATTAATTAAAAGATTGAGTTCCATTCTTTCAGTAACTAAATCCTATTTTTGTGAAAGCATCAACACCATAGTTTTCAGCTCTTTGTTGCTTAAAGAGAAAACAATAAAAACAAAAAGCTGCATCTTTAGCAATGTTATATTCCAACCAATCATGCTTCTTGAACCATGATTCTTGAAATCTCCTCTTTTGACTTCCTTATTCCCTCCATGGAAATTTATATCCAATTGGTTGGCATGGTCCCAATTGTAAATATTCTCTTCTAGCAGCATCTCTAATATTTACATCCAACTCCTCTATCGATTTTCGAAACCCAGGATCGGCAACAATATCATCTGGATTAAGCTGAATGTTTTGCCCAGTGTTACTAGCCCCAGTTCCTAACGTTTCTGGAGATTGGTTCGATTGGATTGTCTGTTTGACTGTGTTTCTTGTGTTGCAAAAAACAATGACAATATCTTGCTCCTCTTCATTTTTGTAATTTGTATCCTTAAATCTTGTTAATTAGTTCCTAAATAGCAAACATAAAACAATAAATATATAGCATTTCATCTAATCATTCATACTTATTTTAAAACATAAAAAAATGGCTGATCACCTCACTCTGGCTCGGTCGAACCGTTCCGCTCGGCCACTCCACTCAGCTCAGCATAAATCGGAATATCCGATCATTGCGTCCGCCCGTCCGCATTTCTTCAGCCAATCAGCCTCGCCTCGCAGTCGCCGCCCTCGCCCTCGCCCACTCTGCGCTCGCCACTCGTCGTCCGCTCGCCGTCCTCCTCCAGTCCTCCTCCATGCTCCGGGCTACGCTCGCCGTCCTCCTCCTCCCTGCTCGGTGCCTCGGCGCTCGCCTAGGTCGCCCGCCGCCTCGATCGCCTCGGCACTTTCGCCTCGGCCGCTGGGTCGCCTCGCCGCCTCGGTCGCTGGCGGTGGCCTTGCATGGCGCTCGGCCGCTCACCGTGCTCCCGCACACGGCCAGAGAGGAGAGGGTCGCCGTGCTCCCAGCGCGAGACCACGAGCGGCGAGCGGCCGGCGATGGGCGGCGCGCGGCGGCGGCGGCGGCGGGCGGCGCGCGCAGATCTGATGGGGCGGCGCCGAGGCGATGGGTGGTGAGGCTGGGGAATGGCCGAATGGGGATTAGGGTTTGAGTTTGCTCTGGTGGATGTCTGCGTGTGTTGAGTTTGCTTTCTTTGTGGTACGTGGGGTGTAATTGAATTCTTGTGTGGGGTTGTGGGCTATCTGGGCCTCGGGCTGGGCTGTAAGGCTGAAATTGTTTGAAGGATATATTAGAGGGGGTAGTATTAGTAATATTGCTGGGCTTTAGGCTATAGCCTACCCAGCCCGAGGCCCAGTTCCGCCCCTGGTGACGATCCTTGTGATTTTGTCATTAAGCTATGTAGGGCACGTCAGCCAGTTATGCAGTTATTTTTGTGATAAGTGATATTTTTTCTTCATTAAAATTGCAACAAGCTATGACGATTTATACGTTCGTCATTGAATATCTAACAATTTGTGACAATAAGAATATATTCGTCACCGAAAGTATTGGCGAATTTTCAAACATGCCAAAAAATCCTAAATTTTGTATGTGTCATTATCAACCTAATCTTTCATAACAGAAAGAGTGCCCCTCTACAATAGGTATGTGAGGAGTGCTTCAGTGCTCTCCCGCCAAAACATAGCACAAATCTTTTTGTACGTAAAGCTTTTATCGACCATCCTTTTTCCTCTGATTCTTGGATAAATGTTAATTAGCTTTATTCCTCAGCACCTCAGTGCTTCTCTTCTATCATAATTTCCTCTTGGATCATTCATTTTTGAGATTTGATATTCTTTTTCTTAATGTGAGTGTGCTCATTTCCTTCTTGCCAATAGATGTTTCCTCTTCGATCATTCATTTTTGAGATTTGGAATCTGCATTGCTTTTGTTGCAAGTAGCCAAAATCTGGTTTGCATTTTACAAAAAAAAAACTCCAAGAGAAAAAATATCTAAGTTACTTAATCAAATCTAGTTGGATTTTGTTTCTATTCCTTGTTTGACTAGCAAACCAAGTAATATTTTTATATATCTATGCACTGTAGCAATTGCGGCTACTGTGGCAACCGGCGTACTGTAGCAACCACAATGCTGTAGCAGTCGGTTATTGTAGCACTGACTTCAAAATCTATATGAGAGGTACTCCCTCATTTAGATGGTGTGTAAGGTGTATGATGCTTTTGAGTTAATACAAAACCCTAGAGTGGTTTCTTATGGTGCTTTAGCACATGAAAGTTTGAGAGTTTCTACCCTTTTGTTTTCTCGTGAGTTGTGTTAATTTGCAAGAATTGGTCGGTTGAGATCAACCTCTTCGTGCACTGGCCATCGAGCTAGTTGTGTGAATTGGCACCTTGTGAAGTTAGTGAGGTGATTGTGGCGGTGGTGTTCTTGTGCTTGACACAAGCTTGCCTCCTTTATCAAATCACGTTACTTCTTCGAGTTATCTTCATTATTAACTTCGTTGACCGTGTAATCATCATCACCGTAAGATCGGGCCAACCCTAGGGGGTTCGTGTGCATCCCCGCATCATCTGGTATCAGAGCTCAAGGTTGAATGGTGACAAACTTCAGTTGCACGGTGACATTTATCCTTTAGTTTGGTTTATTTTCTTCCTACCACAAAAATACACAAAAAATTGCTTTCCTTTTTGCCTTTTTATTTCAGTCTGAAAATTTTGGTTATGTTAGGTTTTAAGCTATTAGAACCTTGGCTAGCTTGCTGATCCCAAAAATAACCTTGTTTACTTTTGGCATGAGCTATCCAATTTTGATATCTACCCACTTTTTGTTCTTCATCTGAAAAAAAGATCCGATCTAACTGCTAGTGCTTTTCCAGAACTGGTTAACTTGCTCTTCACGTATACTCTTTTGTTACCACATCTATTGTTGAGTTGCTATATTTTCCACTTATATTCTATGGTCAGCAACTAGGTAATTGTTTTCTAGCTTAGATTACTACTTAACTTGATAATAGTCTATAATTTAGATTGCACTCTTTTGACTAAACCTACCAATCTCCTCACATATTGCCTTTTTCTTGGTTGTATTAACCATGTCAAATGCATCGCATCATTGTTCACACCATTGTCATTGTGATGGAGAAGAATTTCACTATGGTGGTGACCTTCCCCAAGCTACTCATGATTAACCATGACAAATCAACACTTTACAAGGAGGTACAATGCTTTGGTTCAGCGCATCCAAGATCTTCACATTGAATTAGGGGATCGTATTGCTTCGGTGGAGGAGAATTTGAATGCTCGCTTCACAAGTCATGAACGGGCTATTGATATTTGTTTTGATGCCATTATGGATTCTCTTCGGCGGTTGGAGAGGAACCAAGGCCTACAAAATGAAGCTAGAGCTATTGTGAGAGACCATGTGGTGGTCATCCCGTGTGTATGATGAGTAATTGACATCGGTTTAGGAAAGTCGAGTTTGAGTTGGTTGGTTCGGACCATGTCGTTGCATGGGGCAACGGGCTCGGTCGGACTTGGTCAAACCTGGTCAATAGGATTAGTATGCATGTTCTGATGATTCGACAGGTTTGTTGATGTTATTATGCTTTCATGTATCGAACGGTGCTATTTGATGTGTTTCTTGTCTATGTGGCTGCAGGACGTCGAGGCGGAGTCGTGGCCAGACACGGTGGACCGGACTAGGCGCAGGTGGCGCTGAGGTCAGAACGGTCGGGATGTGTCGAAGACGGCGTGGACTCGAAGTGGTTGCGAGGCGTGCGAGACAAGGAGCGCGGAAGCTTCCGGAAGGTGCGGGGCTAAACGGAAATTTCGCAAGGCACACAAGCGAGAGACGGCTCCGTTAGGGTTTAGCCGGCGTAACGGGTTGGAGACTCGTTAGCCAAGGGCTATAAATAGGTGTTGGGGGCTGCATACCCCTTTGAGGATCACAAGGCTTTTTGAAGGGTTTAGAGAGCTCATTCACTTGTGTGTGTTGTGTTCCTCCCAAGTAGCATGTGAGGCTCTTGGTGTTCTTGAGGATTGAGAGAGAGAGGGAGGATTGAGTAAGAACTCCATGTAATCATTTCTCTTGTTCAAATATTCATGGGGACTCATCTGTAGTCATCTTCTTTCAATATGAGAATGATCTTGATGGCTGTTTACTTCTCTGGTTTTGAAATGGATTTTGGAGTTTCTTTTGCTTTTCTTATGGATGGTTGGTGAGTTGTTAAAAGAAGTGAGGCGATTTTGCATTCTGTTGCAACTACGTATGGAGCTGTCTCTTCTTGGTCAGAGTTCATCTTCTGTGGTTGAGTTCTCAGGTTGAGGAGGATGAGATGAATGGCTGTTTCATGTACTCTTGGCTTTTCCGTGCTGAATCTTGGATCTTTAGTTAAACCTAGTTTGAGTAGCTGTTCTCTTGGTTGCTCTGTATGGGAAGGAGCCTCAAAGATTTCTTGGTTCTTTCTTTCCCAATAGCAAGAGGTGAATCAAAGTTCTTATTCAGAGTTTCTAGATTGCCAACTTCCTCTGTTTCTCTGCAAGATGTCGAATCTTCAGTTTTTATCTCTTTCGGCTAGTAGTCATTGTTAGTTCTTAGCGGCGATCAAATAGTTTCAGTTCCTTCATCGGTGTCTTTTTGGGGCCACTATTCTCATCCGGCATTTGCGCCATCGCTTTCGATCTGCTTCATTGCATGCATTTTGTTTCTTTTCACTTTCCTTTTGGAGTGCTTGGTCTTTGCGATGCAGTTCGACTTTCGGTTGGCCTCCCGATTTCTTTGTTTTCGGCGATCGCATTTCTTCTTTGCATGATGATTTAATTAGGGATCTTTGTGTTGTCCAAATGCTTCTCCTTCAGATGGTGTTCTTCCCTTGGTTTTAGTCATCTTTGGGTTTTGATTTTCTCGGTTGACGGAGCAGCGGGTTTCATCTTGAAGAAAATCCTTGAGCTAGCGATCCGGAGAAGAAAATCAAGTTTTCATTTTTTTTGTGTTTTTTGTCTCTCCTGCATGTAGTCCAAATGATCTCGGTTTTAGCTGAAATTTTTACTACTTACTTACTGATCTAAGATGATCCCTTCATGTAACATGCGGGTCAAATTTCCTTTGTTTTCGGTTTCTTTTCTGCTCGCTTAGACAAAATTTTCCTTGTTTGGATTGATTGCCATTGCTCTCTCCATTTTCGAATTTCCAAAGGCTCTCTTTTGTTGGCTGCAGTTGACTGAAGCTTTTAGTTTCTCTTTTTACGATCATATGGTGTCTCGTTTGCGAGTATCTTTAGTTAATCGCCAAAACCGTTTTCGGCGTCCAGTGAGCAATTTTCTTCCTTCTTCATAGCTTCTATAGCTATTGGAGACAAAGATTTTGTGGATATTTGGGGGTCAATTTTTAAAGGCACCATTCACCCCCCCTCTGTTGCCATTTCCGATCCTACAATTGGTATCAGAGCAGATTAGCTCTTTTCTATAGATCTTAACGATGCGTGAGCCATGGCAGCGGACAAGTACTCGACCAAGCCCCGATCTTGATGGGATGGACTATCCCATCCGGAAGAGTCGGATGGAGACCACATCCGTGCTCGTGGCTATGCCATCCGGCGAAAGATCAAGGTTCGGTTTGTTGTTCCTGCCGATGAGGACGTCAATGCCGGAAACATGGCTGACGTTGAGGCAAACGCTAAGGCAAGGAACATCATAACCCAGGGCCAGAGTCGTAGTGAGTTTGACCGCATATCTCATCTTTCGTCCGCCTTCGATATTTGGGCGACCCTCAATGCTTACCATGAGGGCACCACCCAAATAAAGACGGTGCGACAGACCGATTCAGCGAGATTACAACAAGTTTAAAATGCTCACGGCGAGTCCCTTGATGAGTGTTTTGCGCGTTTCACAAGATCTTGAGCAACCTCAAGCGGTCGGTCTCACGTGCACTCGACTCGAGACAACGCTCGTCGGATGCTCACCGCACTCGATCTGCGTGTTTGGAAGATGAAAGTGACCACCATCAAAGACACGACAGACCTCTCGACCCTGACTCTTGACGCGCTGTACTCGCGTCTCAAGACTCACAAGATTGACGTTGTCTCTCGTAGGTCGAAGTCACAGTCGATGGCCTTGGTCACCGATCCCGTTTCTTCTTCGAGCCTCCCTTCTGATTCAATTTGCGGTTTCTCCCTTGCTGCTCTCGTGACGTGGCGATGATCGGTTAGAGCGACTGCGGATGATCGATTGGCTCTCCTTGCTCGCAAATTTTCTCATGCTTACAAGAGAAGGAGGACGGAAGAGAGGAGGACCCGTGATTTGCTTCGAGTGTGGTGGCCCCAACCACATTCGAACAACCGCCCAAGCCGGAGAAGGGTAAGAACGACTACGGCGGTTCGTGCAAAACGACTACACCGACAAGAACCGCAACAAGAAGCCTCCACTGGGGCGCAAGGCAAGAAGAAGTTCCGCGACTTTGGGAAGGCCAAAAAGCTTTTCCACCGCGTCCTCTCCGCGTTCGACGACCTCGACCTCAGCGAGGTGGAGGGATGGAGCGACGACGATGGGACGGGTGACCAAGACCCCAAAGGCGGCGACGACTTCTCCGGCATGTGCTTCATGGCCCTCGAGGCTAATCGAGCGACAATGAGCTCTACTCCGAACTCGACGAGGTATACCCATCTTACTACCAGCTTAATGATGCCTTCCTTAAGCTAGGTAAATTTCATGCTAGAGCTAGATGTAGCGAGTTGGAGAAGGAAGTAGATAGACTGTCACGGGAGCTTACTTCACTTATATCTGCTCCCTCCCGTGATGAATGTAATACATGCCCTGCTTTGATTGGTGATATGGAGAAGTTAAGGACTTCTTATGATAGTGTGAGCTCTGAGCTAGATATTCTTAAGGTGGAGAATGTTAGTCTGCTTGCTGAACTAGAAATGACTAGGATTGTTGTTCCTTCATCTACTATTGAGACTACTCCCTGCACCTCATGTGAGGATAATGACAATGCTTTTAGAGGTCTTTACACTATGCTTCTCGATCTGCCCGAGACTTGTGAAAGTTACAATAACTTGAAGTTGAACCTAAAACGGGCAGATCATAAAATTGCTGAGTTGCATGCCTCTTTACTTGAGCCTGTTGTTTCTTGCACAAACCGTCCTAAGTTAACTCATCGAACTTGAATCGTCTCAAAACAGTTTCAAGAAATGATTGATTACAATAAGAAAATGGCTCAGTATGCTTCTAAGGACCCTATTAGCTCACCATGCAAAAGTTGTGATAAACTAAAATCTAACTTGATTGCATTGGATGAAAAATATGTGAAGCTAACTAAGGACCTTCTAGAAAAATCACGTCCCCTTGTGCCTTCATGCCGAGGTGTTGGAAAAGGATAAGGACATGGTAGAGACGTTTAGGAAGAGTTACGAAGACCAAATGGCTAGGATTAGGACTGCCCCTGTGTCTGCGAAGCCCTCAAGGTTGAGGCGGCCGTGCATAAGGAGAGATACGCACGTGCCATTCGCTCTTCATTGTTAGTTCTTTTCCTCTCCTCCTGTTGTCTCTTCTCCTTCCCTTTGCTCCTCTCTCACCTCTCTCTTTCAGGAGTGCCAGTACCTTATGAACACTCTTGAAAGATTCGTTGGAGGCAAGAAAAAGCTGAATCTTATTCTAGACAAGTCCAAGATTTGCAAGTTTTATCAAGGTCTAGGATATGGTTACTTAGAGGATGTGAGGAAGCATCCACCTGCCGTGCTCAGACCCGTAGCCGCAGGTGTGATCGAGGTCAAGCCCAGGACTGAGAAAGTTCAATTCAAATCAGCGGGCTTTGTCCAAGGGATTTCGGCGACAAGGTGATTCCACCGTAGCTTGGCCTCTCGGAAGGCGAAGCCTCATCATGCTACTTCTACCTCTCAGAAGGTGAAGTATCATTGCACCTTCGCCGAAGGATGGACACTTGGTTGACCGATGCTTGGTAGCGCCAAGATCGCGCGAGAGACCGTATTGCTGCTCTTAGGCGTATTCGTGGTCGCCCCAGACCTTGAGTGCACCTAAAACCAACACGAGGTCTAGGCTTGCTACTATTGGTGGATTTGGGCAGCATCGAGGACTTGGTTCTTCCGAGTTTTCTGGTTTTCGTCCTCCTGCTCCCTTCGGTCGTGACTTCCGCCGTCCTGAGGGTAGATCTTGTTTCCCCCGTCGAGATGGCTATCCGCGGTGAGATCAGCGTGTTGCCGGTGCTCCGACTCGCTCTCCCATAGCAGTCGGACCCAGCAATAGCCTCAGGTCTGTTCATAGACCTTCTGCTTCTTTGAGCGACGGAGATCGTAGGGTAGTTAGAGGTCAGTCGTATGTGACTACTTCTTCTGCTCGACATGTGACTCAGTATTGGGTTCCAAAATCTATTTTGATTTATCCCAGTACTGAGACTTTGCTCTCTTGTTGACTCAGGCTCGCCGGGCAGGGAAGGGAGAGGTTTGGCTCGTAGACTCCGGGTGTTCTCGACACATGACCGGAGACTCTCGTTGGTTCTCTTCTCTAGCCCGAGCTCCAGGTGATGAGACGATCAACTTCGGAGATGCTTCGTCTGGGCGTGTCATCGCCAAAGGTACTGTGCGTGTTAATGCTTCATTTGTTTTAAAAAGATGTTGCTTTGGTTAGTAAGCTGCAATATAATTTGCTTTTAGTCTCTCAGCTTACCGATGACGGTTATGAGGTGAGTTTTAAGAAAAACAATTGCAAAATTCTTGATTCTTCGGGTACTCTGGTTTGCGGGATTTCTCGCATCGAGAGGATCTTTCGTGCTGATTTTTCTGAGTCTTCTGGTGATCCTCTCCGGTGTTTGGTTGCTTCTGAGTCCCGTGACTTGACTTTCTGGCATAGGAGACTCGGTCATATAGGATTTGACCATTTGACCCGAGTTAGCGGCCACGATCTCATTCGTGATTTGCCGAAACTCGGGATGGTCAAAGATCTTGTTTGCGCTCCATGCCGGCACGGCAAGATGGTTGCCGCTTCTCACCCTCCGGTCCACAGTGACTATGACCGATGCAGGACACCGCTCCACATGGACACGGTTGGACCAAATGAGTGCGATCGGCGGGAGGAAGTAGTATGTTCTTGTCGTGGTCGATGACTTCTCGAGGTATTCTTGGGTGTTTTTTTGGCCTCGAAGGATGAGACGTTTACACATTTCCGAGGTCTTTTTAGTAGGCTTTCTGTTGAGCTTCCGGGTGCCTTACGAGCGATTCGCAGTGACAATGGCACGGAGTTCAAGAATTCCTACTTTGAGAGGTTCTGTGTTGAGACAGGTGTAGAGCACCAGTTCTCTTCTCCGCACGTCCCCCAGCAGAATGGCGTCGTGGAGAGGAAGAACCGTACCTTGGTCGAGATGGCGGGGCGATGCTCGATGAATACTCTACATCGCGGAAGTTTTGGGCTGAGGCTATAGCTACCGCGTGCCATGTCTCAAATCGAGTTTTTCTCAGGGCACACTTGCACCGCACTTCTTATGAGCTAAGATATGGGCGGCCGGTGTATCTCATTTTCGTGTGTTTGGTTGCAAGTGCTTTATTTTGAAGTCCAGAAACCTAGATAAGTTCGAGTCACGTTCTTGTGATGGGATCTTTCTAGGCTACTCGACTTCTTCAGGGCTTATAGGGTCCGAATCATGAGTCTAGTAAAATGGTAGAGACTGTGAGGTGACCTTGACGAGGCCGGTCAGGGACTAGGCCCGATATCTCGAGTTCTTTAGAGCGATCGAGACCATCTTTGTGGATAATGAGGACGATGGAGACGAGGGTTGTCTACCCGATCCAGTCCCTCATCCACCCCTTGAGGTGCCATCTTCCACCGCACCTCAAGGCGATCAGACCATGCCTTCTGCCTCCTCTGGAGCTAGTGGCTCTGTTCCTACCTCGTCAGCTCACGAGGTAGAGGCCACTTCTTCATCTCTTCTTGGACCTCCTAGACATATCCAGAAAGTTCATCCTTCTGAGCAGATGATTGGAGATCTCTTTGAGCGAGTCACACGCTCAAAGTCTGGCATGTCACTCTTCTGTCTTCACTCTGCCTTTGTTGTCTCTTTTAATCCCAACGATGTTTGTCATGCTCTCTCCGACGAGACTTGGATAAATGCCATGCATGAAGAATTAGAGAGTTTCGAAAGAAACAAGGTCTGGACGCTTGTTGAGCCCCCTCGAGGTCACAATATCATTGGGACTAAATGGGTGTTCAGAAACAAGCAAAGTGAGGATGGGGTAGTCATTCGAAACAAGGCTAGACTGGTTGCTCAGGGGTACTCCCAGGTTGAGGGTCTAGACTTCGAGGAGACCTTTGCCCCTATAGCCAGACTTGAGGTCATTAGAATTCTGCTTGCCTTTGCAGCTTCTAAGGGTTTCAAGCTCTACCAGATGGATGTCAAGAGTGTCTTTCTCAATGGTTTTATTGAGGAAGAAGTCTATGTGAGACAGCCTCCAGGTTTCGAGAACCCCAAATACCCTAATCATGTCAACAAGCTTTCCAAAGCATTGTATGGACTTAAGCAGGCCCCTAGGGCTTGGTATGAGAGGCTTAAGTCCGATCTTTTGAGACATGATTTCGAAATGGGTAAAGTTGACAAGACCTTGTTCATTCGCCGGCTTGGCAATGACCTCCTGCTCGCCCAAATTTATGTCGATGACATTATCTTTGGCGGCTCTTCTCATGCTCTAGTTTCACAGTTCTCGGATATCATGAGCACCGAGTTTGAGATGAGCATGATGGGTGAGTTGACTTTCTTCCTCGGCTTCCAGATCAAGAAGACTCGGGAGGGTACCTTCTTGCATCAAGGCAAGTACACTCGTGACCTCCTGAGACGTTTCGACATTAGTGATGGAAAGCCGGTGTCAACTCCGATGGCTTCTACGGCCACATTTGACCCGAGATGAGGACGGCGAGCCGATTGATCAAAAGAGTTCGAAGTATGATTGGCTCTCTCTTGTACCTCACGCCTCGAGACCGGACATACACTTTTTGTGTGTCTTTGTGCTCGATTCGAGCTTCTCCTCGCGTATCTCACCGCCAAAGTGGAACGCATCTTCGTACCTTCGAGCTATCATTGACTATGGTATCTGGTACTCTTCCTCCTCCTGTCTATCTCTTAGAGCCTTTTCGGATGCGAGACTTTCTTGGTGTAGGATAGATAGGAAGAGCACTTCGGCACCGCCGGTTCATTGGCACTTCTCTTGTTTCTTGGTCTTGAGGAAGCGATCCGGTGTTGCACGATCCACCGCCGAGGCCTAGTACGTTCTTCGCACCGATTCTCGTAGCCAAGTGCTTTGGATGATCTCGACTCTGCGGGACTTTGGGTTAGCTATCGATTGTGTTCCGCTCTTTTGCGATAACACGTCTGTGATTAGCATTGCTAAGAACCCAGTGCAGCATTCCCGGACCAAGAACATTGATATCATATATCACTTTCTTCGAGACCATGTAGAGAAGGGTGACATCGTGCTTCAGTTCGTGGAGAGTGACCACCAGCTGGCTGACATCTTCACCAAGTCTTTGGACAGCTCGAGGCTTTCAGCTCTACGGGGAGAGCTTGGGGTGGTTTGTCCTTACGGACTGTTGTGAGGGGGAGCTTTGGGCTTTACTGCTTTATCATATTCTTTATGCTTCTGTATCCTTACTGTTGCATCGTATTTTCGGGTGCATTGGGCTTAGTCCTTCTAGCATAGGTTAGAGTGTGTCTCTTGCTGAGTGCTTAGACTTCTTGCTCTTATCTTGTGCTTTCAGGATAGCTGGTTCTTATCTCACTAGGTTGAGCTCACTCACTTCTTCTAGGTTCTAGCGAGGGTTGGGCCACCCTCGGGTGAGCAGTGCGTGTTTGCTCTCTAGTGTGTGTTTTACTCGACATTTGTTGTCACAGGTCATATGGGGTAGATAAGAGTTAGTCTGAGTCATTAGTATTCTCTATCTTATATATGCTTTAAGGACTGCCTTTCTTGATTTATTTGTCAGCTCTTTCTTTTATTGCTTTGGTTCAGGAGGAGTTCATTTGGGAACTTCTAGATCTTAATATTGACATAACTCAACTTGAACTAAAAATTTGCATCCCATGTTGAGGGGGAGCTGGATTTTCTGCATCTACATTGTAAAATAAATGCATGGAGCCTTGATTATTATCCTTTCATGACATATTTTCATTTATATTACATCTTGCCATGACTTGTGCTCATTTGCTATATTTATCATGACTTCATATATGTAAACTAGCTTTTGCCAAGATAAGTTAATTAAACTTGCTAATTTGAACTAAAACTTGTCATGTTAGCATTCGAGATTAGTCTTTCTTGAGCTATCCTTTTATGATCCATGCCATGTCAAATAGGCTGAGTTGAGCGTTGAATCTCTATTGAGCCTTAGATTGAGTTGTTTTAGTCTCTTGATGATGCATAGGTTAGTACAATCATTTCAAAAGCAAAAGATCTCTTTGTGCGAAAAAACTGATTTCACTAATTCTTTCTCATGAGACAGCTTACCATTGCACTAGGCATGAACTCAGGGGGAGTTTTGGATGACCAAGATTATTTCCTTAAGCTTCTCGCTTGGTATGATCGCATAAGGCTTGAGATCTAGCACATGATAAAAATATTGGTTGGAAACGACCATAAGTTTCAAAAGAAAATATATCATTTGTGCTCAATTTGCTTAAGCTACTAAAAGAAGGTACTTGAACCAATGTTTCACTCTTGAGCATATAGCACTCTATTTGGACTTAATATTAGCTTCTTGGTTCCGCTTAGCTTAATTGACATGGCTTGCATCATCCTTGGATGTCTCTAGCTAGACTTTGCTTATGGATGACCTGACATGCTCATAAACTGCACTAAATTTCAGATTGTCATCTATTTGCTTCCAGTTGGTTTATACATATCCTGTCATGATCTAGACAGTCTTTCATTAAATTATGGCTTGGTGTAATATATTATGGTCATTTTAGATAATTCTCATGGCTCTAAATGCTTAAAATAATCAAACTTCAGCCATTTTATCCATTTTCATGACTTTTTCTCCTTCTTGCATTCTTGATGTGTTTATTGCCAAAAGGAGGAGAATTGTGGTAGAAAAATGCCATTCTGGGAGCTTTGAGAAAAACTTGTTCTTTCTTTTGCTCCTTGTGTCGACATGGTCACTAGCATCATTCCTTTCATTTGGACCATGTTTGACTTCTTTCTTGCATTTTCAAACTCAACTTTGTGCTTTTTCTGGGTTTGTCAATATACTCATCAAGGGGGAGATTGAGAGACCATGTGGTGGTCATTCCGTGTGTATGATGAGTAATTGACATCGGTTTAGGAAAGTCGAGTTTGAGTTGGTTGGTTCGGACCATGTCGTTGCATGGGGCAACGGGCTCGGTCGGACTTGGTCAAACCTGGTCAATAGGATTAGTATGCATGTTCTGATGATTCGACAGGTTTGTTGATGTTATTATGCTTTCATGTATCGAACGGTGCTATTTGATGTGTTTCTTGTCTGTGTGGCTGCAGGACGTCGAGGCGGAGTCGTGGCGAGACACGGTGGACCGGACTATGCGCAGGTGGCGCTGACGTCAGAACGGTCGGGATGTGTCGAAGACGGCGTGGACTCGAAGTGGTTGCGAGGCGTGCGAGACAAGGAGCGCGGAGCTTCCCGGAAGGTGCAGGAGGGGCGAAACGGGAATTTCGCAAGACCGCACAAGCGAGAGACAGCTCCGTTAGGGTTTAGCCGTGAACGGGTTGGAGACCCGTTAGCCAAGGGCTATAAATAGGTGTTGGGGGCTGCATACCCCTTTGAGGATCACAAGGCTTTTTGAAGGGTTTAGAGAGCTCATTCACTTGTGTGTGTTGTGTTCCTCCCAAGTAGCATGTGAGGCTCTTGGTGTTCTTGAGGATTGAGAGAGAGAGGGAGGATTGAGTAAGAACTCCATGTAATCATTTCTCTTGTTCAAATATTCATGGGGACTCATCTGTAGTCATCTTCTTTCAATATGAGAATGATCTTGATGGCTGTTTACTTCTCTGGTTTTGAAATGGATTTTGGAGTTTCTTTTGCTTTTCTTATGGATGGTTGGTGAGTTGTTAAAAAGAAGTGAGGCGATTTTGCATTCTGCTGCAACTACGTATGGAGCTGTCTCTTCTTGGTCAGAGTTCATCTTCTGTGGTTGAGTTCTCAGGTTGAGGAGGATGAGATGAATGGCTGTTTCATGTACTCTTGGCTTTTCCCTGCTGAATCTTGGATCTTTAGTTAAACCTAGTTTGAGTAGCTATTCTCTTGGTTTCTCTGTATGGGAAGGAGCCTCAAAGATTTCTTGGTTCTTTCTTTCCCAAGAGCAAGAGGTGAATCAAAGTTCTTATTCAGAGTTTCTAGATTGCCAACTTCCTCTGTTTCTCTGCAAGATGTCGAATCTTCAGTTTTTATCTCTTTCGGCTAGTAGCTGTTGTTAGTTCTTAGCAGCAGTCAAATAGTTTCAGTTCCTTTATCAGGTGTCTTTTTTTGGGGCCACTATTCTCATCCAAAGATTTGCGCCATCGCTTTCGGTCTGCTTCATGCATGCATTTTGTTTCTTTTCACTTTCCTTTTGGAGTGCTTGGTCTTTGCGATACCAGTTCGACTTTCGGTTGGCCTCCCGATTTCTTTGTTTTCGGCAGTCTGCATTTCTTCTTTGCATGCTGATTTAATTAGGGATCTTTGTGTTGTCCAAATGCTTCTCCTTCAGATGGTGTTCTTCCCTTGGTTTTAGTCATCTTTGGGTTTTGATTTTCTCGGTTGACAGTGAACAGCAGGTTTCATCTTCAGAAGAAAATCCTTGAGCTAGCGATCTGGAGAAGAAAATCAAGTTTTTCATTTTTTTTTGCTGTTTTTGTCCCTCCTGCATGTAGTCCAAATGATCTCGGTTTTAGCTGAAATTTTTACTACTTACTTACTGATCTAAGATGATCCCTTCTGTGTAACATGCAGGTCAAATTTCCTTTGTTTTTCAGTTTCTTTTGCTGCTCAGTTAGACAAAATTTTTACTGTTTGGATTGATTGCCGACTGCTCTCTCCATTTTCAGAATTTCAAGTGCTCTCTTTTGTTGGCTGCAGTTGACTGAAGCTTTTAGTTTCTCTTTTTACGATCATATGGTGTCTCGTTTGCGAGTATCTTTAGTTAATCGCCAAAACCGTTTTCGGCGTCCAGTGAGCAATTTTCTTCCTTCTTCATAGCTTCTATAGCTATTGGAGACAAAGATTTTGTGGATATTTGGGGGTCAATTTTTAAAGGCACCATTCACCCCCCCACTGTTGCCATTTCCGATCCTACATGTTGCAACCCCAATTCTTCCACGACCACAACAACCACATGTGCAACACAATCTTGATGATGATCTTCATGGCTGTGACCTTGATGCTATGTCCGATGGAGCCTTCGATGGAAACTACCACCATTATGGTCCTCGACGTGGTTATCATCAAAACCATGATGTAGGTCCACTTGGACGTGGTTTATTTGGGCGACATCATGATGGAGGACGTCTTCAGGAGGATGATGGTTTGGGAAAAAACAAAATTTCCATACCATCTTTCACGGGCTGAACTGATCCAGAGAAATATCTTGAATGGGTGATGCGTGTTGATCAGATGTATGATGACCAAAACTTCACTAAAGAAAAGAAGATTCGTGCCGCTTCAATTGAATTCACCGAATATTCTTTTGTTTCGTGAGATCAATTGAATAGAGATGGGAAAAGGCCAACCACTTGGGCTTAAATGAAGCAAATGCTTAGAGAGAGATTTGTACCATCTTATTATGTGAGAAGCATCCATACCAAATTACAACAACTAAAGCAAGGTAATCTTTCCATTGATAAGTATTGGAAAGAAATGGTGCTGCTTATAATCCGTGCAGAGAAGCATAAGCTAGAGGAGGCTACCATGGCGCGGTTCTTGGAAGGTCTATGTGAGGATATACAAGACTTTGTCGACATGCACCCATATACCAACCTCCAAGAGCTAGTGCATCAAGCCTTAAGGGCCGAGCAACAAGTGCAGCGGAAATCAAAGGGAAACCACACTTATTCATCTCCCTTGATTTGGAGGCACTCCAATCAACAAGATGGTGGTGCTAGCTCATCATCCAATCCGGCGATATCAACCAAATTATCACAACCTTTTCAAAAAGAAGCTTCCAAGGTGACTAGTTCAGTAAGTAAAGTTGATAATAGTGCTATTTCAACTGCTGAAATTAGCTATATTACATGCTTTATATACCATGGAAAGAGTCGCAAGATGAGTGAATTCCCAAATAAACATGCTATGATTATTGATTACTCGGGAGAGTATCATTCAGAAAGAGAGGAAGAAGAAGATAGTACTTCTAACCTTGGAAACAAAAAAGACTATGATACATGTTTCTTTGAGACAGGACAAGCACTTTCTGTTAGAAAGGTGCATAAAGAAAGGGAAGAATACTTGGGCACAATCAATGGCATAACATCTTCCATACCCAAGGTAACATAAAAGGCAAGATAAGCAATATTATGATTGATGGTGGAAGTAGTCAAAACCTTGCTAGCCTTGATATGGTAAAGAAGTTGTGATTGCCTATATTCAAGAAACCTAAGGCATATCAAATCGAATGGTTAAATGAATGTGGAATTCTCAAGGTGACTCATGATGTTAAAGTTCCGTTCTCCATTAGCGAATACAGAGATAATATGATATGTGATATGATCCCGATGAAGAAATGTGACATTCTATTGGGACGTCCGTGGCAATATGATAGAGGCTCCATCTATCATGGCAAAACCAATCAATACACATACAATCTTAAGGGCAAGAGCTATACTTTGATTCCATGACTCCAAAAGATGTATTTGTAACCCATTCATGTATTGATAGTGATAAAAAGAAAAAGAAAAATGGAGTGAGCCACAAAAATGCCACGGCCAAGCATATCCTATTGAAGAGCTTACACAAAAAGAGTGAAGTAGATGCTTGGTGTAAGAAAACTAATACTTCACCACTGGTTTCCAATATTGTTTATAATCAAGACACGACAACTTTCTCTATCATTGCCATGTAAGAAGACACGACAACTTTCTCTATCATTGCCATGTAAAACAAGGAAGAAACTTGGCAACAGGCCGAAACCGAGGACAGCTTCTTTTCAAGGGAGAGGAGATGATGGCATCCGTAAGGAGAAAACCAATCTGCATTGCTTTTGTTGCAAGTAGCCAAAATCTGATTTGCATTTGACAAAAATAACTCCAAGAGAAAAAAAAATATCTAAGTTAGTTGGTCAAATCTAGTTTGGATTTTGTTTCTCTTCCTTGTTTGACTACCAAACCAAGTAATATTTTTTATATATCTGTGTACTGTAGCAATTGCGGCTACTGTACCAACCGACGTACTGTATCAGCCACAATACTGTAGCAGTCGGTTACTGTAGCACCGATTTCAAAATCTATATAAGGAGGGGTACTCCGTCATTTAGATGGTGTGTAAGGTGTATGATGCTTTTGAGTTAATACAAAACCCTAGAGTGGTTTCTTATGGTACTTTAGCATATAAAAGTTTGAGAGTTTCTACTCTTTTGTCTTCTCATGAGTTGTGTTAATTTGCAAGAATTGATCGGTTGAGATCAACCTGTTCGTGCACTAGCCATCGAGCTAGTTGTGTGGATTGGTAACTTGTGAAGTTGGGGAGGTGATTGTGGCGGTCGTGTTCTTGTGCTTGACACAAGTTTGCCTCCTTTATCAAATCACGTTGCTTCTTCGAGTTATCTTCATCATTACTTTCGTTAATCGTGTAATCATCGTTACCGTAAGATCGGCCAACCCTAGAGGGTTCGCGTGGGCGTCCCCGCATCACCGACTCCATTTATATTCTGGTGGTATTTTTTTCATACATCATGACCGTGCATAATGTCCCACCTACGGGAATATATGCAGAAATCACAGCCGTCAAGATTGTTTTTTTGTTATACACTCTGAATGGATTCACTCCAGAAACCATGCGAACATCAGATCGGTAATTCTACCCTTGAAGTTTGTACATCAGAAGCAAAGACGGCTCGTTATACACTTTGAATCGTTTCTCACGAGAAACCCGGCCATGAGTACTACAGTAGGTATAATAATTGTAGGATCGAAAATGGCAACAAGGGGGGTGAATGGTGCCTTTTAAAATAATCCCCCCAAAAGTATTGTCATGGCAATGAAAACAATAGTAGAATATTACTACGGCAGAGAAAACAGATTAAAACAATGTCACGGAAAGAACTCGAAGTCACGGCAAAAAAACAGCAGAAAATGCTGCTATGACAAAGAAACCGGCTGTTTTTCTATTTAGTGACCAAAAACCAAAAAACTGCTCACTGGACTCTATAACTGCAGCCGAAAACTGTCAGAACATCAACAAGAATTCTGGACTGAAGATGGATTTGACCAACGGCTTCAAAAGACAGCAAGTCCTGAAGTTTTACTATAAAACTGCTGCTACGGCAGGAAAGCAAACTACCAAAAGAAAGCTAAGATTTCAGCTCTACCAAAAGCAAATAAGAAAATCAAAATGGCTGCTCTTTAGACAAAAAGAAATGCAGCTCCCCACCTACTACTGCTGCTGCAAAAGCTCTTTCCTGTGGACTGAAAAGAGGACAAGAGAATGCTCAGATTTCAGAAACACACAGTACTACTTCACTGATTTGTTCCTACCGAAAAACAAAAATCCAAAGAAGAAAAACTGAAAAGGAACAGTGAGTACATTCGGCTACCACAAATCTTGAGATGCTGCCAACTGAAAGCTGAAACCACTGCCGAAATTGAGAGAAGAAGAAAACAAAGAAATTTTTGGACTGCATGCAGCAGTGTTAAAATCACCCTAGATCAGCAAGTAGGTAGTAAAAATGTCAGCCAAAATTGAGATCATTTGTACTACATGCAGCAGGGAGGAAAATCAACAAAAAGAACAAAAAGGTGAAGACTGAAGACAGCAAGAAGATCAAAGGCCAATCGGCAACATTCTTGAAATTAGACGAAGTAGTAACTGCTTTTCAGTTTAGAAAGGAGAAATCAAACCAGGGCTAACCAAGTCCTTTTTGATGAATCCCAGCAGAACACGAAAAGAGAACAGAGAGAGATGCAGCAATTTCTGTTCCCAGCCGAAAATTCAAGAGATTGAATAGAGAAGACAAAAATGGAGACAAGAAATCTGCAGCACTTTCATTCAACAAAACTCTAATCAACTAAAGAGAAGGAACCACAAAGAGTAGAGAACAGAAAACCAAACTAAGGCATATGAAGTGACTGAACCACAGATCATATCAAAACATATCTCAGATAAATTCCATTTCAACCAAACAAGGAAGAATATAGAGGAGTCCCGATACGCATGGACATTAGAACAAGAAAGATTACAAGACTCTCAATCCATCCTCTCCCTCTCAATCCTCAAGAACACCAAGAGCCTCACATACTTCTTGAGAGGAACACAACACACACACAAAGAAGTGAATGAGCTCTCTAAAACCCTTGTGATACACCTTGTGATCCTCAAAGGGGTATGCAGCCCCCAACACCTATTTATAGCCCTTGGCTAACGGGTCTCCAACCCGTTACGCCGGCTAAACCCTAACGGAGCCATCTCCCGCTTGTGCAGCCTTGCGAATTTACCGATTCGCCCCTCTTGCACTTCCCGGAAGCTTTCGCGCTCCTTGCCGTCCACAACTCGCAACCACATCGAATCTCCGTCGTCTTCGACACATCCGACCGTTCTGACCTCGACACCGCCTGTGTCTAGTCTGGTCACCCCGTGTCTCGCCACGACTCCGCCTCGACGTCCTGTAGTCAGCACAGACAAGAAACACATCAAATAGCACCGCTCGATTTACATAAGCATAATTAGCATCAAACTTACTCACGATGAAGTCCAAATCTGTCGAATCATCAGACTATGCAACCTAAGTCCATACGACCAAGTTTGACCAAGTTCGACCGAGCCCGTTACACCACGCAACACCAAGGTCCGAACCAACCACTTCAAACTCGACAATCCTAACTCGATGCCAATTACTCATCATACATACGAGACGACCTCCACATGGTCTCTCAATAATCCTTGAAACAAACACATGCATCTCCTAGTACGCATCTATGGACATAACAGTACTCCTACTTATGAGCTCTATCCCATAGTTCCGACTATTGGGAAACAGGTAGACTGCTCTACCCGCATAAATCAAGAAGCCATGTAAGTAAAAACCATAGATCATTACCACTAGATGCATAGTGCAGCGAAAGTAGAGTTGAAGTGGCCGGTTCAAAGAAGCACACATGGGTGTAGTGGAAGCAGCTGATCGTCCTCTGGCTAACCGTCTCCTCACGATCGTCCCAATCAACGCCGCAGTTGCAGCAGCACCTCTACCGAGGTCCACACGTCTAGGGATGGAACGTTGTGTATCAATGTGCTAGCACCAGTGTGCACTGCAGGGGTTATGAGATGTGGTGGCTAGATTTCGATAGGTGCGTCTCAAGATCCTGCCTCAGCCACCACACCTCCTTTTATATTGCATTCAATCGGATCCTTGTCCAATGCGATCAAATATCATATCCAACTCGGAAAGTCTTAGGCTGAATCATTTTCTAATACGAGTAAAGATTGTATCCCACTTGGAGTTTATCATCGGACCCTTCTGACCAGTTAATTATGTAACCCTATAGGTTTTTGTACATTTGACCATGGGCCGAAAACTCCTTTCCGATCTATAAGTCGATAGAGGTTCCTAGCAGGACATAACAACTCCCAAATATACATAAAGATCATATTGGATGAATCTATATAGTACTTATGTACATATCCCTTTGCCTCATGATACCAGATCGAACTCAAGACGAGAAACGTGCCATCCTATGGTAGCTCGATCCTTCACTAGAACCTGTAGTGAATTACTCAGTTGTGATTGACTCAATCACATTTGGTATATCCATGCACTTCTTTAATCCAACCACATCGAGGGGCCAGAGACATCTCTCCCGTAATATTGGAGGGTAAAGTCCATCTTGATCGCTCACATTTCTCCACAAATATTTTATAGTAAACCCGAAAGCTACATTTAGAACCACCCAGTTACGGAGTAGTGTTTGGCAACCCCCTAAGTAAACTATTACACATGCAGAAAATTGTGACAATCTTAGATCTAAGAATCCTACATACACTATGTATAAGGCCAACTGATGACACTTGAGAATATAACAATTCCTGCAGTGTCTCATGGTAGGTCAACTCAACACCACGTTCTCTAATATGTGTTCACATTATTGATTTGATATCCACATATCCATGATCCGTGAAACATGATCATGAATCAATACATGTCTTAATTTATAAATCATAATTATCCCACAAAATAACATAAGATTATGAATAATTTAGAATAATATCAAAACATGAATAAAAAGTTCCACGAATAAGTCCCATACTTGTTGATCAATATGAAAGATATTTATTCAAGTGGAAAAATAACATATTTTTTAAAAGATCATAAACATAAAAGTGATACAATTATCTTCATAATTATATCTAGGGTATATCACTAACACCGACAGCCACATCGCCATCCAACGGACGACCACGGAGTGTCGACGATGGGGTAGGCTGCTCCACCAGTGGCATTTCTCCTTGCACGCATACGGCACTGCTTTGCTTGGGCTCAGCCGTCATCGACGCTGCCGGTTTCTTGCGCTTGTTGGCCTTGGTGTTAGAGTATATGATTTGTACTATAAGACTATTAGTTAGGACTTGTATATGATTTCTTCCTTATATCTAGTAGATACTATTAATTAGGATTTATATATGATTTCTTCCTTATCTCTAGTAAATTAGTTTATCTTTAAGTTATTATGTACTCTGTACATATGCCACCAAGGCCCAAACAATATATACATCAATTATTACGGCTATTCTATTCTCCTATATGGTATCAGAATGACAGTAGAAAACACACGCATGCATGTATGCATGCTATTGGGGTAGCAAGATATACTATGGAGATGTATACAAGACGAGGTGAAGGAAGAGGATTAGGAAGCAGCAACTTCCAATATCTAACACCTCGACTTTCACATGGTGGGGCATGGGCGGGATTTTTGGTGACAGATTCGATCGATGGAGTACAACCCATCGGAAAGAGAAAAAACATATATCTAACTGCAAAGAATTTAGCGTGGCCCTTAGAAGATTGAATCATATCTCCTAGGGATAGCATGCAGTGGAGATTTAGTGGTGGCTATGAATAAATATTGTGTCTATCTTAGTGACACCTTGGTGTCTTAGTCCTCCAAATGTCAGACTACCGTGTCTCATTTCAATGCCGAAGCGGAGTACGGGGCTGTTGCGCACACCGTTGTTGAGTGCTGATGGTTATGTCCATTGCTCACGGGGCTCCATCATCCTCTTCTGTCGACTATCGTGGTCTATTGCAACAACATCAGTGCAATGTAGATCTTATAATCTGATTCAACATCGGTACACAAGTATATTAAAATCGATCCCCACTTTGTCCAAGAGCAACCGGAGCTGGAATCGGGGGCGGGCTCGCCGGTAGGTCGGCACGGGTGTAGAGTAATCTGAGGTGGTGTCGCATCAGATGCACTCCTCAGTCCTGCCTAACCTACCCTTGTGACGGGAGTTGAGGTTTCTCCCGCTCATATGGCTCCCGCAGGATAATCCTTGGTCCAAAAGTTATCGAGGCAGTGAGTGGCCTGCAAAGTCCGAGAAGAACGTAGGAACTCCTGCTCACCTCGCCTCCTACTACATCTACATGGATGGCTCCTGGATAGAGCCCTAGAGATGCTCTTAGGGCTTATTCTTTTTGAACTTTTATTTTATAATTTTTGGCTTCAGCTTCTTGAAAAATCAAAACAACCTCCCAAAGAGCCTTTTTGAAGCCATTTTTTTAAATGACTTCCTAAATCTAAAATCGTATACGTCATATATATCTACGCCTCCAACGTCTCAAAAAGTATAGAAAAAAATCATCAACCACAGCCTAAAAAAACATACCCTTATATGTCTGAAATGGGAAAAAATGTACATCCATCCCTTGACATGCAGTCACAATTCTAATGGTAGAAAAACGGCCTGGTTTGGTCCTATCATAGTTAACGACCAGGCATCCTCATTTCTATGCTTATACTTAGGGGTGCAATCAAAGTGGATACGGACGGATATCATTTATCCTATATCCTATTACATATTTTTTCCTTGGAGTCGAAGTCGGACACGGATAATATCGGATATCTATTTCTCCATTCTGTATCCGTTCCATAATCTTTCGGACGGTCGATCGGACAAAAATTATCCACTTCTTTGCACAGGATATTGGACAGTATGGTACAATCAGGGCAAACATAGAGAGACTAATTATTGAGATGTTGAAGGAAGAACACGCAGTACTCCGCTTATTTAGATGTAATAATCTGCCTACATGTTATTTTGTTTATAGGTGAAGTCACAACAGACTTTCTCATATTATTTGACATACGGATATATACGGACGGATATTACTTATCCCGTATCATATTCCATATTTTTTCCTCGGAGTCGGAGTCGGAGTCAGACACGGATAGTGCCTGATACCTATCTACCACTTTCGTATCTGTTCTCGTGCCTTTGGTCGGTCAGAGTCGTACCGAGAAGATTGAAGGGATAATTATGTCTATAAATGCAAGAAACGTCAATCCAAGAGACCCAAGTATGAGTCCCGACGGTTGAGCAATCGTCGCTGATGAGTCCACTCCGAGCGATTCCTCCTAGTTAAGAGAGATAGATCAAATACAGAATAATACAAGTACAAAATAGATTGAATAGAGAAATATGGGAGAACACTTTTTTATTGCATTCTCTTTCCAGGTACAAGTGCAATGATTGGGACCCCTGTTTATAGACTAAGTGGTAAGGTGTCCACTATGAGCCAAAGCCTCATGCTTAGGCCCAGGTTTCCCAACACTCCCCTTGTATACTCATCCAACACGCTCATGCCTTATTAAAACTCTATAAAAACCAAGTAGAAAAAATTTAAAGAAAAGGTATATGATACATGTTATGTTGTGTTGCATGAATTGCCTCATTAAAAAACTTGGCCAAGAAACTTCAGAAAAACTCATCAAAGAAAAAATGGTACAATTCACCCAATTTCATTTAATCTACAGGATTTATATTTTGGTACTCGATCTTCATGATCAAGTTTCAATAGTGAACTCGAGAAGAGTCTCCCCTGAGTTCTGCACTTCTCTAAGTCACATAATTCCAATTTCACGTATACACCTTTCAAAATTAGACACTGGAAGTGATTTAATGAATAAATATGTAATATTTTCACACGACTTAGTATGCAGTACCTTAATTTTATCCATCTTTTGCAATTCATGAGCATAGAAGAACTTGGGTTTATATGTTTTGTGAGATGGCTCTTTACGTAACCCTCTGTACTTGTGCAACACAAACTGCATTATCTTAATAGATAATTGTAAGAGCTTGCACAATGTTCAATTCACATGATTGCTAGATCTAGTGAATCATCCGTCAAAGCCAAGCACATTCTCGTGCGGTTTCGTACAGTGCTATGATTTCTGAGTGATTCGTCGAAGTCGATACAAGACTTTGCTTAGACGATTTCCATAAAACTGCAGTTCCACCATACAGAAATACATAATCTGTTTGTGACCTGCCTGTATGTGGGTCTAACAGGTACCCAGCATTTGCATAGCCAATCATATTTAGGTCTTGATTCTTTCTATAGAATAGTCCAAAATATTTGCTTCTTTGGAGGTATCAGAAGATGTCCTTTATTCCTTACTAATGTATTTTGGTAGGTTCTGCACTATACCTTGCTAATAGGTTTATGCCAAATGCAATGTCCGGTCTAGTGCATTTTGTTAAATACATAAGTGCTTCTATTGCACTTCAGTACGGGAATTCTGGTCCTACGACTTCCACCCCGTCTTCTCTAGGTCGATACTGATCTTTGTCTTGCTGTAAAGATTTTCTGATCATCGGTACTTTCGATGGGTACACCTTTCCAAAGCTAAACATTTCTAACACCTTTTGAGTGTATACGGACAGATATAGTAATATCCCTTCAGGGACATGCTCAAGTTGTAAGCCTAAGCAATATTTGGTTTTACCTAAATCTTTCATTTCGAACTCTGACTCTGGGTAAGAGATCGCTTCCTTTATATCTTCCAGGGTTCCGAAGATATTTAGATCATCTACATATACTGAGATTACATAAAATCTATTATGGGATCATTGTATAAATACACAGGGACAATCCTCATTGTTCGTGTAGCCTTTCTTGCATAGAAAGTCGCTTAAACGATTATACCACATACTGTCTGATTGCTTAAGTCCGTACCGTGATTTTTCGAGTTTCACATTGTACAGGTTTCTATTTGCTATGTTTTGATTCGAGATAGGGATACCTTCAGGTACCTTCATGTAAATGTCCGAATCCAACTTTCCATAAAGGTATGTAGTTACCACATCCATCAACTTTCTATAAAGGTATGTAGTTACCACATCCATTAACCTTCATGTAAATGTCCGAATCCAACTTTCCATAAAGCCATCGAGATTAAATATCTAAAGGTAATACCACCCATGACCGGGGAATATATTTCTTCATAATCAACTCCTAGACGTTAAGTGAAATCTTGTGCAACAAGCCTTACTTTATATCTTACAACTTCATTTTTCTCATTTATCTTTCGAACAGATACCCACTTATACCCAACGGGGTGCACATGGGGAGGCGTGCAGCTTACGGACCCAAACATAACACTTTTATTCAGCGATAATAATTAAGTTTCTATTACCTTTTTCCAATCCTCCCAATCTGATCTTTTCTTACATTCAGCGAGCGATACAGGTTCTAGATCAAGATCGATGATTATAGCAATTTTCTTTGCAAAATAAATATCAACATTGGGTGTTGTCCTATTCATGGATTCTCCCATGTGCACATAATTTATAGCTATTTCATCATGGGTTGATTCATCTAATGTTTCTACGTACTCACCGCTCCTTCCAGTTGCGGGGGCAAGTCCCTTTAATTTTTTAGCTCCGATGTGTGCGCACACATGCATGTTGGTTTCTCCCTCCACGGGAATGTTCATTCTGGTGTGCCTCTTCTTGAAGGTATCATACCAGTGCGAGGTCTCAACTCGCTCCCCTACAGGTTTGGGGAAACTTTTGTGATTGGTTGTGCCAAGTCATTCTTATCTTTTTTCACCAGGTATCCCCGATTACATGGGATTCGAGGAACTGGAGTGGTCGTCCTTTTATTCTAAAGCCTCTAGACAAGATTAGGGATACCTTCAATTTTCTTCGGTATTTTAACCCTCTTCGGTGCATTCTGTGCAGGCACATGCGACTTGGTCACACTCTTTAAATCACTAAAGTGGCTAGACAGTTGATTTGTTAATGCCTGCAAATCAATGATTTTCTAGATTTCTCTATTTGCTTCACTAGTTCGCGTGTCATGTGCCTGGATTCCCATGGCTTGCCACGTAATTTCTCGATATTTTGCATCAAGGAGTTGATTTCCTCCCCCCTAATGTTGGGAAACTATCCTCATCAATTATACTATCAGTGAAACGAATTGTATGTAAATCTCCTGTCATGGGGTCCAAATACTTGATTATGGATGTTGTCTCATAACCAACGTATATCCTAGATTTTCGGAGATGGCCCATTGCAGTACGCTGTGGTAGAGGTATAAGTACATAGACTTTGCAACCAAACCTACGAAGATAAGAAATTTTTTATGCTAACCCTTGCGCTAGTTGCATAGGTGAATGGATGTTATATGCCGATGGTCTAAAGTTGATGAGAGTTGCTGCATGGAGGACTGCGTCTCCAACATGTAGTTGGTAAATTATAATTCTGCAAAAGCGGTCAGTCAATAAATTTAATTCTCTTAATTAATGCATCTACTAGTCCATTCTATGTGTGGATATGCGATACAGAATGCTCAATTGTAATTCCCTTTGCCATGCAATAATCATCATTTCCTTTGAAGTAAATTCTCCGTCATTGTCCATTCTGATGGACTTTATATGATGATCGAGAAAAATATTTTTAATTTGAATTATCTATGAGATCTGGTTTGCAAAAGCATGATTTCTCGTAGATAATAAACATATGTGCAACCATTTCGAGGAGGCATTGATGAGCACTATAAAATATATAAATGATCTTGACAATGGTTGTATAGGACTGCAAATGTCTCCTTGGATGCATTCCAAGAATGCAGGGACTTCATCCTTTACTTTCAGAGCAGAAGGTCTAGTAATTAATTTCCCGGTGGCACATGCGGAGCACACAAAATCATCTTGATTCGGGAATTTCTTTACATCAATATTATGTTCTTGTGAATTTTAATTATATTTCTCATCATCCTAAGACCTAAGTGGCCTAATCTATCATGCTAGATATAGAAGAGTTCAGAGATTCTAAATATGATTTTTATGGCAGTATAGGCTGCGGGTGCCTTAATATTAGTGTAGTATAATCCAGTCTCAAATGAAGGAAGTCTTTCTAATACCCTTTTCCACTTGCTTCACGCTTTGTAATGAGAAGATATTCCTTGCCATACTCTTCTTCATTTTCAACGTGGAAACCATTAACACGAATATCTTTGAAACTTATGAGAGTTCTAGTCAATTCTGGGTACAATAAGACTTCTTCAATAACCAAAGTTATGCCTATTGGGAGTATAATTGTGGCTCTTCCTGAGCCTATTATACAAGCATCGCTACGGGCAATTGTTGTAAGGCTACCAGCATTCTTACTAATCGACTGAAAGAATTTTGTCTCTCCCAAGATGGTATTTGTTGTACCACTATCAGCTAAGCACACTTCCTCCATAGTATGCCACACGCGTTCTAATATAAAGTATTTTATTAATATGTAGTAGGAGACAATCAATACGTAAATAAAATACTTCAAATATCAGAACTTATCATGACATTATTAACTAGATAAATGAATTAATTAATTAATATCATCCAAGCATCACAAAAAAATTGTTTGAGTATCATCAATGCAAAGTCTAACTTATTCCTTCCACACATGAAATAAATCGCAATTAAAGTCTAAATGCAATATGTACATTAGACTGAATCTGCTAAGAAACCAGAGACTTCAGCTGTTATCTTCTCAAGAGTGAGATTCTCTTCCTGTGAAATCATGATGGCGATAGCTGCAATGTCAAGTAGGGTTGCTGCTACAGGAGTGGAGTCAACCTCCATTGGTGCAGCAGCTGCTCAGAATTCTCCCCCTCAACAAAAGTAAAGTAGGTTTCATGCTGCGTTTTGTCACCCTTCTTCTTTTTGGCCACGAAGGCATCGACAACGTGTTACGGCTCTTTACAGATCCGCGACCAGTGCCCCTACTTGCCACACTTGTAGCAGGTTTGGTCTTGTTGACCATAGGGCTTGTCGTCCCACTTTGGTCTGCTGGCCTTACTTTCCTATGGAGCATTGGACTTGTCTTTCTGGGCTGCGGCTTTGCCCTTCCTTCCCTTTTCTTCATTATAGGCTTCCATATCTTGTAGCTCCCAACATTGGCCTCACGGCCAGCGAAGCTCCTAAGTGGCTGTGCGACAAAGTACTTGTAGAGAACTTCATCTTGAGCCTCTTCAACATACATAATATCAATCAACTCAGTATACTCCTTGTAACTGTCTTGACGATAGTTGCATACAGACTGCACTGCATTAGGGTGGAAGGTGGATGGTCTTCTCAATCTTCTGCTCATCTGTGACCTGCCTGCCACAGAGTTGAAGATTGGTATAAATTCTATGCATAGCAGAATTGTACTCTCCAACCGTCTTGAAGTTATTGAATCTGAGTCGGATCCATTCCTATTCTGCCTAAGGAAGAATGATGTACTGTAGCTTCTTGAACCACTTCTTTAATACAGTCCATAAGGCTAGCGCGCTCTTCTCTGCCATGTACTCATTCTTGAGAGCGAGACAGAGATGGTACCTGAGGAAATGAAGTGTCTGATCAATTTTCTCAGGGGTGGGTTTGACTTCCTCCAATGTACCAATTCCAATGGCAGCACAGAACTTCTTGACTCCAAGTACAACCTCGACGTCGGAAGCCTAGGTCAAGTAGTTTTAGCCATGCTGGGTTAGCTCCTCAAACTCCCGGTTCGTGATGCCTGTCAGCTCCTCGAACTCCCGGTTCGTGATGCCGATCAACTCCTCGAACTCCCGGTTCGTGACGTCTGACATCTAGACATGCATGAAAGAAATATATAAATTTACTTCACGTAAATATACATGAAATCAATTAGACAATGGTACAAAAAGATTCTCGCAATGTTCTCAAATTTTCTATGCATTTTCTATAAATTTGACTATTAATTTCAGTGATTAATGGCAATTTAAATAATTATGATTAATCCAAACAGTAAATAAATACAAAAAACATAGAAAATAATAATAACGGTGCTAAACATGCCTCAAAAGCCAAAAACAATTCAAAATTTGAATTCTCGATGCCCTTTTATGCTGGAATATGAATTTTTAGTGAATCTTACAATTTTTAGGGGCTTATCCGCTAATTTTCAATTCTGAGAAAACTTTCCACGCAGTTTGCCAATTTTATGAGGACTTATTGGCAAGACTGGGCCCTGGCCCCTTTCCTCCTTTTTCTCTTTCTTCGGCCTCATCCGACCCATACGGAGGCGGTGGGGTACGCTTTCCTTCCCCATATCGAGCGGCGGCGGCGGCATTCGATGGCCTGCCCAGGGCCTTGTGGCGGCGACGCGTGCGAGGCCGAGCGGCGACGCCAGCAACGCCGAGCGGCAACGGCTACGATGGCCAGCTGTTCGTGCGGGAGCGGTGGCGGCCCGTGCGGGTGTGTAGGACCGAAATGGCGACAGAGGGGGGGTGAATGTCGTTCTCTTGAAAAATCGCCCCCGAGAATTCAGAAAATTAGTTCTGCTGAAAACTGCAACGCATGCGATACTAATAAATTCAGCATAAATCAGAGAGTAGTCAGTAAAAATTTTAGCTGAAAATAATACCGTTTGATCTGCATGCAAAATCGTCAAAGATCATGAAAGAAATAAAAAGAAAGGCAACTAAAGCTTGCTGTCCACCTTCCGTGAGCGATTGCTAACAGGAGAAGACCAACCAAGAAAAGTAGCTAGCAACAAGAAGAAAAACAAAAGAACTTAAGAAAGGTGGACCAAGGAGACATCAACCGAAAGCCAAGACATGAGTATTGTTTGTTTGTCGTCGATAGGCCAAAAAAGTCAAGGTCGATCTTGTCTAGTGAAAAACAAAGAAAACCAAGACAACAGAGAAATGGAGTCTGCTGAAATGAAAATGACCGAAAAGAAAAGAACTGCAGAAAGCGATTCATTGTCTGAACTATTCCGCCGAAAAGACACCAAAACAAAAGCTGTCCCTGTGGGAAGACTGAAAAATTTACTGCAGAGTAATCACTGATCACAGCCGAAAAACAAAGAAATTGAAGAGAAAGATGCTGCTCTTTCCAGAATAAATGAACATTGCTTCAATCCAAATAGCCACTAGATTTCGTAAACCAAGAAGGGATATAGAGCGATTTCTCGAGCATTGTCACAAAGAAACAAAGGACTAAAAGCGAGACCAACACGATAACATTCCTTGGGATTTGCACAATATTGATCAAGAGATTCTCAAACACCGCAGGAGAAGATCTTAGGACAAGAAGGCACAAATCGAGAGCAAGTTTCAAAAGAAATCACAAACTCCAACATCCTCTGCTCTTCGAAATACAGGAACAGCAAGAAGGAGAAAAAAATCTCAGAGAAGAACCAAGGATAAGCAAGATTACATGAATTTTTCTTACAGCCAACTCTTCTCCACAAAAGCACACAGCCAAAGATCAACCTTCAAGAACGTGCTCATACTGCCCCATACGCATGAACACCGAGAGGAAAACAAGAACACGACTAAAAGCACGAGCAAAACACAAAAGGGATAGCTCAAACTCAATCCAACCTAGAAGGAGTCCCGACACGCATGGACATTAGAACAAGAATGATTACAAGACTTTCAATCCATCCTCTCCTCTCAATCCTCAAAACACCAAGAGCCTCACAAGCTTCTTGGGAGGAACACAACACACACAAAGATATGAATAAGCTCACAAGTGTCCCGAGGGGTATGCAGCCCTCACCTCTATTTATAGCCCTTGGCTAACGGGTCTCCAACCCGTTCTGGGCTAAACCCTAACGGAGCCGTCTCCGCTTGTGCGGCCTTGCGAAATTACCGTTTCGCCCCCCCGCACCTTCCGGAAGCTTCCGCTCCTTGCCTCGCACGCTCCGCAACACGTCGAGTCCACGCCGCCTTCGACACCTCATGACCGTTCGACCTCGGCGCCACTGCGCCTAGTCCGGTCCACCGTGTCTCGCCACGACTCGCCTCGCCTCCTGCGGACACGCGGACAAGAAAACACGTCACATAGCACCGCTCGATACATGAACGCGTAAATAGCATTAGCAAGATCAAACATGTCGCAACAATGGAATATCCATCCTAACCCATACGACTAAGTTTGACCAAAGTCCGACCGAGCCCGTTGCACCATGCAACGTCGGGTCCGAACAAACCGACTCAAACTCGACTTTTGAGAAACGACGTCAATTACTCATCACTCACAATGGGATGACCCTCACATGGTCTCTCAATCTCCCCCTTGATGAGTATATTGACAAACACCGAAAAGCACAAAGTTGAGTTTGAAGAGTCTAACATGGTCCATAAGTAAAGAGTGAAGTTAATGACCATGTCGACGTATGAGCAAAAGAAAGAACAATTTTTCCTCAAAGCTCCCGAAGTGGCTTTTTCTATCACTAATTTCTCCCCCTTTTGGCAATAAACCCATCAAGAATGAAAGAAGGAGAAAAGTCATGAAAATGGATGAAAGGTCGATTTGATCATTTTAAGTATGTAGAGCCATGAGAATTATCCAAATGACCATCATGTATTACATCAAGCCATAACATACAAATATGCTATAAAGATCATGACTAAGTATGTAAAGAGAAGCTAAGCAACATAAGGTATAATCTGAATTTTAATTGAAGTACTTAGCAAGTCAAGTCAAACATGATTTTAGTCTAGCTAATGATATCCACAAATGATGCAAGCCATGTCAATAAGCTAAATGGAATCAAGAAGCTAGTGTTGAGCAAACTAGAGTGCTATTTGTTCAAGAATGATACAATTGTTGGAGTACATTGAACATTTTAGCAATTGAGCACAAATGACATTTTCTTTAGAGATCTCATGATTGTTTTCAATCATATTTTTGTCATGTGCTAGACCTCAAGCCTTATGCGATCATTCCAAGCGAGAAGCTTAAGGAAGTGATCTTGGTCATCCAAATCTCCCCTGAGTTCATGCCTTGTGCAATGGCAAGCCGCCTCATGAGAAGGAATTGGTGAGATCGGTTTTTCGCACGTAAGAGATCTTTTTTTGACATTGTACTAACTTATGTGTCATCAAGAAACCGATAGCTCAATCTATTGCTCAACTAAGATTCAAGACTCAACTCACCTATTTGACATGGCAAGAACCATAAAAGATAACACAAAGTCGACTAGTCTCAAATATGAACAAGACATGAATTAGGTCAAAATTTAGCATTTTAATTAACCTATCATGGCAAAGACTTGACTACACATATAAAGTCATGATCAAATTAGCAATGGAGCATAAATCATGGCAAGATATAATATAATGAAAACATGTCATGAAAGGATAATAATCAAGGCTCCATTAAGTTATGTTACAAATCAAAGAAGAACATCCACTCCTTTTAACAATTGATGTAACTTTCAGTTCAAGTTGAGTTATGTCATCATTAAAATCTAGAAGTTCCCAAATGAACTCCCCCTGAACCAAAGCAATAAAAATCAAGAGTCGGCAAATGAAACAAGAAAATGATACCCTTAAAGCATAGATAAGATATAGAGGATATTATGGCTCGATCGACTCTCATCTACCCCATATGTCTCCAAGACAACAATTGCCGAGAAAACGCACACTAGAGAGCAAACACGCACTGCCTGCCCGAGGGTGGCCCAACCCTCACTAGAACCTAAAAGAAGTGAGTGAGCTCAACCTAGTGAGATAAGAAACACTATCCCGAAGCACAAGATAAGAGCAAGAAGTCTAAGCAACTCAAGAAGAGACACACTCTAACCTATGCTAGAAGGACTAATCCCAATGCACCCGCAAAATGCAATGCAACAGAAATGAGACAGAAGCATAATCAATATAGTAAAGCAAAGAAAGTCCAAGCTCCCCTCACAACAGTCCATAAGGACAAACCACCCCAAGCTCTCCTCATGAATGAAAACCTCGTGCTATCCAAAGGCTTGGTGAAGATATCGACCAACCGGTGGTCACTCTCCACAAACGGAGCACGATGTCACCCTTCTCTACATGGTCTCAAGAAAGTGATATCGATATCGATGTGCTTGGTCCGAGAGTGCTTTGCATCGGTTCTTAGCAATGTTAATCGCAGACGTGTTATCGCAAAAGAGCGGAACACGATCGATAGCAACCCAAAGTCCCGCAGAGTCGAGACCATCCAGCACTTGGCTACGAAGAATCGGCCGCAAGAACGTGCTCGGCCTCTGCGGTGGACTGTGCAACACCGGACCGCTTCCTCAAGACCAAGAAACGAGAGAAGTGCCAATGAACCGGCAGGTGCTCGGTGCTCTTCCTATCTATCCTACAGTACCGCAAAGTCTCGCATCCGAATAGGCTCTAAGGGATAGACAGAAGAGGAAGAGTACCGATACCATAGTCAATGGTAGCTCAAGGTACCGAAGATGCGCTTCACAAGGCGGTGAGATACGCGAGGAGAAGCTCAAACCGGGCACAAAGACACACGTAAAAGTGTATGTCCGGCCTCGAGGCGTTGAGGTACAAGAGAGAGCCAATCATACTTGAACTCTTTTGATCAACTGCTCGCCGTCCTCATCTGGGTCAAGTGTGGTAGTAGAAGCCATCGGAGTTGACACCGCTTTCCATCACTCATGTCAAATCGTCTCAGAGGTCTCGAGTGTACTTGCCTTGATGCAAGAAGGTACCTCCCGAGTCTCGCTTGATCCGGAAGCCAAGGAAGAAAGTCAACTCACCCATCATGCTCATCTCAAACTCGGTGCTCATGACATCCGAGAACTGTGAAACTAGAGCATGAGAAGAGCCGCCAAAGATAATGTCATCGACATAAATTTGGGCGAGCGGAAGGTCATTGCCAAGCCGCGAATGAACAAGGTCTTATCAACTTTACCCATCCGAAAATCATGTCTCAATAGATAGGACTTAAGCCTCTCATACCAAGCTCTAGGGCTTGCTTAAGTCCATACAATGCTTTGGAAAGCTTGAAGACATGACTAGGGTATTTGGGGTTCTCGAAACACGGAGGTCGTCGACATAGACTTCTTCCTCAATGAAACCATTGAGAAAGGCACTCTTGACGTCCATCTGGTAAAGCTTGAAACCCTTAGAAGCCGCAAAGGCAAGCGTAATTCTAATGGCCTCAAGACAGACTCACAGGGCAAAGGTCTCCTCAAGTCTAGACCCTCAACACAGGAGTACCCCTGCAACCGCCTAGCCTTGTTTCAATGACTACCCCATCCTCACTTTGCTTGTTCTTGAACACCCATTTGGTTCCAATGATATTGTGATCTCGAGGGGCTCAACAAGCGTCCGCACCTTGTTTCTCTCGAAACTCTCTAGCTCCTCATGCATGGCGTTGACCCAAGACTCGCCGATAAAGCATGGCAAACGCCCTTGGGCTCAAAGGAAGCTACGAAGGCGAGTGGAGATGAAAAAGTGACACGCCGCACTTGGAACGTGTGACTCGCTCAAATAGATCTCCAATCATCCGCTCGTAAGGATGAGATTTTTGGATATGTCTTGGAGGTCCTGGATGAGATGAAGAAGTGGCCTCTACCTCGTTACTGACGGGTAGGAACAGAGCCACTAGCTCCGTAAAGCGCGTAGGTAGGGTCGATCGCCTCGAGGTGCGGTGGAAGAAGGCACCTCAAGGGGTGGAGAAGGGGCCGGATCGGGTAGACAACCCTCATCTCCATCATCCTCATCATCCACAAAGATGGTCTCGGTTGCTCTAGTGAACTCGAGATATCGGGCCTAGTCCCTGACCGGCCTCATCGAAAGTTACCTCACGTGTTTCTACCATTTTACTAGACTCAGCCTGCACCCTATAGGCCCGCCAAGAAGTCGAGTAGCCCGAAAAAGTCCATCACAAGAACGTGACTCGAACTTATCTAGGTTCCGGACTTGAAATAAAACACTTGCAACCAAACACACGAAAATGAGAAACACCGGCTTTCGCGTATCTCAACTCATAAGAAGTGCGGTGCAAGTGTGCCCAAGAAAACTCGATTGGAAACATGGCACGCGGTGGCTATAGCCTCACCAAAATTTCCGCGGTGTAGAGTACTCATCAAGCATCGCCCGGCCATCTCGACTAAGGTACGGTTCTTCCTCTCCACAACGCCATTCTGCTGGGGGACGTATGGAGAAGAGAACTGGTGCTCTACACCTGTCTCACCACAGAAACTCTCAAAGTAGGAATTCTTGAACTCCGTGCCATTGTCACTACGGATCGCTCGTAAGGCACCCTGAAGCTCAACAGAAAGCCTACTGAAAAGACCTCGAAAATGTGTAAACGCCTCATCCTTCGAGGCTAAGAAAACACCCAAGAGTACCTCGAATAGTCATCGACCACAACAAGAACGCACCACTTCCCTCCCGCCGATCGCACTCGAGCCGGTCCAACCGTATCCATATGGAGCAATGTCCGGTGCATCGGTCATAGTAATCGTGACCGGAGGATGAGAAGCGGCAACCATCTTGCCGCGTCTTAGGCATGGAGCGCAAACAAGATCTTTGACCATCTTGAGTTTCGGCAGACCACGAATGAGATCGTGACCGCTAACTCGGGTCAAATGGTCAAATCCAATATGACCAAGTCTCCTATGCCAGAAGGAAAGATCGCGGACTCGAAGCAAGCAAACAACGGAGAGGATCACCGAAGACTCGGAAAATCAGCACGAAAGATCCTCCCAAAACGAGAAATCCATAAACCGGACTACCAAGAATCAAGAATTTTGCGCTTGTTTTTCTTAAAACTTACCTCGAAATCGCCATCGGTGGTCGAGAGACCGAAAGCAAATTGTACCGCAGCTTACTAACCAAGGCAACATCTTTTAAGACAAATGAATCATTAATACGACTTTGCACCTTTGGCGATGACTCGCCTGTAAGAGGCGTCTCCGAAGGTGATCGCCTCATCACCGAGCACGGCAAGGGAAGAAAACCAACGGAATCTCCGGTCATGTGTCGTGAACACCCGAGTCTACAAGCCAAACCTTTCCTTCCCCGCCCGCGAACCCGAGTCAACAAGAGAGCAAAGTCTCGATCGGGATAAATCAACATAGATTTTGGCACCCAATCTTGAGTCACACGTCGAGCGTAAGAAGTAGTCACAGCACGATCGACCTCTAACTACCCTCGCCTCCGTCGCTCAAAGAAGCGTAAGGTCTATGTGCGCACTGAAGTCGTCTTTGGGTCCGATCGCCACGGAGAGCGAGTCGAGCACCGGCCGACGCCGATCACGCCGCGGGTAGCTATCTCGATGGAAACGAGATCTACCCTCAGGATGGCGGAAGTCACGACCAGAGGGAGCATGAGGACGAAAAACAGAAAACTCGGAAGAACCAAGTCCTCGATGCTGCCCAAAGCTACCAACAGTAGCAAGCCTAGACCTCGTGTTGGTCTTAGGTGCACTCAAGGTCCGGGGCGACCACAACACGCCTAAGAGATGCAACACGGTCTCTCGCGCGATCTTGGCGCTTAAAGCAATGGTCAAATAAATGCCCATCCTTCGGCGGAAGGTGCAATGATACCATACCGAGGGGTCAAGTAGCATGAGATGGCTTCGCTCCGAGAGGTCAAGTCGCAGTGAAATCACCTTGTCGTCGAAATCCCTTGGACAAAGCCCACGATCTAAATTGAACTTTCTTGTTCTTGGGCTTGACCTCGATCACACTGCGGCTATGGGTCCGAGCACGGCAGTGGATGTTTCCTCACATCCTCACGAAATCATATCCTAGACCCCGCTTGAACTTGCAAATCTTTGATTGGTCTAGAATAAGATTGAGATCTTTCTTGCCTCCTACAAATTTCTCGAGAGTGTTCATAAGGTACCGACACTCCCGAAAGAGAGAGGTGCAAGAAGAGCAAGGAGGAGGAGAAACAGCAGAAGGTAAGGGAGCAGGAGAACGACCAACAAAGAGGGAAGACGGCTTGTGCACGCACGTACCGACGAGAAGGGACGATCCCCATCGCTAGCGGTTGGTTCGCATCGCTAGGCGTCTCTACCTTACCCGGGGGCTTCTCCCCCTTCTCCACAATCACATTACAAGCACAAGGTGGCTTCTCTAGTAGGTCCTTAGTTAGCTTCACACATTTCTCATCCAATGCAATCAAGTTAGATTTTAGTTTGTTACAACTAATGCATGGTGAGCTAACAGGTCCTTAGAAGCAAACCGAGCCAACTTCTTATCATGATCAATCATTTCTTGAAACTGCTTGGAAATGATTCAAGCTCGTGATCGATTTAGGACAATTCACACATGAAGCAATAGGCTCAAGTAGAAAAGCTTGTAATTCAAAGAATTTTATGATCTCGCCTGCTTTAGGTTCATCTTCAAATTGTTACAACTTTCACAAGTCTCGGGCAGATCGAGAAGCAATGTATAAAGACCTCTAAAAGCATTATCCTTATCCTCACATGAGGTGCAAGAAGTAGTCTCAACGGTAGATGAAGGAAAACAATCCTAGACATCTCTAGTTCAATGAAAGGACTAACATTCTCCACCTTAAGAATATCTAGCTCGGAGGTCACACTATCATATGAAGTCCTTAGCTTCTCCATATCACCAATCAAGGCGGGGCATGTATCACATTCGTCACGAGAGGAAGCAGATGTAAGTGAAGTAAGCTCGTGACAATCTAGCTACTTCCTTCTCTAACTCAAGACACCTAGCCTTAGCTCTAGCATGAAATCCACCTAGCTTAAGAAAAGCATGATTGAGTCGGTCATAGGTGGGGCATACCTCGTCCGAGTCGGAGTACAACATTGTCGCTCGCCGCCGCCCTCGAGGGCCATGAAGCACATGCCGAGAAGTCTTCGCCGCTCTTGGGGTCTTGATCACCCGTCCGTCGTCGTCGCTCCATCCCTCCACCTCGCCGAGGTCGAGGTCGTCGAACGCGAGAGGACGCGTGGAAAAGCTTCTTGGCCTTCCCAAGGTCGCGAACTTCTTCTTGCCTTGCGTCCGAGCCGAGGCTTCTTGTTGCGGTTCTTGTCGGTGTAGTCGTTCTTGACCGAACCGCCGTAGTCGTTCTTGCCCTTCTCCAGCTTGGGGCAGTTTGCTCGAATGTGGTTGGGGCCACCACACTCAAAGCAAATCAATGATCCTCTTCTCTTTCCATCCCTCCTCCTCTTGTAAGCATGGGAGAACTTCCGAGCTAGGAGGGCCACCGTTCATCCTCTAGTCCGCTCTAACCGATCATCGCTTACATCACGAGAGCGATAGGGAGAACCCGCAAAGAGAATCAACAAGAACCGAGCGGCGGTGGGATCGGTGACTAGTGCCATCGATCGAGACTTGACCGACGAGAGACTATGTCAATCTCGTGAGTCTTGAGGCGCGAGTAAAGCGCGTCAAGAGTCAAGGTCGAGAGGTCCGTGGTGTCCTTGATGGTAGTTACCTTCATCTCCCAAACCCGAAGATCGAGTGCAGAAAGAATTTGTCGAGCGTTATCCGAGTCGGAGTATGTGAGACCGACGGCTCGGAGGTTGCTCAAAATTTTGTGAAAGCGAGAAAAGCACTCGTCAAGTGACTCACCGGCAAGCATCTCGAATTTGTTTGTAATCGCTTGAATCGGTCTTGTCGCATCGTCTTTATTTGGGTGGTGCCTCATGGTAAGCATTGAGAGTCACCCAAATATCGGGTCGACGTCGGTGAGAGATGCGATCAAATTCGCTCGCTCAATCCACGAATGATGATGTTCCTCGCCTTTGCGTTTGCCTCAACATCGCCCATATTCCCGCATTGATGTTCTCATCGGTAGAACAACAAACCGACCTTGACCTTTCGCCAGATGAGCGAGCCTCGAGCCCGGATGTAGGTCTCCATCCGGCTCTTCCGTAATGGAAAATCCATCCCATCAAAGATCGGGGGCTTGGTCGAGTACTTGTCCGTCGCCATGGCTCTTGAGACCGGTTAAAGATCTATCAAGAAGAGCTAACCGGCTCTGATACCAATTGTAGGACCGAAATGGCGACGGAGGGGGTGAATGTCGTTCTCTTGAAAAATCGCCCGAGAATTCGTAAAATTAGTTCTCATTGAAATCGCAACGCATGCGATACTAATAAATTCAGCATAAATCGAGAGTAGTCAAGAAAATTTTAGCTGAAAATAATACCGCTTGATCTCGCATGCAAAATCGCCAAAGATCATGAAAGAAATAAAAGAAAGGCAACTAAAGCTTGTCATCCACCTTCCGTGAGCAGATTGCTAACAGGAGAAGACCAACCAAGAAAAGTAGCTAGCAACAAGAAGAAAAACAAAAGAACTTAAGAAAGGTGGACCAAGGAGACATCAACCGAAAGCCAGCACATGAGTATTGTTTGTTTGATGTCGATAGGCCAAATGGCACGATCTTTGTCTAGCCGAAAAAACAAAGAAAACCAAGACAACAGAGAAATGGAGTCAATGAAATGAAAATGACCGAAAAGAAAAGAACTGCAGAGCGCTCGATTGTCTCTACTGCTGCCGAAGCACACACCAAAACAAAAGCTGTCCCGTGGAAGATCAAAATTTATCGCAGAGTAATCACCGATCACACCAAAAAACAAAGAAATTGAAGAGAAAGATGTCGCTTTTCCGTAATAAATGAACATTGCTTCAATCCAAATAGCCACTAGATTTCAGAAACCGAAGAAGGGATATAGAGCAGATTTCTACAGGCATTGTCACAAAGAAACAGTGACTAAAACTGAGACCAACACGATAACATTCCTTGGGATTTGCACACTATTGATCAAGAGATTCTCAAACACCGCAGGAGAAGATCTTAGGACAAGAAGGCACAAATCGAGAGCAAGTTTCAAAAGAAATCACAACCTCAACATCCTCTCGCTCTTGAAATACAGAACAAAGAAGGAGAAAAAAATCTCGAGAGAAGAACCAAGGATAAGCAAGATTACATGAATTTTCTTACACCCAACTCTTCTCCACAAAAGCACACACCAAAGATCAACCTTCAAGAACGTGCTCATACCGCCCATACGCATGAACACCGAGAGGAAAACAAGAACACGCCTAAAAGCACGAGCAAAACACAAAAGGGATAGCTCAAACTCAATCCAACCTAGAAGGAGTCCCGACACGCATGGACATTAGAACAAGAATGATTACAAGACTTTCAATCCATCCTCTCCTCTCAATCCTCAAAACACCAAGAGCCTCACAAGCTTCTTGGGAGGAACACAACACACACAAAGATATGAATAAGCTCACAAGTGTCCCGAGGGGTATGCAGCCCTCACCTCTATTTATAGCCCTTGGCTAACGGGTCTCCAACCCGTTACGCCGGCTAAACCCTAACGGAGCCGCTCCCGCTTGTGCAGCCTTGCGAATTACCGCCGCCTCCCCGCACCTTCCGGAAGCTTCCGCTCCTTGCCTCGCACGCCCGCAACACGCCGAGTCCACGCCGCCTTCGACACCTCATGACCGTTCGACCTCGCGCACCGCGCCTAGTCCGGTCCACCGTGTCTCGCCACGACTCGCTTCGCCGTCCTGCGGACACGCGACAAGAAAACACGCCACATAGCACCGCCGATACATGAACGCGTAAATAGCATTAGCAAGATCAAACATGTCGCAACAATGGAATATCCATCCTAACCCATACGACTAAGTTTGACCAAAGTTCGACCGAGCCCGTTGCACCATGCAACGTCTGGGTCCGAACAAACCGACTCAAACTCGACTTTTGAGAAACGACGTCAATTACTCATCACTCACAATGGGATGACCCTCACATGGTCTCTCAGGGTGCGATGCAGCGGCGACCCAAGCGGCAGCGACATGGCGACGGCCCGTGCATGTGAGTGGCTGACGGATCGGACGACGTGGGTGGCCAGTGGCTCGTGTGGGGCGGCGGCACCGTGCGGGGCACGCAGTGCGGCGGCCGAACGACGGTGATGAGGCAACGGTTGCGAGCCTGACGCGCAAGCGCCGGAGCCGGCGGATGCGGCGTTGCGAGTGGCGGCGGCATCCTATCTCGGTGTCGGCCGTACGGGACAGGCGGGTAAGGCGCAATGAGTAGCCAGGGTGCCAACGGCTGAGGTGATGCATGTGGCGGTGGTGCCCAATCACAGCGACGGCATTGCTGGGCCTACAGCTGAGGTGCGAGGAGCCCGTGCGAGGGTGGCGCCGGCGCGATCGAGCGGTAGCAGCGGGCCATGCGGCGACGCGTCGTGCGTCGACGGTCAGCGGCATGGTGCCGAGTGGCGGTGGCTCACGCGGCGGCAACGCGACGTCGCGACGGCCGCATGGCGGCGATGGCGCTCAACCGAGGTAGTCGACCATGCGGGCCGATGGCGCGGCCTGCCTCGCCGACGGCGGCTCGACCATGCGGCACCGACGGCTCAGAGTGGCGTGGTGGCCGATCTGACACGCGTCGGTGGCCAACAACAGTGATCGCATGCGGCGGTGCGGGCACTGCGGCGGCGAATTTAACGGCATTGCCTTCTTTATTTTCAATCTACAGTGCAATCAACATCTACTCTTTCATGTAACCTACCGATCGGCATAGTGTCGACAACTTCAAGTCTGCTCACGGTAGATTATAGCGAATTTACACCATAGAAAATTATCTAGAAAGTAAATTTTATAGAATTTAAAGTGATCTAGATATAGACAATTCAATCTACGAGTGCTTCGATAATTACCTTCGACCCACCAGAGCAATTCGTGCTGATAACGTGTTGAGGAACAGTCACTAGCGAGGCCAGTCTAAACGATTCCTCCTAGGCAAGAGAGATGGATCAAATACAGAATAATGCAAATACAATATAGATTGAACACAGAGAGATATGAGGAAAACTTCTTTTTTATTGCTTTCTCTTTTCAAGTATAAGTACAATGATTGGAAGTCCATATTTATAGACTAAGTAGTAAGGAGCCCACTATAGATCAAGGCCTCGGACATAGGCCTAGGTTTCCCCACACCGGCAATGGAAATTATTTTCAACCTTCTTTTTGTTGTGAAGCACAGGACTTTTAAGAACTTGCTTTCTTGTTTTTTCTTGAAAAAAGACCAGAACTTGTACAAGGATAAAGAAAACCAAACGAACGGACTTATTCTCTGTCAGTATGCTCCATTTTACTTATTCTCTGTCAGTATCCTCCATTCTATTCTTTTCTAAACCCGAAGTAACATTGGTCTTCTGTAGGCTGTTCACAAATCACAATACAAAACATGGCAAAATGGCATGGTGAAATCGTACAACCATGGTTATTGAGGCATCGCTAAATCGACGATATATCGTCACCATATCGCCATGGCGGACTGGAGGATCATGTCGTCAGCTGCGTCAATCTAGACGCAGCCGCCGGCCTCATCTAGCCTCTTCGCCGCCGTCATCTCCGGATCCGATGCTCTCCGCCCAAATCCAGACACCAGTCGGCCTCCTTACAAGCTGCCGTCGCGGGCTCCCGCCTCTCACTGTGACGACAAGGGAGGATGTTGTAACATCCCAAAAAGGGAACTATTGTAATTGCAAAAATTATAAAATCTTTTAATTGTTTTTCTAGTGTATCTCAAAAGTGTTGGCGTTATTCGAATTTCTTAATTTGGATTCTTGCCAAAAACTCGGTTAATAAAAATTAAAACCCTGGATCAAGAACCAAGATTGAAAATCAAATTGAGAAAATCCAAATCCCCTTGGAAGTCTTAAATTCAAATTTAAAAATTTGAATCCTGATATTCAAAACCAAGAATAGAAATTGAAAACCAATATAAAATCTTTCCCATCCAATTTGCATATCTGAAAATTCAAATTCTGAAATTTAAGAATTATTTCTCAAAACTCGACAATCTTAAAATTAAACTGTTGGATCTAAAAATTTGAACCAAGTTTTCAAATTCAAAATCTAATTACAAATCCAAATTCTGAAATTCCTAAAATTCCCACAAATTCTCTTGGGCCCGGCCCATTTCTTTTCTCTCCCCAGCCCGTTTCTTTTTTCTTCTTCCCGGCCCGTCCCGCCTCTTCTTTATCCTGGCCTTCGGCCAAGCCGCCGCCTCCTTCCTTCTTCCTCCTGCCTCCTCTGTTCCTGGCACCCGCCACCCAGGTTGACGGCCCATCCTCGCGCGCCCACCGACTACAGCCGCCCTAGCCTCGCCTCGGCCTCCGTACACCTAGCTGCCGCCCCTACCACCGGCCTAGCCTCGGCGCCACTCCCCTACGTCTGCCACCACATTCGATGCCACCGACCGGCATTACTCCTTAGCGCACCTCCGCTCAGCATTACTCCGCCTGCTCCGTCTTCAACGGCGCTCAACGGCCTCTCCTGGCTATAAAAGGAGCTCTGGGATGGCCTCTTCCCTACTCCCCCTTCTCCTCCCACAAACCGAGCTCGCTCGAGTAGCGTCCCTGAACTCGCGCCAGCCAACACCACTTCGTGTCGTCCCATCTCTCCAGTGATCCCCTCCACAAATTGACCGCGTCACAGCATGCCCTGAACGTCCTCTGCTTTCGCCTCGGTTAATTGAAGAATTGTCGCCTGAGCACACCGTACGGCCTTTCTTCCTCGCCTCCGGCCAAAACCGACTCCACCGCCACCATCTTCTCCTTGGTCAGCCCCAGCCCAATTCCTCGCAGTGAGGGAGCTCCACGGTGCCCCAAAACTTCCCCAACGGTCGGCTGACACCCTCTGCCGCCCGAGCTCCCCTCCGCGGTGACCCGACCACGCCGCCGCCCGTGCACGTCACCAACCCTCCTCGACCTCTCTCCGGCTCCACCATTTAATCTCGTCTAAGTCCATGACAACTAAGAAAATGGCAACAAAGATGATTAATATAATAATTTGAATAAATGTATCATCAATTTTAACACTTCAAATAGTGAGGGTTCAATTTACCTTGCTTAATAAAAATTATCTCTCAAAAATCATTTGCATACCACATATAATATCAAGTGTGGTTTGCTCCTCTCTAAAATCATGAAAGACTATCTTCTCAAAAGTGATTAAAATAATTATGGTAAAGACTTCAATTTTTATCTTAAAATGCTGAGATTTAACATAACAAATGTTTATGATTAAGAATTCTTGAGCAAGAAAGAGCAATCATTAACCTTTATCTCACATCCAAAATCTCCAATCATTATCTCAGGATTTAAATTTAATGGTTGAGAATAATTATCAATGCAAGAAACAGCTTTATCAAAAAGATTCATGTCTCCCCTTTCGATAAATCGCAACCGTTGGCCATTTCTAATGATTTGGTTAGTCAAGCAAAATAATCAACTTTAACAAATTGGACTAAAATGACCAACTCCATACTTTAATTAAGTTATTAAACAAATTGCTCATTGGCAATTGCAACCTCAGATAATATTGCATCTTGAAATACCAAGTTACATCAAGTACTTAAAATTTTACTCCTCTCATGTAAAACCCGCACCCTAAAGTCACTATATTCTACCACTCAACAATAAGACCCAATAACTGGGATAATCTCTCTCATCTATCCTTATGCCTTCCGTGACTCATGAAACCTCCTTAATAAATATAAATCAAATAAAAGATCATGCCTTGCCTGTCCCCGATCGACTATGTATGGCCACCTTCTTTTCGAAAGTGGATAATTCATGTGGATACTTCTTCACCTTTGATCCCTCCTTATTCTAATTTTCCCTCGCGGTAAAGCTACTCAGTCATCCCCTTCTTTTGCTCAATTCATCTACCACTGCGCTTACTGCACACTAACTCAAATCATCTTTCTATTCTCAAATCGTAATAAGTATATAATTTAAATTTAATTGGGCATTGAAAGTGTTTAATTTAATTGGCTAGTAGCGCGCTCGGGCCAGCGTGCCCGAGAGCCCCCGTGCCGCTGCAAATCGCCAGAGTGAGAGAGAGATAAGGGGATTGAGAGGGGAGAGAAGGGAGAAGACATTTGGAAGGATAAGGACGCAATGAGGGAAAAAAGAAGCAGTGGTTCGGGCGTGTGGGAAAAAATAGAAGAAAAGAGGAAAGAAAAAGGAAAGGAGAGAAAAGTGAGGGAAAAGTTTTAGCACGCGTGAATAAATATTGCTAACTCGATCTAGGATTGGATCTATTGGGACGTTGGATCTATTAGACGATCTAAAATCTAACTAATTTTCTTAAACATTAGTTATAAGATTTGATGGGTTGATCTAAGATGTTGAATCTAAATTGGATGGTCGAAAATTTGACTAATTTTTGTTGGCCACGCTACATAAGGTAGTGAGTATAGCGTTGTCGCGCCGCACGCCATAAGCGATATTATTATGTGAAAGTAGTAAGTCATCACGCCTCGCCGCACTACCTTAATAACCATACATGCAACTTTTTTCTTTTGGATAGAGGAAACCCTACAATGAACAAAATTAATCCCCACTTCGAGTTAGTCCCAGAACTTGTAACGAAAGGTCCAAGTTCAGGGGATTGTCACTTCGTCAGGCAGTCCCATTTCATTGCCGCATCAAGTCAGTGCACCTGGAAAGAGTGAAACTAAAGATGAAATTTCACGACAAACGCATGCAAGCCATATGGTTCTGTTCTTTAACAAATTCTAAAAGTAGCTTTTGATTTTTACTACAGTACCTAACTTTTAAACGGAGTATTTTCTTAAGACGTGATCTACAAATTAATTATAGTACACGTTAAAAACCCAACATCTATTTCAACCAAAATAGCAAGCGAGTATCTCTCTCTTCGTAATCTCTGTCGCAAATATCTAAAATTCAAAATTTTCAACCAAAAGCCATAAGCAGTAGCCATATCAAACATGCCCATAAGTTAGGGTGTTACTAACGTCCGAACATCTGATCCAAACACTATCATCGTACAGTCCGGTCGAAACACTTGACAGCAACGCTTGCAACATTATCATAAAACATGTGCAACAAAAAAAATTTCACAAAATCTCAATGTTGCATTGGTTGTTGCTAATTATTGCATATATGAAATCAAATTATTACAACAAAAAACAAACACCTACCTCATGATAGGCGGCGGTGAGGCCCTTGGGCATGGCGGCGAAGGACAGCGGGAAGGTGGTGTGCGTAGCGTGGATCAGACGCCGAAGGAGAAAGCCACCCGCATCCTCGTGACACACTCGACCTCCTAGGTTGTCGGAAGAGGAGGGAAGGCCAGATCTGGCGATGCCACACCTAAGGACAATCGAAGAGGAACTCGGACAACGGTGGCCAGATCTGGCGGTGCCACGCCCAAGGACGGTCAAAGAGGAACTCGACGGCGGCGTCCAAATCTAGTGACACCGGCGTCGAAGACGATGGTGGATAGGCTCGTGGTCGTCACCGTGCTCGGGTATCATCGGACAGGACAAGGGAGAAGAGAGAGGGAGAGAATGTGGAGAGAGGGAGAGAAGGTGGGACGACAACAAGCGAGTTAAGGAAATTTGAATAGGCCGAGTGGTCCACGCCGATACGCGGGCCGGAGTCCGATACGGTCAGACGTATGAGCCGTATCAATATCGTATAAATTATATCAATATTGCCAATACTTTTTGTATTGTTTTGTATCAAACTTAACCATAGAAGTATACTCGGGACGTATATTTTGAAATGGAGGGAACAGTAAAAGAATGCCCTGATCTAACTTCAGAATAAAGACAGTTCGAAAAGCTGGAACTACACTGTAGTCATTTGGAGTAACAATTAAAAAACATGCCCATGGAGACACACTCATGCCTCACGCAATCAAGCGTGCACAAAACACGTACAAACTAATCATGGAGACGAAAAAATTGTGAGTTTGTGACTATAATCTAAATATGGCAACAGTTTATATTAGGCTCCAGGAAATTTCTGGTCAGCAAGTTACCAATCTCAAATTTTATCATCATTGATGCAAACTTCTACTCTAGTCATCTCATCTTGTGCTTGGCAAAAAAAGAAATTCTCACCAAGGGCACTGATAAAAATGATGCCTAGAGGAGCACATCATAATATGATTTGGCTAACTTTCATCATTCCAGGTGGCAAAATATTGAGCATTGCCCATAAACTCCAAAGAATTGTTTGAGAAAGTAAAAGCAGCGGGAAAACATTTGACTAGAAAATCAACACAAAAGCTTCTGCGGTAATTCTGTTTCCTAGAGCTAAGGTTTGACAAAAGATGATGTTCTGAAACAAGTTAATGCAGGAACTTTGAGAGCTCAGAATTATTCACTAGCTAATAATCATTTGGTTAAGAGCAAGATGCAGCACAAGTACCTGTAGGATTCCGGTTTCAACTTGTGGTTCAGCACATTGAACCAGGAATTCTTTGTTCTTTTCTAGGGAATAATCCTCCAATTGACAACTTTGAAGCTACCAAGTAGCAATGGAGCAGATGTGATTGAAATGATACTCCTTGTCACAAGTTTGAAGAGTTCAAACCTTGTTAGCATCCAGGGAAATGCAGAGCAATGCTCTCTCCAAAGAGCAGAACAGCAGCGACGCATTGAATTGCAGTCATTTAAAACATGATCACTCCGATCAAAACTTCCTTCTCAAGGCACTGAAAAGCATGGACTAGACAAGCCCAGAACAATTCAGGCACAGCACGGATGCAAATCCTGCAATCACCCAAGCGTCATGATACAAGGATCCTGAATACTACAAGGATCTAGAAGCATGTTGGGACTTGGCAATCTCTCTCAAAACTGCACCTACAACCGCAGCTTGCTCAAGACATTCAGACTTGTTTAAAGCATCTAGAAGACTTATGCATGCCTTTACATTAATTCTACATCCCCTTAAATGAGTTTCCTCAAATACCTGATATGCCTCCATTGCTCTATCATTGCTCATTCCCTCTATGAGAGCATTGAAACTTGAAGCGTCAGGGATTCCACCATTGGCTTTGAACATCTGAAAGAAGCTGCAAGCGTCTGTTATGTTCCCTACCTTTGCAAGCCTGGGGATCATGGTTGTGTAAGTGACAACGTTAGGGACCAAACCCTGTTTTCTGCATCTCTTGCCAGAACACAAAGGCCTTATTGTACTCCTGTACCTGGCAAAGGCCTGTACGTGTAAGTGCTTGGTGGACACTTCATTTCCTTCATTGACTGGAAACAGATAAGGGCCTCATTGATTTCTTCAGCTTTCACTAAAGCATCCATGAGGCTGTTCCATGTGTAAACATTTGGAGTCAGGCCCTTTTTCATCATCTCTTCTAAAATTAAATAAGCTTCATCTATCCTACCAGCCTTCCCAAAGCCATCTATGAGAGAACTATACAGAACAACATTCAATTCTATTCCTTTCGATTTTGCTTCTTTAAAAAGCATGTAAGCCTCATCTAACCTGTCAATCTTAGCCAGACCATCAACAATTGATCCATATGTAGCAACTGTATGAGGTACCCGTTTTACCTTCGTCTCCTCAAGAACTTCATAGGCCTTGTCCACCTTCCCAGATTTGCAGAACCCATCAACAACAGCATTGTAAGCCCATGCATCAAGAACAAAACCTTGCTGTTTCATGGCATGAAAAATGTTGGATGTTTCTCTAGCCTGGCCTGCTTTCGTAAGACCATGAATCAAAATGGAATAACTTCAGACAGCAGGAAAAAACCCATAACTCTTGTTGTCCTCAAAAACAGGTCTTCCCTTTTCAACCTCACCCGCTTTGAAAACACAATCCATATATGCATTAAGTAGGGTAAGATCAGGCTGGCATCCTCGCTGGATCATCTCTTTGAAGATTTTGTCCATCTTCTTTTCTTCCATGCATGAAGAAATTCCTAATCAAGGAGGTATATACAACAGGATTGGCACTGTGCCTGCATCCAACATTTTCTCAAACAGCCTATAGGCCTTATCACCCTTTCCCTTCTTTCCTAAGCCATCAACAAGGGAACAATAAGTTACAGAATTAGGATTGCACCCTCTCTGACTTGCGCTTTCAAATATCCTATAGGCCTCCTCAAGGTGATTTGCCTTGCACAGCCTATCCACCATTATATTCACCGTCAATAAGTTTGGAAACAGACCAGCAAGCTCCATCTCATCCCATATATTATATGCCTCCTCAACCCTCCCAACCATGCAAAGCATATCAATGATGATGTTATATGTTGAGGCATTTGGCTCTGCATCCTTCTTCATGACATCAAACAAGCTCAGCGCCTCATCAACCTTCCTGTTCATCCCAAGGCAAGTGAGAATCGAATTCAATGACACAACAGATGGAATACAACCCCTCTCCCTCAACCGCTCAAGCAGCCTATAAGCATCCTCAAACCGCCCGGCAGACCCATACCCCATGATTATAGTACTATAAGCGTACGCACAAGACACAGCCTTTTCCGCCTCCATCTGCCCAAACAGCACCTCAGTCTCACCTAGCCTCGCCGCCTTGCAGAGCACCCAAATCATGCTCGTGTACGACACATCATCCGGCCTCAGACCCTGCGCCCTCAGTTCGTGAAAGAACTTCCATGCCATATCCACATTCCCAGCCTTCCCAAAACAATCAATGCACACATTGTAAAAGACGATATCCGGCTCGAGGCAGCTCCCCGTCACCTCATCCACCAGCGCCAGCGAGCCCTCGACTCGCCCCTCGCATGCCAGCACCCGTACCAACGTCGTGAACAGCGGCACCCCCACCTCATACCCGACCTCCTGCATCTGCCGCAACAGCTCCAGCGCGCGCTCAGGCCGCCGTGCTTCGGCCAGCGCGCCAATCAGCACCGTGTACGCGGAGAACGCGGGACGGAACTTGAGCCGCCGCATGACGCTGATCGCGTGGACGGCGTCGTCGACGCGGCGGGCGCGGACGAGGGCCGCCACGAGGTCGGTGCAGGCGGGGTTGGGGAGGCCGTAGCCGAGGATGGACATCTCCTCGAGGACCTTCTCGAGGGCGCCGAGGTCGTAGGAGAGGAACAGGAGGACGACGTTGTAGGCGTCAGCAGGGAGGGGTGAGGGGAGGAGGCGAGGAAGAAGGGGGCGGCGAGTGAGGGGTTCTTGAGGGAGCGGAGGACGGCGAGCACAACGTCGGGGGTGGGGGCGGCGGAGAAGGAGGAGGAGACGGCGCGGCGGAGGTCAGGCTTCCAGGAGGGGGCGGCCAGAGAGGAGGCGGAGAAGGTCGCCAACGAGCGGGTTGGGGGTTGCGAGGGTGGGGTGCTGGAGGAGAGGGGCAGCGGGTCCGGAGGAAGGTGCAGGCGGCGAGGAGGCGGCGGCGAGTTGCCAGCGTCCGCCGCCGCCGCCATGAGGAGAGGCCGGAAACCCTAGCAGGTGACAAGGTTATCATTTGATAGGAGACTACACTAATATACTAGACTTACCTCTCTTTTGGAATGAAATTTTGTTAGATGTATTAGGCGTCTAAGGGTATGTTCTTTTCCTCCCAAGTTTGGTGAACTTTTTGCTTTTCTTTATAAGACCTAACTTTCAAACAGTATTTTCTCAAGACGGGTCTACTGTAAAACGATCTACACATTAAAAGTCCAACATCCGTACCATCCAAAATCGCAAGTGAGTATCTCTCTCTCCGTAATCTGCATGTAAACAACCAAAATTCAAAATTTTCAGCCAAAAGCCATAAGCCGCAGCCGAAAAGAACAGGCCCTAAAATAGATGCGAAGAGCCTATCAACGCACTTGATAAATGTATTCTTCATTGAATGATGATGTTTGAAGGAAGCTTTTTCCACATATGTTCATCTCGTGAGGATATTACAGTGTTGGTCTGTAATTACTATGTTGATTAGAATATGATATTATCTTTTTAAAAAATCAGTAAATATTTTCGTATACTATGCAGGAAGACTTGAAACGTGAATGTACGAAATTCTCTACTACTCTTGATTATGGTTTATCAGCCTCTCCACCTCCCATGGATCCCACCCACTCCCCCAACAAACCCCTCCACTCCCCTTCCTGTATTCCGCCCACTCCTTCAATCCCCTCATATGAAATTTCAAATCTTTCTTCCTCCCGATTCAACGAGGCATTTGTCGACCGCCCCACCCCCACCACCGCCGCCCATGGAGATCTCTGTCACCATCCGCTTCTGCCCGCCCACCTCCTCCGATGATTCCTCCACATCCAACGATGACTGTGAGTGGCGCATCGACAACACCCGCATCTCCCTCCTCCACCACGCTGAACCCGTCCCCGGTGCCTCATTCCCCTTTGGTAAGCCTCCACTCTCCTCTCATCTCGGACCCTCTCCCTCTCCCTCCTCCCTCTCTAATTCCCCTCTCCCACTGAATTGAAGACCACGTGTTCGACGAGACAGCCACCAACGTGCGGATCTACAACGTGCTCGTTCGCTTCCTCATCTGCATCGCCATCAATGAAAGCAGCAGCAAGACATTCACCATGAACGGCTCCAACGACCACCCCAGAATCATCGCACACGCCTTCCACGCCGTCTTTGACACTGCGCGAGACGTAATTAATTGGTCTCTAATGCCGAAATACGATGACACTTTTATTAGACTATACATAGGTTGCTTTTAGTCGAATCATTGGTTTGATTTCAGCCTTGGGGCAAGCCGCGGACCGGAGTTTTTGATTAGGGTGTCGTATATGGTGATTTACAATAAGGAGATCAATGACCTCCGACGTCAGAGCCGTGTCGCCGATTCACGAGAGCTTGAATATAAGTGCAAGAAATGATCCAGATTTTCTTCAGATTACAAAAAAAAGGTTTATGTAAGAATTTGGGTTCTTGTGGCTACAACATGATGTGTATGTGACTGGCCTGTGGAAGGAGATTGTGAACAACGCTGAGCAAGTGTTTGAGCTCCTCGAGCTTAGAGAAGGCATCATTTCTATCCATATACTATTTTACTTGTGCGAGTATTTACCTTCATTTTCACCAATGTAGACGCTTCCCTTTTTATTTGCAGCAAATTGGCATTTTGGGGAGACAAACATGAATGTGTGGATCAGCCGGTCCCATACTATTTTCAGGATGGTATATAATTCTGAATCCACAAGTGATTGCAGCTCTTTCAAGACCATTTACATAGAGTGAAAGTGATGACAAAATTGTGGATTTTGTCGTTCTATCGGTCTTAGGTCATCAAAAGCAGTGCTAAGGACCAAATAGTATCCGAAGATGCTATCCGTGCATCTGTCTTGGTATGTGCTGCTCACTCAATACCCGTGTATGAAGTAAAAGAAAATGTGTCAAGAATGTTGTGACATTGTTTCTTTACATGTGGAACTTGGTGAATAATGCTAGGTCAGAAAGAAGTACCAAGACAGGAGCTGGAGGGGTGCGTCTCAAGGAGGGGAAGCATATTAACAAAAGCTTGATGATTCTTGGAAATGTAATCAATAAGTTGAGTGAGAATGGAAAACAAAGGTATGTCTATAGAGTTATTACATGGAGTATTACATGGATTCTTTCTCATGTGCCTCTCAAATATGTAACTTTCTCTAACTAAACTGTACCAATCTTTGATAGTTAATACGAAATGAGATTAGTCTCATAATTTTATACAATAACAAAACTACATACAACAAGGTGTGTGCAATAGCTCTAATTTATTATAAAGTAGTTATCCCAAGTTCCCAGGAATCGTAAACTGCTAGGAAGGTTACTGTTTTAGTTTAGAACATGGATACAATTGACAAGCACCAATTTTCAAGCAAATCAAACATAGGGTTTATTTATATTTTGTTTTCGTTGCTCCTGTTACTACCTTGTAGTGGTCAATCCATTATCCAATGAATATGGCAATCGGTTATGAAGCTTTCTTTTCCACTTTTCAAGAGTTTGGAATCATGATAGTGTCCTGAACGAAAAGAAGTTAATGCTTATCCAAGGGAAAGAAATATCTCGTAATACTGTGTACTATTCTATTGCAATCATACTGCTTTATTATATTTTTTCAATGAGCCTATTGTTGTGTTGATTTGGCTGATTTAATGTATCCGAAGAATATAACACTCAGATGCTCTTGGAGTTTTGTCACCTATGGAATCATTGTTGTATCCTGAATGAAAAAAGATTGCTACCTTATGCAAGGGAAAAAGAATCTCATGTTACTTCTTTTGCTCTACTTATATAATGATACGAAATTTTGTATGATCCACGATTTGCATTGCTTGAGATTTTGAGGTACTAGTTAATTATTGTGAATTTGTGATGCAGAGGGCACATTCCCTATTGTTATAGCAAGTTAACTCGTATTCTACAATCTGCACTTGGAGGTAATGCAAAGACATCAATCATTTGCACTGTTGCACCTGAATAGGTATTCTCTAGATATTTTTTACATTTGCTGCATTCAGTGTAAATCGTATTGTATTAAACCTTCCTTCGCTTACTCCTATTTTATTGTTGTTGCGTCTTCTAAAAAATTAACTACAGATTCACATTGTGGAAACTAGAGGAACTCTTCAATTTGCAAGTAGAGCAAAATATGTCACCAATTGTGCTCAAGTAAATGAGGTGAGTGTTGAAACATGTACATTGCAATGAATGAGTTGTAATTTTGTAAAAATTTCAGAAAATTCAGATTTCAAATTGTCTTTGTCGTGGTTCGATTTGTCTAACTGTTGATGGTCGGTCATAGGGCGGCGCCGACCGCCATGGACTTTTAGGAAAATAAATACCAAACACTTATGTTGGCTTGTTGGCTAAATATTGGGTTGGTGCCTTGATCAAAACTGCGGTGTGGAAAGGCGCAAAGGAGAAGTGATTTAGGTCAATGAGAGCTGAATTACTAAGTGGATCAATTGCTAATGGTTTAGCGGGTTGAAGTCTTCTAACGCTTTGATAAGTGTGCATAAATGTGTAAAATCCGTGTTAGTGGGGTTAAAAGGTTCCCCTATGTGCTTAATGGGTTAGACCCATTAGGGCTTATTTCTGGTTATTAAAGGGAAGAATATGAGGTGTTAGATTCAAGCATTCCAAGGTTTAGATTTTTTGTTCTGCCACCTTATCTTCTTCTGTGATTGTGAGAGAGAACTTGAGAGAGAAAAGCGTGGTGTTGTGGCTGCACCTTTGTAATTATCCATGACTATATAAATTTCATCATCTACTGGAAAATAGATCAAAGATTTATCTCAATCATATTCTTGTTTGCATTCTTACTTGGCTTTACTTGTTCTTGAGCTAAATTTGTGATTTCGTATTCATTGGAGTTCTAGCCCTAACTCTTGTATAAATTACCTTGCTAAGACATGTGAGAATAGATCCAAAAGACCTCATGTCTTAGATCCTCATGAGCAAGAAGTAATTTGAGGCTTAGGGTTTTTGTGTTCTTGTGATCTAGATTTTGACTCTCTCTTCATTTCAGTAAACCTGAGCCTATGAATCTTATGAATCTTGATTGGTTTAGGTTCTTAATATCTTAAATAAGTCTAGTGCAAAACTTAGAAGCGTTTGGATGAGAATTGAGCAAGTTTTTGATATTTGAGTATTGTCAAGCAGTCAAATGATCAAATCAGCAACTGAAGCTCTTCTTGAGTGGAAGGGGAAAAAATCCAAATGTGATCAACCGCCATGGTCAAGAAAAGTTGAAGCAATAATTTGTACATGCAAGCTATAGACCGCAGAACACTCATTCGTATATGTACGAAGGATTTAAGAGTAAGCCCTGCGTATTTGGACGCTTGATAATGATGTAGTCTACATGCATGGAAATTTGACCTCGTAATGCACTATATTCTTGAAAGCTCCAGAGAGAAAGAAAACTCCTCTTTTCCATGTTTGGATTTGTAACATATTTGTTCACCGGCATTTTCCTCAAGCTTCATTCATTTCAACTTTGAGAAGTGAGAACTTTTGGAACAAATTATATGCATGCCGATTAATTTGCAATTACAAATAATTTCGACTCCAATAGAAAGATGGAGCTCCCATCTTGTCTGTTTGGAACAACATCTAGAATCGTCCTTGGAACTGGGTTTGCTTCTAAACAATATTGCAAGAGCGTACCTTGTGCCGGATGATCTACAATGGGTTATAAGCCGAACACCACAATTTGGCAAAAGAAACTAATGGCCTACTAATATTGGTCTCTACTTAGAGAAGCCGAAAGTTAATACGAACACCTGTCTTCTTGAAGCAGTTTCCCTACTCATCTAGCTCCGAGGATAAGATATAGGTCACGGACACATCACGCACTCCACTACTCTAACTCCCGTCTTATACACGCATCTCTTCCTCATTTTTCCCATCGCTCACCCTCTTCTTCTAAAAGTCATTTCTTTCAGCCACTACTATTCATTTTCAACCAAAATCTATAAGTCATACCTAATATAAATAGGCCATAAGTGGTCTAAAAGCTGTTTTTGGCTTTTCTATGGTAACTAGCTTTCAAATGAGGTGACCCGTCAAAGCGAGATCTACAAGTTGATTGTAGTGTACATCAGAACAACTTCATTTATATCGGTCAAACCGTGTTTAGTTTTATTACTCTTTACTTCTCCCGAACAATCCAAAAGGCATAAGCTACAAGTCGAAGCTAAAAAGAACAGACCCATATGCCTGCCAACACCATATCTCGTTGCAACTGTATAAGAGTTGTAGTATAGGATGGAAGTTGGAAACTGCACCTTAAGCCTTCCTTAGATATGCTCTAAACGACATAGTAAGTCATGTTTTTTTGGCTTCTTCTGTTTTTAGCTGTAGTTATACTGTAACGACCATTAATTCGTTCTAAGCTGAAAAACGAAAAATAGTAAAAAACTAAAATTAAAAATTTTAAGACAATACAAAGAAATAGAAAAAGAAAACTAAATAAATAAAGAAAGCAAAAATAAAAATAGTAAAATTAAGAAGTCGACTGCTTTTAGAAAACTCGAAACCCTCTGGACCCGCCATATTGTGCCGATTGGTGGCTCTACCCATGTTGCTGGCCTAGCTAGCCTGCTACCCTATATGGTTTATGGGCTAGCCTGTTATTTCCTTTTTTTTGCTAAAAAAAATTCTCAATGAATCTTTCCCGGAAAAAAAAAATGCCGAAAAGAGAAGTTCTTGGCCACGTCACGTGCAGCGATCCCTACCCCTGAGTTGGAGTTGGGCAGTGCGTCCAAGACGCCTGTGCCCACCGCAGCTCGCGCGCGCCGGCGATCCAATCGTCTGTCGTGTCGTCTCGCGTCACTGCTCTTGCTTTCGGCCAGCCCAAGCACGGCCAAAGCCGCCGTCTTGCTGTCGTCGTCTGCGCCACCAAGCCCAAATTTCAAAGTAACTATACACCACGAAAGCGATGGCGACAATGGTAGCGATGGCCGCCATCTTCCTTTCTCTTATACCCGTCTTATTAAAAACATACTTAAATTTCGATACTATTGTCTGTGTATGCTATATATGGTTGATGCACGATTGGACTTGAGACTTCTGGTTCACATGATCATGTATAAATAATGCTCTGCAGATATGTTTGTACTTCCCTGCAGAAATTTTGTATAGAGTCGTGTAAGATCAAGTACCCCAGTTCTTTTGCCTTCTACACCGCCTAATTGAAACATGCTAAATCTATCTCGCTCTGCCTAATTGAAAAGATTGCCAATGATCCCGTAAGATGGTTCTGTTCTAAGTCATGTAGTTTCATGCATATATATAACATACTGATATTTGTTTGAAATAATATACATTCATCACATATACACACACACATCCTCATCTCATATACACACACATCACACATTCACGGATGCGCAGGATCAAACCGCGATGCAATCGGACTTCCAGAGGGCCAAAATTAGAATTTCTAAGGGCTAGAACAAAAGAAATCAAAATAAACAAAAAGTTGAAGGACTAAACCGTAAAATATACATATACACACATACACACACATATATATATACACACACACACACATACACACATACATACATACACATACACATACACACATACACATATACATATATATATATATATATATATATATATACATATACATATACACATATACACACATATATACACATATACACACATACACATACACACACACACACACACACACATACACACATACACATATACATATATATACATACACACATACATATATACACATATACACATACACATATACATACATACACACACACACACACACACACACACACACACACACACACACACACACACACACATACACATACATACACACACATACACACACACACATACACACATACACATATACACATACATACATACACATACACATACATACATACGGATGTATAGGATCTATTCATGATGAAAATAGAATTTACGAGGGCTAGAACAAAGAAATCAAAATAGATAAAATCTATTCGTAGATTTTAGAAAATCAAGGACTAAATCGCAAAAATTCTAAAACCCTAATCCTAATATCCTTCGCGAATCGCCGCCACCCACTCATTCCTCCCCATCTCCGCCCTCCCTGGTCTCTTCTCCCCGATCTCCCCGCCTCTGTCACCCGCCCCCTCCTCCCCGGATCTCCTCACCGCCTCCTCGCCTGCCACCCTCCTTCCCTCCTCCCCGCCCCCTCCTCCCTAGATGGCCGATCTCCCCACCGCCCCCCCGCCACCGCCCCTCCTCCCTGGCCGCCTCCTCCCCCCCCCTCCTCCCAGTGTCCCTCCTCCCCGCGCCTACCTCCTGCCGCCTCTTCCCCGCCACCCTCCTCCCCAGATCTCCCCGCCTGTCGTCACCCGGCCTTCCCCGCCGCCCTCCTCCTCCTCGCCCCTTCTCCTCCGCCGCCTCCTCCTTCCCCGCCCGCCTTCCCCGCCGCCCCTCCTCCTCCACCTTCCCCGCCGCCTCTCCTCACCCGCCGCCAGTGTCCTCCCCACCTCCCCGCCGCCGACGGGGGGGTGCATTCTGGCTCTGCTCACCATCCATCGCCGCCGACTACATCACCATGGCGGCGAGGCGGCAGCGTCAAGGCCGGGGTCATGAGTCGGTTCTTCTCGGCCCCACGGTGGCCACCGAGAGTACATGGTCCTTCCCTCTCGATCCCTCCTCCGCCTGTGATTGTGCTTGTGGGAATGGGATTGGGAACCGAGAATGGAGGACGGTGGGAGGCGACGGAGGTCGCTCGCCAAGACGCCATGGCCGCCGGGCTGGGCGCAGGCGACGCCGACGGAGGTCAAGGCTTGGTCGCCACAGTGCCACCGGCCACCGGCCGTGCCCCCCCAGTGGGCGTGCCACCGTGTTGGGCGTGCCTCCGTCTCGACCAGTGCTCACACCGGCCGAGCCGGCCCAAGCACCCAAGACGCCACGCCGGGTCGTCTTGCGTCGCCCACCGTGTCGGGATTTGCGGTGCCCAAGACGGCCCACTATTCGTCTTGCGGCCAAGACGCCCGCCACGTGTCGGCCGGCCGTGCTGGGCCGTCTTGTGCCGGTAGTGCTTCGGCTAGCCCAAAAAAGCACGGCCCAAATCCCAACTCTACCTACCCCGATACGGTTAACAGTACTTACCAAAAAAAAGCAAGAAAAATCCCACAAAAAAGCGATAAAAATCCCTTTTTTTTAATTAAATTCTCCCAGCGCCGTCTCGTCCTGGCTTGGCTTCTCGCCCACTGCCTCCTCGAATCCCTCCAAATCCAGTCTCTCCGAACCCTAGGAAGCTACCATTAGGGTTAGGGTTCCCTCCTCCCCCACCCGCGTGGGAGGCGGCGCGGCCATGGACGAGGAGGGCACGCGGATGCTCAACCTCACCGTGCTCCAGCGCCTCGACCCCGCCGTCGAGGACATCCTCATCACCGCCGCGCACGTCACGCTCTACGACTTCGATACCGACCTCAACCAGTGGGGGTGTTAGGTGCCCGCCTGCGTTCAATCCGGTTGGGCCTCGCTTCCGGGTCGATTGGGTCTGATTTGTTATTTTTTTAATCTGCAGAGCCGTAAGGACGTGGAGGGGTCGCTCTTCGTCGTCAAGAGGTTCGTTCCCGTGCCTAATGCGGTGGATTTGATGCCGTTGTTGCGGTTGGATTGTGCGGATTTTGTCTTTGGCTTATCACCCACTCAGTCAGATGTTAGGCATTTGAATAGAAAGACAAATGCAGTTTCATGGTGATTTGCTTGTTATAGTGAGAGATGCGGTGCGTTGTAGAATTATGCAGTGGGTAACGTGGGTTTGGTTTGTTCGGTCGAGGATTTCGTTTTTTTTTATTTTCGCCCAGAATTTCTAGAACTATTTCTTTACGTGCTGTTGAATAACAGCATTGAATTGGCCTTTGCAATTTTATAATCGTCAAGATCTTTCTTTTTATTGCTATTTTTAAAAACTCTTAAATATATAGGGTGGTTGGTGATTTAGTCTCCTAAAATATAAATCTGATCTCTTTGATGGCAACTTTAGTGCAATTGTGCAGTGGATTATTTCTATCTGTTGTCTAGATGCAGGGCAGGGCATATGCTGTTTGCTGTTGTAAATATTGTTCTGGTCCGATGGTTGTGCTGCTTTTGGAGCAATACATGCCTGGGAGTTGTTTGTTCGAGATATCAAATTTGTATTTTAGGGCCTGTTTGGAAAGGGGGGATTTGGATCCAAATCCTTAGGATTTATTTCAAATTTGAACTAAATCCTAAAAATTCCTAGAGCAATCCCCCTCTTCCAAACATGCCCTTAATGGTTACCAAGTAATGCTAATTTAGAATTTACAAAGTTGCCAGCAAAAGAAAGAGAACTCCAACAGGGGAAATTACTATTGTGCAACTGCAATGGTACCAAATTTTCAACATGCACAAATCCTGGCATTGGTTTGTTGGCATATTTCTCTATATATCCAGATGTCCTGTCTTATTCTTCAGATAATGCAAATGCGTTGGGTTTAGGAGTAATGAATTGTATTTGCTGGTTGTGTTGAATACAATTGTATTCTGCAATGACAAGTGTATATTTCTTGCAGGAGCGCTCAGCCAGATTCCAATTTGTTGTCATGAATCGTCGAAATACATGTATTTTTGCACGTAACTTTCTTGTGTTCTTAAGAGCTTTAACGGAGTTCTTATAATTGGCTATGTTTAACGAGAGAAAATCCTGTGAGACCTCCTCACCTTTAGACCCTGGTTGGAGTGTTGGACCATCTCAATCTCATGAGACATCGTAGAATAAATCGATCACCTGTTTATATCCATTACGAAATATTTGAAATTTTAGAAAAAAACTTCATTCTACAAACTACATGAACTTTTAGGTTTTCAAGGGGAATCAAACATATTTCTTCTTTTCCTACATGAACTTGTTGAGAAAGGAGCATCGATAGTTTTATTTGGCAAAGTAATAGATGGTAAATTGGTAATATTTTACTTCACTTATTTTCTATCGTTTTATCATTATGTTACTATCCAAAAGACCTTTACGCTTTTTTTCTTTTCAAATTGAGGTTCACAGTTTGGTACTCCACACTCGGCATACTTATATTGGTGAAACAAAAACTTAGCTTTATCTGTGGAAAATTCTAGTTTGACTTCTTTGGTTTTAGAAACCAAGCAACATGTGTTACTTATGATGTGTCTTGAAAGTGAAGAGTGAATCCTATATTATGCTATTTGTTAGCATGGATGTATGTATTGTATGGTTTGACAGTCAATCAGTCACAATTCAATTATGGTATGTATGTATGCATGCATGCTAGCTTATTGAGGCAAAAATAAGCTTATAGATCAAACCTGGTAGGCTAGTTCAAGTTTTGTTTTGTTTTGATGATCTCAAATTCGATTTTGAGAAGCTTATTATTTGTTTGTCTTACATGTCACAATCATCTGCTATCTTTATGTTCCAAGTATTGCTTTCTTAGTTTTGGTTGCCTTCCTCTTGTTAACAGATAATCTAGTTGAAGATCTGTTGGGAGATTTTGAATACCAGCTTCAAGTTCCCTATATAATGTACCGCAATGCTGCACAAGAAGTTATTGGCATTTGGTTTTATAACTCCCAGGAATGTGAAGAAGTTGCAAATCTTTTTAGCAGGTAGCTTTGCATGAATAATACTCTTTTTTTTGTCATAGATATGTTCATTTCGTATATCTTACTTTGTCATGATTTGGATTTAGCTCAGGCAATCTGATCAAGATATTAAGATATTTGGGTCTTTTAGATATTCCCGCAGAAATGATTTTAAATCTGAAAGAGCAACTGTTTTTTGGGTGATGTGTATGTAAAGTTAGATCAAGATATATTATTCTTCCAGTCACCCTTTTCTGACCAATTTCAATTTGCTGATAAAATGAAGAGACTTCATGTTCTTTGTTCGTCGGTACTAACATGACAACACTGTTATACAAATGAATCTTTTTTCTAGATTTCTTTGGCATCTATTGTAATTTACTTTGGCTTATGATGTTTAATTTTACATGCCAAATAGATTAGGGGCCAGTTTGCAGTTGCGGTGCTGCATTATGGAATCTAGGTAGTTATAGAAATCTTTACTAACTACCGTAAGATTTTGCTATTTTGGCTCCAAAAGTAAAAGATGCTTTGAAGCTTTAACTAACTGTTATACCCTAAAGTAGAAAGAAGTGCTTTTGCAAAAGCCACTGCAATGCCAACTTGACAATGGCTGAGTTCTTTTCGGCTTATGCCTTATAGCTTCCCTCAAACAAACAAGCAGGATGGTTTCTCCACTGATGTTTTGAAATGGCTTATCGGGACAGCAATTTTGAAGCAGCATATCGGCATTTGGTTCATTCGTACAAGCGCTCGCAATAAGGGCAAAAACTATAAATCATAAGCTGCAGCCGAAAAGAAAGTTAATTTGATAGTACTATATAATTACAAGCATGGGGTCATCTTGTTTAGTACTATATAATTACAAGCGTGGGGTTACATTTAGAAAGTTAAATTTAGTTGCTTTAACAATGATAAATCAAAATTATGGATGATACGCCAGAGAAATAGAAAAGGTTTCCCCTCTTACTCTCTTAGTGTGCTATTCAACATTTCATTGTCAATTTGATAGTACATTCATGTCTCTGATGTGTCAATGGAAGAAGCGTCAAGGTAGTGTGGGTGTTCATTAAGAGTCGGGCTGGGGACACACCAGTTTGTTTCACTTAGAACAACTTAACCAGATCTATGTCTGTAGTATTGATTATGTGGTGTTGCAGTTATCTTTAATTCGTTCAAAGTTGTTTGACTAAATATAGTAAATGCCGCAAAAATGATTCTCCATATGAGATAAAATTAGGTCTTATCTGTATCCATATTTTTTGACGGAACTTTTGGATATCAAAACTTTTTAATGATTTAAATTTGATTGTCTGTATTCATCTAAATGTAACCCTTGCCCATTTGCTCACTTTCAGGAGTATATTTTTTTATTTACATGTACTGACCTGTCTTGCAAAATGCAACTGTTCATTGTCTACAAGGTGGAAAACAATTACGCCAAAGTTTAGATGATACTTTTTTAAGAAAATTGCATTGGAAGCCCTTATCTTGTAGCAAATAAGCATAGCACCACTTAGGTCCTTAAACTTGAAAATTAACTTGGTAGGCAACTTGTGATAGTGTCATTTAGGTTCCCAAACTCACTTAGATCACTATGGGTCCTTAATTAGCCAAAACTATGAAAATGGCAGTAGAGTGAAGGTGTGTGTGATGTACTCTAGTACATCGGTAGGGTAAACATCCATTGGAGGGAGGTCAGATGACGACCACTTGAAGTAGAACGAAGCTAGATGAAGGATTGTATTGATTCGGGGAGGAATATATCTAGGATAGCCGATCAAGGAAAAGACCACAATTGGACCTTAGGGACTTGGAGACTTTTTGTTCACTCGTCTTTGCTTTTTTTGAGACCTTCATTGTCATGAGCTTGGTTTAGTGAACATAAGTGGTAACAGTGGAAGACGGGAGGCCTTGTCCGTGGACCCTTGTGGCGGCTAGGAGGTGCCGTTTTGATGATGTTGGCGAGTTCAGAAGAAGATAGAGCGCAGGAGGTAGAGCGCTGGAAACCGAGGCAGAAGGTCAGAAAGGAGATGGCAAGAAGATTAATTCTATTATTCCCCTCTCCAATTACAAGCACTAGTCCTTTTATAGCGGACAATCCAGAACAACCATGATAGGAAGTCTTGTAACAATACTCAGCCCACGGGAGCCATTGCAACCACTAGTGTGGACGATCATCAGCAAGGCACCTTAAGTACATAGCAATTACTTTATTGACCACCTCCGACTGTTCGTCCGATTAAGGATGAAAAGCTGTGCTCCTATTGAGTTAAATCCTAGCCAGTCCAAATAAATCCCGGTCACTTATAATTGAATTAGGTAAGCCGTGCAAACGAACGATAGAACCAAAGAACACCCGGGCAACTGACGTAGCTGTGTATGGATGTGCTAGAGGAATAAAATGCACATACTTAGAGAATCGATCGACCACAGTGAGTATGACTGATTTACCATTAACTCGTGGAAAGCCCTCAATGAAATCCATTGCAATATCCTGCAATATGTGTGTTGGAACCGGTAGTGGTTGCAAAAGCCCTGTCGGGTGTAAATGAGTGGACTTGTTGCATCGACAACCGCATGATTGAACAAAGTCCTGAACCATTCGACGAGCATTCGGCACATGGAAGTCAGCACGTAAACGATGTAAAGTTTTTTGAATCATTTCACGGCTAGTTGTATGCGCGGCCGTCAAGATAGCCACCACTCTCCTCCCATCTCGGATCCTTACCCTCTCCCTCCTCCCTCTCTAACTCCCCTCTCCCACTGAACTGAAGACCACATGTTCGACGAGATAGCCACCAACGCGCGGATCTACAACGTGCTCGTACGCTCCCTCATCTGCATCGCCATCGATGGATTCAACAAGACCGCCGCCACGGCCAAACCAAAGAAGAACAAGACCTTCACCATGAACGGCTCCAGCGACCACCCCAGAATCATTGCACATGCCTTCCACAACGTCTTCGACACCGCGCGAGAGGTAATTAATTGTTCTCCAATGCCAAAATACGACGACACTTTGTTAGACTATACATTGGTTTCTTTTAGTCGAATCATTGGTTTGATTTAAGCCTCGGGGCAAGCCGCGGACCGGAGTTCTTGATTAGAGTGTTGTACATGGTGATTTACAATAAGGAGATCAATGACCTCCTGACGCCTAGGAGCCAGAAGCTGCCGATTCACGAGAGCTTGAATGTAAGTGCAAGAAATGATCCAGATTTTCTTCAGACTACAAAAAAAGGTTATGTAAGAATTTGTGTTCTTGTGGCTACAGCACGATGTGTATGTGACTGGCCTGTGGGAGGAGATTGTGAACAACGCTGAGCAAGTGTTTGAGCTCCTCGAGCGTGGAGAAGGCACCATTTCTATCCATGTACTATTTTACTTATGCGAGTACTTGTCTTCATTTTTCACTAATGTAGACGCTTCCCTTTTTATTTGCAGCAAATAGGCATTTTGGGGAGACAAACATGAATGTGTGGAGCAGCCGGTCCCATACTATTTTCAGGATGGTATATAATTCTGAATCCACAAGTGATTGCAGCTCTTTCGAGACCATTTACATAGAGTGAAAGTGATGATGAAATTGTGGATTTCGTCGTTCTATCAGTCTTAGGTCATCAAAAGCAGTGCTAAGTCCAAATGGAATCCGAAGATGCTATCCGTGTATTTGTCTTGGTATGTGCTGCTCACTCAATGCCCGTGTATGAAGTAAAAGAAAATGTGTCAAGAATGTTGTGATTGACATAGTTTCTTTACATGTAGAACTTGGTGGATTTAACTGGGTCAGAAAGAATTACCAAGACAGGAGCTGGAGGGGAGCATCTCAAGGAGGGTATTAACAAAAGCTTGATGGTTCCTGGAAATGTCATCAATAAGTTGAGTGAGAATGGAAAACAAAGGTATGTCTATGGAGTATTACATGGATTCTTTCTCATGTGCCTCTCAAATGTGTAACTTTCTCTAACTAAATTGCACCAATCTTTGACAGTTAATATGAAATGAGATTAGTCCTATAATTTTATACAATAACAAAAATACATACAACAAGGTGCGTCCAATAGCTCTAAGTTATTATAAAGTTGTTATCCCAAGTTCCTAGGAATCGTAAACTGCTAGGAAGGTTACTGTTTTAGTTTAGACATTGGATACAATTTGCAAGCACCAATTTTGAAGCAAATCAAACATAGGGTTTATTTATATTTTGTTTTGGTTGCTCCTGTTTGTAGTTGTCAATCCATTATCCAATGAATATGGCAATCAGAAGTTACTGAAGCTTTCTTTTCCACTTTTCAAGAGTTTCGAATCATGATAGTGTCCTGAACGAAAAGAAGTTAATGCTTATCCAAGGGAAAGAAATATCTCGTAATCTGTACTATTCTATTGCAATCATACTGCTTTATTATATTTTTTCAATGAGCCTATTGTTGTGTTGATTTGGCTGATTTAATGTACCCGAAGAATATAACACTCAGATGCTCTTGGAGTTTTGTCACCTATGGAATCATTGTTGTATCCTGAATGAAAAAGATTACTACCTTATGGAAGGGAAGAAGAATCTCATATTACTTCTTTTGCTCTACTTATATAATGACACGAAACATTGTAAGATCCGTGATTTGCATTGCTTGAGATTTTGAGGTACCGGTTAATTATTGTGAATTTGTGATGCAGAGGGAACATTCCCTATTGTTATAGCAAGTTAACTCGCATTCTACAATCTGCACTTGGAGGTAATGCAAAGACATCAATCATTTGCACTGTTGCACCTGAATAGGTATGCTCTATATATTTTTACATTTGTTGCATTCAGTGTAAATCGTATTGCATTAAACCTTCCTACGCTTACTCCTATTTTCATTGTTGTTGCGTCTTCTAAAAAATTAACTACAGATTCACATTGAGAAAACTAGAGGAACTCTTCAATTTGCAGTTAGAGCAAAATGTGTCACCAATTGTGCTCAAGTAAATGAGGTCAGTGTTGAAACTTGTACATTGGAATGAATGAGTTGTAATTTTCTAATACTGGTACATCTTATATAATACTTTACATTTTTCCCATAATAATTTTGATAGCAACAATAAGATATAATATATCTGTTCTTCAGTTTTGTCTTATATCTATTGTTTTAAATTTTTATTATTTCTTTAAATGTGAAAAGTATTCAGTATACATTGTTAGGATATATTTACGACAATCTTATAACAGTATAAGGATCACTTATTTGATTTTAAAAAAGATGTCCTGATAGCTGTTTCGAAAAGACGATGGAGAAACCGTTCTGTTGAAAAAAAAATCATAAAACATAAAATATAAGTTATAGGCTAAAAAGAGTAGGGCCAATGGGCCTGTTCTTTTGGGTTGCGGCTTATGGCTTTTGGCTGAAATTTTTGAATTTTGGCTGTTTGCGACAGAGATTGCGGAGAGAGAGATATTCGCTTGCAATTTTGGTTGATGCAGATGTTAGGCTTTTAACGTGTACTACAATTAACTTGTAGATCCCATCTTGAGAAAATACTCCATTTAAAAGTTAGGTACTGTAGCAAAAGCTAAAAGCCGCTTTTGGAAGCCAAAAAGAACACCCTCAATATCGTGAACACAAAGGAAAGAGACCAGCACGACAGACAGAAAACAAGCAGAAAAGCTGGACGCTATAAACAACCTCTAAGAGGAGAGGCGGTCTCTAAGGCTGCCTCTATACATTACAAAGGTTGGCCTCTAAGAGCTAGATAAAGGTATTGCCTCTAGGCCTGAAGACAGCCTCCTTAGACTAAGGGCTCTTTTTTTTGTCATGCTTATAGTTTTTGGTGAAATTTTGAATTTTGGTACATTTTATGAGATTGCGAGAGAGATACTCGCTTGTGATTTTGGCTGATACAGATGTTAAGCTTTTAACGTGTACTACAATTAACTTGTAGTTTCCGTCTTGAGAAAATACTCGATTTAAAAGTTAGGTACTATAGCAAAAGCCAAAAGCTGCTTTTAGAAGCTATAAAGAACATGTCCTAAAATATTCGAATAGCTCATTTGTCAGAGTGGTTTGGATGACAGGAAGAGAGATTTTTTTTAGTTTGCTAGATCTACCTTAGAGATAATACGAATATTATATATTACGGATAAAATTAATAAACTTAGAGGTCATTCTGACATTTTAGACCACCAATATTACATTGCCATGCCCTAAGCTAGCAGCGTTTTACTCCCCGCCAAGACACCGCACACTCGCACTCGCACTCGATGCTCTCCCACCGCACGAAGAAATCACGAAATCCCCACCCCCACTGCCGTTTTTTTCATGATCTCCTCCCCTCCTCTCCCATACAAGAACCCCGATCTTGCTAAGAGCCCAAGATCCGCCACGATAGCGACCTCCTGATCCCATGGCGCCGCCCCCAGGCGGAAGGAGGCGGAGGAGGGCGGCCGCGGCGGCAAGGGCGCATGGGCGATCTACGCGTTCGCGGCGCGCGCACGCAGGTGTCCGGGCGAGTACACGAGTTCATCGGCAACTTCCGGCCATCTCCGCGCGAAGGCTCGCAGCGGCTCCCCGCCGGCTCGCTAACCCGGCGCGGCCAGGTTCAGCTACGCCTATGACCGGCACACCTTCAACTTCCTCCACCGCGGCTACGCTGAGATACGACACGATCAATGCCGTGAGCTATTGCGTTTTGATCAGTGATGTTCTGGCGGAAGACGGGGTGCCATATGGAGCAAGAGTTGTTCGTTCAATGGCTTCTATTAGTTGTGCTAAAAATGTTTATTGGGAAAGTTTCAATCTTGATACTGCAGCATGTAAATCAGTAAATATAAGCAATCCAGGTTCGTGTTTTTGTAGCAATTGGATATGAAGATCACCCCAAGGCGTTCTAAATCTGTTGTCAAAATACAACCTTTATGGCAGCAGACATGTCGCACAGAAATAAAATTAGATGAGAAGAAAGAGAGATCATTTCAGGAAACTGTTCGTAAATTTGACAAATTTAGGACACAATTCCATGGTACAGAAAAAGGAGAACCCAATGTTGCCATATTGAATAAAAGATGGGGTCACATTCCAAGAACCAAAAATTGGAAAAAGATTGCAAAAGAAAAATGGCATCACCAATCAGCAAATGACTCCTAGAAACAATAGGACTGTGTTTGCATGCTTGGGATTCACATGAGGGGCCGATAAGATATAGATTCGAATGTAGAGGATGCTTTTCAATTTTGAAGGGTGCATGAAGCGGGCATAACCGGGCTGTAACACGTGGAACTCAACTAACCATTGTACATGATACTAACCCTGCTGTTAAATAATGCTCTTTGTTACCACCATTATGATGTCCTGCTCCTTCCCTGACAATGGTAGTCTCATGGACATGAGGAGGCATTTCTGTTCCTACATTAAGAAAGAAAACTTCATCGTCCTGTAGCTGCAATAGCTTAACAACAATGTCGATTATCAATGAACCATGCCTATTTGTTATGTTGGAGTCCTTAGATTTGATTAGAACTTTTTTACTTGATAAAGATAATAATTATCTATAGTCATGGTGACACCTTTGCTCTTTGCATATGCTGTAGCCTATTGTGTAGTTGCAAAGGAATACGTTCCAAAGAATGTATCTGTGGCCTTTCTTGAAAGGCTGAAAGATGACTTCACGAAGAGATATGGAGGTGGTAAAGCTGATATAACTCTTGCAAAAAGTCTAAATAAAGAATGTGGGTATATCTGTTGGTAGTGCTGCATACATTTGCACAGCATGTTTTATGCTTGTGGTTTTTTTCCCTATACTGAATATTGACTTTTTTCATTGCAGACCAGTTATAAAGTAGCACATGCAGTATGTTCTTGATCATTCAGATGAAATAGAGAGAACTTTAAAAGTCCAAGCCCAAGTTTCCGAAGTTAAAAGATATCATGTTAGACAGCATAGAGAAGGTACACTTCCCTTCACCTTTGTATTCAAAGAGCATATGCTGTTGTGTTGTGTTGTTTATACATTTTATGCTGCAAGCATGCATGCTTGATGTGTGCTATTCTTGGTTGGTAATCTTTGTTAAGGAAAGAAGGATAGAATAGGAAATAGATTATTTGTTTCCTTATATACCTCACATTCCATATCCAGATATCCCCATGTACTATATATATTGCCCTTTGGGCCTCATGAATATACACACATATATTCATAACATGGTATCGAGCCATAGCTCTGACCGTTTTCTTCCGCCGCCACCACCGCCGCCGCCGCCGTCTGCCGTGTCACCGCCTTTGCACTGCCGTCGGCCGGCCGCATGCTATGCCGCCTTTGGTTTGCGCCGCCGCCTGCCGCCGCCGCCAAGATCCCTCGCCGATCTGCGCTGCCGCCAGTAGGACGCCGTCCCGCGCCGCCGCCGCTGTCGTAGCTCGTTGTCGCCGCCGATCCGCCGGATCCGACCGCCGCCGCCGACTCTGCGCCCGCCGCTTGGTCGCCTCACGGCTTCAAGGCCGCTGGCGTGGATGCGATCCGCCGACGTCGCCGCTGCGTCGCCGCCGCCGGATCGACGCCGCCTTTTTCCGGACGCCGCCGCCGACGACCGACCAACCGCCGCTCGCGCCAGGGGACGCTGCCGCCGCCGCCGCCGCCGCGCTCGCCGCCGCCGGCCGAGCCGCCGCCGCCACCGGCCCTTCCTTCCATCGGGCGCACTCCACCGGGCGCAGTGTTTTTTTGACCGACTCGGTCGGTTTAACACCGTGATATTTTGTAAAAACGTTGTTCTAACCGCCCCCGCCCGTCCGCCGCTCGTTAGACTTCGTTGTTTTGGTCGCCGCCGCCGGCCCGCCGCCACCAATGGCTTCCGCTCCATCTGCCGCGATCCCATTCTGGAACAAAGCTCCATGGAACGAACTACGTGTTATGGTCTTCTCTCATGGAGATCACGCTTGATGGTCTCCGACTTTGGGGACATGTTACCGAGCTCGTCCTTCTCCGTCACCACCGCCTCGCCTCCTCCTAGAAGCCCACTTCCACACCTCCCGGCGCGTATGAGGTCGCTAAGAAGAGGCGAGGATGAAGTCGCCGCTGACACCGCCGATGAGGTTTTTCAAGATGCCATTGACGCTTTTGAGCGCTGGTGTGCTGATGAGGCTCGTGTCCGTGCCATTCTTGTGGTCAGCGTCGACGACTCTATTCAGCCAGATATTGTTGGTCTGCGATCTACTCGACAGATCTGGGACTACTTGCGTGAGCGATACCAGCAGAGCAGTGATGCTCAGTTCTTTTCGCTTCAACGTGAGTTGGAGATGCTTCGCCAGGGAGATTCTTCCGTCGACGACTTCTTCCGAGCTCTGGCTAGTCTCTGGCGACAGCTAGATGAGCTGGCTTCTCCACTATGCCAGGATTGCCATAGAGTTCGGCGGCGATCATGATCGCTTCGCCTTTATGATTTCGCCTGCCGCTTCGCCGTAGTTTGAGCCCGCCGAGCTCAATCGCCGAGTCGCCGCCACGACCGACCGTCACCGAGGCTCTTCGACACTTCGGCCGAGGAGCTTCGTTTGGTTAGCAAAGACACTGCTCCAACCGTGTTTGCCGCTCCTTCTTCGACTACATCGACGCTTCCTCGCCACGACTACGGCTCATTCTCGGTGCTGCTTCCGCCTCGCTTTGCACCAACCGGAGTTCAATGCAACCATCGCAAGAACTTCTGCATGACTACGAGTTGTGCGGTGCGAAAAGCGGAATAAGGCACGTGGGGTGGACGACCCATGCGTGGCAGGGAGGCCCTTCCTTCACAGTGGATGCACCACCATCAGATCTCGCCGAGGTGATTCTGCTCAGCCAGCCTCGCCAGCTCTTCTTCAAGCTTTTCTCACAGCCTCGCGCGGTTCTCGCCACCTAGCTCGACGCCTTCCCTGTGTACCTCTTGGGTTCTAGATTCTGGTGCCTCTTTCCACATGACACCGGATTCCACATCTCTCATTTCAGTGGGACCTCCCGCCTTTCCTATCTCTCGCATGCATCATGGATGGTACTTCCTTGTCTCGTTAGTCGTCGAGGCACTCTTTGACTACCGATTTTTTGTTCCAAATGCTTTCATGTTCCCCAACCAACCATGCGCTTCTTTCGGGGACACTCACCGACCTTGGTTGTAGGGTTGGTTTTGACTCACACCGCTTCGCTCAGATCGGCTGCATGTGACGATACTTGGGACCGGCCGCCGTAGGGATCGCTGTGGTCTCTACATTCTCGACCGTCTTCATCTCCCGTCCACTTCAGTTGCTCCTACCACGTCTTCAGCTGCTCCGTCTACCTCTACCGCCACTATTGCTACCACTCCTGGAGTCTTTGCGCAGTGGCATCACCGTTTAGGTCACCTATGTGGGTCCCGTCTTTCGTCATTAGTTCGTCAGGGTGTCCTTGGACGTGTTACTGTTGACACGTCCATGTTTTGTCAAGGTTGTAAGCTAGGCAAGCGCCTACAACTTCCTTATCATTCTAGTGAGTCATTGTCTTCGCCCTTTGATTTAGTTCATTCGATGTATGGGGACCGCACCGATTATCTCCAAAGGCGGGCATAAATTCTATGTTATTTTCATTGATGATTATTCCTGCTTTACTTGGCTATTTCCTATGTCTAACCGTGGTCGGTTTCTTGCGATCTATCGTAGCTTTGCCATGATGGTTCGTACTCGCTTGAGTCCTCTATTCGCACTTTTCGTTGTGATTCACCGGCGAGTATTGTTCTAATGCGTCGCACAATTTCTTTCGAAAGCGTGGAACTCTTTATCGCCTTCCGTCCCGGTGCCCATGCTCGTAATGGCGTTGTCGAACGCAAGCATCGCCATCCGATTGAGACCGCCGCACACTTCTTCTTGCTTCTCACGCTCCACCACGCCTGGTCGAGGTCGCTTTACTACCGATATCTCATTAATATGCGCCTCCATCGCTCTTAAGGATGTCACCCCATAGAGCGCCTCTACTCTAGAGTCCTCAAGATACCATCTTCGTGTTTTTGGTCGCACTTGCTTTGTCCTGCTGTCGTCGTGAGCGCACTAAACCGACAAATTTCGGTTGAGTGTGTGTTTTTGGCACAGCTCAACATAAGGGTTATCGTTGTTATGATCCTTCTACTGACGGATCGATTTCACGAGATGTTGTCTTTGCGAATCTCGACCTTTCTTCATCGAGATTCACTCCTTCCACTACTTCCACCATCGAGACGATCTCCGGCCGCTCTTTCTCGACTCCTCACCCATTTCCCTTTCTATACCTTCACCTTCCGTGTTGCCTCCTCAAGACCACCTCTTGCCCCTACACCTTCACCTTCCGTGTTGCCTCCTCAAGACCACCTCTGCCACAACACCTCCACCTTCCGTGTTGCCTCGACAAGACCACTTCTTGCTCCTACTGGCGCCACCGCCTCGCTTCTCCGGGTACACTACTCCGCACGGCCTCGTGACTTCACCGATCCTCTCCGGTCTCTTGCCGACACCGATGTCCGATTCATCCGTGATGCTCCTCGTTACGCCCTTCGTGACCGAGCATCCATTCGCCTCCGATCGCCTTGTCTTTGCTTCGACGACCATGCTCTCTCACACATCGAGCCTAGTTCTTATCGTGAGGTCGCTTCAATCGAGTGGCAACTCGCTATGGCGAGGAGCTTGATGCGCTTCGTCAGACGGAGACTTGGGATATTGTACCGACACCGTGCATGCTCGCCCTATCACGTGCAAGTGGGTGTACAAGATTAAGACCAGTCTAATGGTACTATTGAGCGCTATAAGGCTCGCCTTGTGGCTCGTGGTTTTCAAGCAGAGTATGGTCGTGATTACGACGAGACGCTTGCTCTGTTGCTCATATGACCACCGCTCGCACACTTGTTGCGGTTGCTTCGTCACGGTGGTCTATCTCTCACCGGATGTTAAGAATGCCTTCCTTAATGGCGCCTTGCATGAGGAGGTTTACATGCGCCACCACCCGGTATTCTGCTCCGTATGGTCATGTCTGCTGCCTTCGTCGTGTTTTATGGCCTCAAACAGCCCCTCGTGCCTCGGTTTGCGCTTTACCTCGATGATCACCGCTGTTGGTTTCATTGTCGCGCCCATGATCCCGCTTATTTATCCATGTCTCACCGAGGTAGGACATTGCTTCTTCTATATGTGGATGATATGCTCATTACTGGTGACGATTCTTCATTCATCACATATGTGAAGAAGCATCTCGATGAGCGCTCTTGATGATCGATCTTGGTTTGCTTACATACTTTCTTGGGATTGAGGTTTCTTTCACGCCTAAGGGTTACTACCTCTCCCAGCAGAAGTATGTCCAGGATCTTCTTGATCGGTCCGTCTCGACCGACACCGCTTCGCCGAGACTCCTATGGAGCTCTCCTTCGCCTTCGAGCCACTGATGGTGATCTTCTTGAGGATCCTACCGGTATCGCCATCTTGTTGGGAGTCCGGTATATCTTGTGAGCACTCGTCCCGATATTGCTCATGCCGTTCATATCTTGAGTCGCTTTATGGCTTGTCCTACTCATATTCACTACAGTCATCTTCTTCGTGTTCTTCGCTACTTGCGTGGAACCATCTCTCGTCGCTTGTTTTTCCCTAGCTCCACCTCCTCCACCGCAGCGCACTCGATGCGACTGGCTAGTGATCCTTCCGATCGCCGCTCCTTTCGCCATCGTGTTTTTCTTGGCTCTTCCCTGATTGCCTGGAAGACAAAGAAGCTGCATCGCAGCTTCCGCCGAGTGCAGAGGTCGAGTTGAGAGCTATGGCACTGTGACAACAGAGATTACTTGGTTGAGATGGCTACTTGCGATTTTGGTGTACCTATGAGGGACCTACAACCCTTCCGACCGACAAGACAGAGCTATCAAGATGCCCGTGATCCGTTGAAGCATGAGCTCACCAAGCATATTGGTGTGGATGTTTCATATACTCGCCCCAGTGCGGGAGGGTGTACTTGCTCTTCGCTTGTGTCCTCGAGTTACAGATTGTCGACTTCTTCACGAAGCCACGCACTAGGGCACAACATTTGTATTTTCTCTCCAAACTCAGTGTGTGTGATCCACCATGAGTTTGAGGGGGGTGTTAAGGAAAGAAGGATAGAATAGGAAATAGATTATTTGTTTCCTTATATACCTCACATTCCATATCTGTATATCCCCCATGTACTATATATATTGCCCTTTGGGCCTCATGAATATACACACAATATATTCATAACAATCTTGATGCTAGTATGCTACCTAAACCAAATAATCAATTAAGTCTCATGGACACAAATATAGGTTGAGTTCCTCCTATTTCAGATTGCTGAGCAGTATTGGAGTGGCATATTGATTTAGATAACTTCATAAGCACATGCAGGATAACCATTATGTCAAACTTTTCGTACAAGTGTCCTGCATACATGCAAGCGTAAATTTAATTGTGCCAGGTTTGGCTCACATTTTCTTGTTGTTTTCTCTCTATTTTCTCTAGTTTCTTAAATTGTACATGTAGCTCCCCACCTGCCCCTGTATTTAGATGTTAGTGGGTTTCCTCTAAAAAAAGTCATGTTAGTGGGTCGATTGATTATATTTGCATGCTTTCTCAACAACATATTTATGCATTCATATTCACTTGTTTAGTTTCTATGAGTTTTTGCAGGTGATTAAACACACTTGTACATAATTTACTAGTGATGATGTGAGTTTTTGCAGGTGATTAAACACACTTGTACATAATTTACTAGTGATAAGGTTTAATGCTACTAGGATAACAAGTGTACGGGACAACACACAACAGTATGGTAGTTATCATTGCTTACTTTAGTTTTGTGCATTAGACTTGGCGTTTAGACATTAGGATAGCAAGGTGCCATCTGCCAAGGATGCTATTTGTCCTTTATAAATGTTTACAGTGTTTGCGCTAGTCGAGAGCTTTGCATGAGGATATTATTTACTTGCTCCTATGACTGCAATGGACTTATTAGTTATCAGATAAACAAAACTAAAAAAGAGCAGTGAAGGATTGTCCCACACTTTTACCCATTTGTGGAATTGTCACAACATTTCAGCAGTTTTTATAGTGACGGCTTGAATTGAGCTATCCCTATTATAGCTTTTTCACTTCTACTGCTTGTGGTATTTTCAGACTAGCTCGTGGTGAAAAGTTGAGTGAACTTCAGGACAAGACTTCCGATCTATGTAGTCAGGTACTTGTTACCAAACAATCTGTTATGTATGCTGCTTTCCCATGATATACATAATCAACGCGTCTCATGTATGTAATTCAAGCTCAGGAGTTCAAGAAACAGGGGGTGAAAATTCGAAGGAAGACATGGTTGCAGAACATGAAAATTAAATTGGTTGTTCTTGGAATCCTTCTGCTTCTTGTAATAATTGTTTGGGCGTCTGTTTGTCAAGGCTTTGACTGCACCAAGCATTGAAAGATAGTACGAATGGTATAACACTGCTATATACTAGCTTGAGTCAAGAAGAACGTGAATGTGTTGGTGAAATCTTGGGCTGGATTTTTTTGGCTTAAAGTTGGCTTATATTTGTACTGTCTACAGTAACTAACTTTTAGACGATGTATTTTTTTAAGATAGGGTTAACAGAAAAATTGTAGTAAAAAGTGTATTGAGTTCAGCGGTACCGATCAAAATCGTATGTGACTATTTTTCTCTGTGTACTGTCTCTGACGAACAGTTAGAATTTAAATATTTAAGTCATAAATTATCAGCTCAAAAGAATCCACAAGAGTACCTACATATGCTTACTCTGGCTTGATTATGCTGCACATTTATCGCGATACAAATGCAAAACTGAGTTGGTCTGTAGTGCTCTTAAGAGGTGTATTCGGACTGTGTATGACCAACATGATATGAAGTAATAGTATGGTTCCTTATTAGGGGTGGAAAACGGTAACGGATAATTTGTTTTATCTGATATTTGTATCCGAGAAAATGTGAATGTGGTAAGCAAAAATCCGTATTCGAAAATATTCGTATTCGTATCCGTATTTGAGAATATTTGTATTCGCGTTCGTATTCGAGAATATTCGTATTCGTATTCGAGAATATTCATATTCGTATTCGCATTCGTATTTGAGAAGAGGAAGAGCCAAGACCTCAACTAGTACACTCCTCATTTCGCTCAACTAGTACTCAAGACTAACTCCTCATTTCCAGATTTCCTCAACTAGTACTCAAGAGCCAAGACCCCAAGTCCTCAACTAGTACACTCCGGCCGACGACTGCTTCTACCTGCTGTCATTTCGGTGGCCACATCACGCCGCTTGATTGTGGTCGGATGTGTGCATTACTAAACTATAAAGCGTCTGAATTGCAGAAATCTGAGATCATTACAGAACGAGGTGATGTTTATAGTTTTGATCGATGGATACAATTGCTACCGTGTAGGCTACATGTGCGAATAAACAATGGTGCCAGAAATATGAACTGTGGAAATCATATTTTGAGAAAATTTCAAATGTCAAAATTTGAATTTAAAACCGCTAATAAAAAAACCGGTCGATTACAACATTCGTAGGAGGATATTTGTATTCGACCGAATTAAGCATATATCCGATTCGACCAGATTCACATTCGACATTCGATTCATATTCGATTCGAGAATGTTCGAATTCGTATCTGTATCCGTATCCGTTTTAAAAACATGAATCCGTATTCGTATTTGAGACTATTCGACCGTATCCGATCCGTTTCCACCCCTGTTCCTTATGTAATGAGTTAATTGAATTTGCTACGGTCTAGCCTTCATGTGAACTCTTTCTTCTTCTGTTGTTTCCCTAAAGATAAGAGCCTGTTCTTTACGACTTCTAAAAGCGGTTTTTGTTTTTGCTACAGAACCAAACTTTTAAATGGAGTATTTTCTCAAGATGGGATCTACAAGTTAATTATAGTACATGTTAAAAACCTAACATCTGCATAAACTAAAATCGCAAGCGGGTATCTCTCTCTCCGTAATCTCTGTCGCAAACAGCCAAAATTCAAAAATTTCAGCCATAAACCGCAGTAAAAAAGAATAGGCCTTAAATCTCATGTGGCATTTTCTGTTAATTATGATAACCCCGTTAGGTGGAACAGCTGTAAGATATGTCAGAGGAGAGCTTGCGTGCAAGAATATGGCCATACAGTTCAGGATTATTCATCCTCCTCCTCTCATATGGAACTCGACCAAGTGCATTGCCATTACGAAGTTCACTCAACACCGAAGTAAAGGGTTGTATAAATTCACGCCACCATCTAGCCCAAGCCAATGAAGAGCTGCCATTACGGGAGTCATCTGGGACATGATATAATTTTGATTGTCCCGGACGAAGTAAATGTGTCCAATGAGCATATGCAATCCCGACGTCATCCCTTGTATATAAATTCAGCAGGGGTGGGAAAAGGGGCAACTTGATCGAATCTGAACTGTCGAGCCACACGGTCGGGATGGTATGGCTCAATGATACATAAATCAGTGGATATAGTGGCACGCCACCATGGGAGCACGCCACAAAAATGATTGGGGGTCCTAAACATAGTGTTCGCCATGGCTGGCTTCTCACCTTATTGCCAAATATCCTTTTTAAATACACACCCATCCAGCTAATAACAAAATGGACCGGCCAAGGTCGCTTTGTGTAGGAGGGACCGATTGGATGAGTGCTGATCAATCGCAAAGAATAGTACAAGGAACATAAGGCAGGTGGAGCTAGGGAGATTTGGCGCCCTAATGATATCCAAGACGCCATTACCAATACACCTTGGCGAATGTAGGGACCACTTCCAATAACCACGAAACGACAGAGCTAAAGAGCAAGAAAAGCCGCCGTATAGACGCGCCTATCTCGAAGGGAAGGGAATGATAAAGAATCGTCCCTGCTGTTATGAAAATAGTCACACCACTCTTGGAAGAAAACTTTACCACCTACGGTGAGATTGTTCCATACATCTAAAAGATGGGGCAAGAAGTTGGGATACAGTAGTAAAGACGGGTCAAGCTCATGGGTAGGTGGTATATACTCTTCATATATGTCTCCATCCAAAGGCAATCCGGCCATTTGATGCATGTCAAGAAGGGTAATGGTGCGCTCGCCACATTGGAATAAAAAAAGTGTTGGTGTTTCGGTTCCATTTTTCTAGTAAGGACCTTAGCAAAGAAGGGGAAGCGGAATATTCACCCAAAGAGCAATAGATGGGCATATATCTAGAAGCTTGAATTAAACATGTATTGTATATAAAATAGTAGCATGCAATTTGATAATTTTAACCAAAGTAATTTGCAGAAAATGTAGGTTCAACATGATCAAAGTATTGACTCGCCTAGCGCGGTTTACCGCGGTCTTGAGCTCACACAATGGCTTCTTTTGAGCTTCTAGTCTTTATATTCACCTCGCTCTGGTTCACGCTTGATTCCTCGATTCTTCAGGACTCCAATTTCTAATTACGTGCTAAATGACTGAACACGAATAAAAGCAAATAACTCAAAAGATCTAAATAAATTCGAATAATCTTGATTTAGTTTTATTATGAGTTAATGGACGATTCGGGTGATTTGAGGCAAGGTCGGTGGTTGAATACGAGGACTCGGTCTTTTTATTAATAATCTCTTTTATTATTTTTGTATTTATCAAGGAAGTTTCATGAGTCATGTTAGACTTATGATTTGGTGTACGAGATCAGTGGAGCATTAGGTTGTCGGGCATTTAATATTCAGGGCATATGTGATATATAAACGATGTATACAATCTTTGGCTTACCGAGCTAATTTTATAGTCTGTGTTTATAACATTTTGTGGTATGATATTTCATGTATCCTTGGTTATTCTTAGGCTTAGTCTAATTTGAATCAGGATCTATTTGTATGGGTCCTAGCTTGTTATACCGTGCTCAGCATTATTATTTATTGAATTTAGTGTTACGATTTAACTAATGTTACCATTGGTATTTTGTCTATACTTTAGTTAGTATTAGACTTAGCTTTTATTCTTAATTTAAACTTATTTACCTAGGCCAAGCTTATCATAGAGGGTAATATTTTAATACTGCTATTTAGTTAAACCTACCTCAGGGAAATGGCGGTATGATAAATGTTAAGCATATGTTTTAATTTCATGCAAGGGTAATCTTTATTTTAAAACCTTGTTGTTATAGTTTTAATACAACATCCAATTTATTTTTCATAACTTTAACTTGAATGTATTTTTAGTTGAGATCCTTATTAACCTTGGACATTAAGCATAACCATCTTTTACTAATGCCCTGATTAATAATTAATCTTTTAATTTATCTATGCAAACCCCATTAATTATTCATATGTGATAACTACTCGAAGTTTAAATCTTAAACAATCCCATTTATATTCTAATAAATTTTCAGCATCTTTTATTAATATTTTCGGATTTTTATTTGCCTTTTTCCTTCAATGAATGTGCTAGCAAAAAGGTTTAAAACCTAACGACTAATATTGCGGCCCAGGGGAATCGAACTCGGGTCAGGGAACTAAGCGTGGGCGCCGCTGGCCAGCCGAACGCGGGGTGTTACCTGCCAGGTAAGGGAGAAGTATTGCTGATGAACCGAGCAACAGAAGCTCAAAGCAGAGAAGGTCGGAGGCTGGTATGGCCGGTGGTGTCGGCGGCGAGGGGCGACCGGAGAGGAGCAGGTGCTGACCAAAATGGAACACTTGTGCTGAGGGGAAACCGGTGGAAGTATCGGCGGGGACCGGGGAATTCCGAGGCGGGCCGGCGGCGTGCGGCGGCGGCGGCTTGGGAAGGAGCTCGGCGCCGATGAGGTACGGGCAAGGAGGAGCTCGGGTGAGGTCGGGGACGTCTTCGCCTAGCTCTGAGGGAGGTTTTGGGAGGAGGAATCGAACTATCTTGGCAGGAATCGTCGGAGAGCTCGGTGGCCGGCCGCAGGGAAGAAGGGTGGCACCCATGAGGAGGAGCACTAGAACTCGATTGCACGGAGGGAATGGAGTGTGGAGTGCGTGGAAGGTGACTGTGGTTTCGGTTGCTCTTATAGTCGACCGGGCGGGGTTGGCAACGGTGGCTGCTCGTGTGGTCGCATCGGGCAGGTGGGGGTAGCAGGCAGCGGTGTCAATGATGACCGGGCGGTGCTGCAAGATCTTGGGGAAGATTTGGCGTGACAGCTCATGGCAGGTTGTAGCCTTGGGCCGTGCACGCCGCGTGATGTGACGGGGCGGGGCGACCGATGGGCAAAGCTTCAGCTCTCCGAAGCAAGGAGGAGGAGGGAGAGATGGGTAGAGCAGTCTTGTGCGCGAGGAGGCTGGAACAGCGGGTGGGCTGGCCGAGGCAAGAGTGGCGGCGGGGTGAGTAAAGGAGGGGCTTGACCCTTGGGTGGGAGCGAGCGAGCAGGAAAGAAGAAGAACAGTCTGCGAGGCTACTGGGTCGGCTTCTATAGAGGCCTTGGTTGGGGCGGGCCGATGGTTTCTTTTTCTTCTTTTTTTATTTTTTTATTCTTTCATTTATGTATTAGGTATATTTGTGTACACACTTTCATGCTTGTTCATTTTGCTTGCTCACTAAATGTTGATATTTTTATTCCCTATATTACTAGTCCCTTTTCTTGCATATGCATATCTTGCATACTTATATCTATATATATATATATATATATATATATATGTAGATTTATGCTTGTGTTTTATTTATTTTTACTGCCCTTTACACTATTCCTTTCAAAATGAAATTTTATATTTTAATTTAAGTCTCTCTCTCTCTCCTTATGATGAGTTATATTTTTTTTAGTTTTGAAATCAAAATTATAGATTTCTTTTACTTCCATAATTTCTTTATGGCTTATTAACGTTATTTTTATTTTCCATGAATTTCTTCAATGTTTTTGACTCTCAACCAAATTTTAAGAAAACCATAAAAATCCAAATTCAAATTAAATATATTGCAAAAATAATTCAAGAGTTTAATATTTTCAAATTTAAAATTTCAGGATGTTACAAATCTACCCCGCTTAAATGAATCTCGACCCCGAGATTTCAGTAGAATAGAAAGAAAGGAGGTGGCATTATATTGGCTAGCAATGGCTGTCTGGGTGTTGCTTGACATATAGTTCTTTAATTTCACAGAGTGGTGGAAATCTACATAACAAGGGTTAGCACTTGGAGAAGTCAGAAGGGAGGAGAGAAACCTTATTCTCCTAGATAGGTCGTAGACGTCCCAATACTTGCTCTCTGACATTGTTGTCTTCACGTCTTCATAGAATGGAGTAGTTGTATCGTTTATTGGATATATGGTGGGAGAATTTCTTATTGTAGGTTGGGTAGTATTTGCCTATGCCCTAGGAATTAGACGGCCTGAGAGATACCGATACAAGGATGGATACATTTACATGGTGGTTTTTGTCCTTATCACTATAAGACTTCTGGTCCTGTGAATCTTCTTGTATTAGTTTGATTAGCTCCGAGTCTAGGTTGTCGCACCTCCAAAATATACGTCGCAGCGGTTCTTCGATATTTTTGCCTCTTAGTGCTACCCCCTTAAAATGAATATCACTAGTCATTATTCGTCTCTTCTAGATCCATGCATATGGGTCCTTTGGAGACTCTTCCGTTGTACTTCGGCTGTCTTGGTCAGCAACAGGTTCAGGGGGAAATCCTTGGGGCAGTGGTCTTGTTCTTCACAGAGATCTGACCTTGCTCGTTGGACACTCTTCCGGCGGGTGGTCTTCTTCACAGTGATGTTGTTTTTCATAAATATTAGAAGGTTGCGAAGTCTTCACTTCTTCTTGATCGCCTTGGTTTTTGGATTACCTGTTAATTTGCCTTTGTGGATCCGATGGGGTTTTCAGCAAAAGGAAAGAGGGAATAGCATGAGTTGAGAATTGATTTGCAGAGATAAGGTGACTTAACCCATTCTAATTTTAAAAGAGCGCTCCTAGGGAGCTGAGGTGGTACAAAATCACTCGAATTTTTAAAAACAACCTTTTCCCATGACTGCAAAAAAGGATTCCCGAGGGCAAGAAGGCAGTACACAGGGCCAAAATAAAATATGGCGACAATACAACGTCTATGCGGGGAGCACACATAAAGAAAGCGCAGGGTCCATATATGTAGTCCATTTAAACAAAACGCCCTTATCTTCATGATCACCCTCAACGTTTCTAACCTTAATTATTATTTTTTTAGTAAGGGTACGAGAAGAGGATCGATTTTTTTTCGGAAATCAATAGAAGGAAGAGGGAAGTACTGGACGGTAATTTGACTGATATTTGTACTCACTCTCCTATTGGCAAATTTTTTATTTAATTTTTTTGTGATGATATATATACATATATATTTTGCAGTTGTTTCCAAATACAAAACTTTAAAAATATTTTTACCAATACAACCCCTTTTTTTCCAAAAGTAACCCCTTAGGTTAACCTTTAAGATTTATTTTCGAAAAACAAGATCCATGTTGGGGAAAGTTTTCTGAGATAACTTTGTTTTGAACTATTTGAGAACCCAAAGTAAATTTTTTTTTTGAATAAGTTTTAGGTAAGTAGTTGAACTTATGGAAATCTCCTCGGAAGACCCAGGTTCGTTAAAATGAGTCTGAAAATGAATTTCGTAAACAATTTGATAATTAGTCCTCCAAGAATATATAATTTTTGAAATTGAGTTTTAAATTTAAACATCATGTTTTTGGCCCAAAATAGGTTTTCAAAGAGAGTTTACAAAAAGAGTACTGGATTTTTATCATTTTGATTTAGGGGTGAGAGAGCATTAGAAGTAAAAATGGCTAAGGCAGCATATAGATGAGAGGGAATCATCTAGGAAAGAGGAGTTTGAGCAGTATGACTTATATTTTTGAATATAGGTATTGAGGGAATAATTCTATTCACGAAACTGTCGCCAGGCTAACTAGGTCACGACCTGCAGTCGATATGCTCTGATACCATCCCTGTAAGGACCCCAGATTTTACTATCTGGAATCCTCTGTGATTTATTGCACTATTCCTTAGATCAGTAGATAGTGTTCACAGATATAGAAAATGAATATCAAATACATACCATGCGGAAGCATAAATAAAATAGTAAACTTACACATGGGCCTATTAGGCCGAAATCAGTGAATTGTAAGCAGCGGAAGAACGAAGCACACAGGGTGAACCCTCAAGACATGCCCACAGGTAGCCAACTGGAGGTTCGCGACCTAGCCCTTGACATCTTCATCTTCTTTGTCATTATGAGCAATAGTGTTGCTGAGGCGTAGTGAACTGAATCCTGATTCTGGATTTGTTATGAGAGCGAGTGTGAGCACACTAACCACCGTGCTCCGCGAGCCAATACACAGGATGCAAATAATAGTATGCATGGCTCATCAATGGAGAGGCTCGGGTTGTTTTATTTGCCAAAAATTGCTCTTCGCATTACTCTTATTATTTAATCAGGGTTTTATTATTGCTGTCTAAAGCTCCGAACAGCGAGTGTCATCACTTATCTTATACGCCTTCCACTTTATCACCTACCATCTTATCAATCCAGCCATGGGTGTCTGATTCTCACATGGTCCTAACTTTCCCCATAAATGTATCCTTTCAATCTCAAATTTCACCATAGCCATATAATCCCGATTTTTGGATCCACTGTTTACCAACTTGGTAACTGCACAACCTAATGTTAATCCAATACCTTTACTTATGACCCATCGATCAAATAATTTCCATTACATTATCCAAAATATTCAATGATCGAATCAAAGTGACCACTCTCATATATGAGTCCGAATATCCACCACCAATTCATACATCCAATCTTAGGCTCATTATTCAGTAATTTAATTAACTCCTCATTATAATACAAATCTGGTTTTCTTTGTTTTGTATCTACCAATATCTAATGTATCATGAGTTCCTAGTAATCCAATCTTGTGATTGTTATTCATCAATTCTTCACGTCGTAATTTCTAATAATCTCCTAACATAATTACTTTCCTTATTCCACCAAAATCATTCTTATCAGGGCTTGTTAACAGTCCAATTCTTTGCTATTAATCCAAAATCATAATTTACTCTCCCAATAATCAATCTTGTTTACCATTATCTATCTCTTACTAATTCTCTAGTTAAACAAGTTGGGGCTTTTGAGAACAAAAAATAATCATTCCAACATATTCCAGTCATTATCACCATGACTGCCCAAACCAGTTTCTCATGAATAAAGTGATGCTTGGGCGTTCTCACGCCCATGAATATCTAAGCAATATTAAGCATGACATATAGTTACGGACTTATTTTCGAAGGGTTACTATTATAATTTTGCTAGGGCGACAAGGTGCACATATTCAATAATCCAAAGAAGGTTTAATATTAATCAAGGCAAACAATGGGCATATATCTAGAAGCTTGAATTAAACATGTATTGTATATAAAATAGCAGCATGCAGTTTGATAATTTTAACCAAAGTAATTTGCAGAAAATGTAGGTTCAACATGATCAAAGTATTGACTCGCCTAGCGCGGTTTACCGCGGTCTTGAGCTCACACAATGGCTTCTTTTGAGCTTCTAGTCTTTATCTTCACCTCGCTCTGGTTCACGCTTGATTCCTCGATTCTTCAGGACTCCAATTTCTAATTACGTGCTAAATGACTGAACACGAATAAAAGCAAATAACTCAAAAGATCTAAATAAATTCGAATAATCTTGATTTAGTTTTATTATGAGTTAATGGCGATTCGAGTGATTTGAGGCAAGGTCGGTGGTAGAATACGAGGACTCGGTCTTTTTATTAATAATCTTTTTTATTATTTTTGTATTTATCAAGGAAGTTTCATGAGTCACGTTAGACTTATGATTTGGTGTACGAGATCAGTGGAGCATTAGGTTGTCGGGCATTTAATATTCAGGGCATATGTGATATATAAACGATGTATACAATCTTTGGCTTACCGAGCTAATTTTATAGTCTGTGTTTATAACATTTTGTGGTATGATATTTCATGTATCCTTGGTTATTCTTAGGCTTAGTCTAATTTGAATCAGGATCTATTTGTATGGGTCCTAGCTTGTTATACCGTGCTCAGCATTATTATTTATTGAATTTAGTGTTACGATTTAACTAATGTTACCATTGGTATTTTGTCTATACTTTAGTTAGTATTAGACTTAGCTTTTATTCTTAATTTAAACTTATTTACCTAGGCCAAGCTTATCATAGAGGGTAATATTTTAATACTGCTATTTAGTTAAACCTACCTCAGGGAAATGGCGGTATGATAAATGTTAAAGCATATGTTTTAATTTCATGCAAGGGTAATCTTTATTTTAAAACCTTGTTGTTATAGTTTTAATACAACATCCAATTTATTTTTCTTAACTTTAACTTGAATGTATTTTTAGTTGAGATCCTTATTAACCTTGGACATTAAGCATAACCATCTTTTACTAATGCCCTGATTAATAATTAATCTTTTAATTTATCTATGCAAACCCCATTAATTATTCATATGTGATAACTACTCGAAGTTTAAATCTTAAACAATCCCATTTATATTCTAATAAATTTTCAGCATCTTTTATTAATATTTTTGGATTTTTACTTGCCTTTTTCCTTCAATGAATGTGCTAGCTCTGAGGGAGGTTTTGGGAGGAGGAATCGAACAATCTTGGCGGGAATCGTCGGAGAGCTCGGTGGCCGGCCGCGGGGAAGAAGGGTGACGCCGGCGGAGGTGGGAGCACTAGAACTCGATTACCTGGAGGGGAATGGAGTGTGGAGTGCGTGGAAGGTGATGGTGGTTTCGGTTGCTCTTATAGTCGACCGGGCGGGGTTGGCAACGGTGGCTGCTCGTGTGGTCGCATCGGGCTGGCGGCGGTAGCAGGCGGCGGTGTCAATGATGACTGGGCGGTGCTGCAAGATCTTGGGGAAGATTTGGCATGACAGCACTTGGCAGGTTGCAGCCTTGCGCCGTGCACGCCGCGTGATGTGACGGGGCGGGGCGACCGATGGGCAAAGCTTCAGCTCTGCCGAAGCGAGGAGGAGGGAGAGATGGGCCGAGCCAGTGTTGGCGCGGAGGCGGGCTGGAGCGGCGGGTGGTCATGACAGCGAGGCAAGAGTGGCGGCGGCGCTGGGCTGAGTAAAGGAGGGTGAGAGACCATGTGGACGTATCCCCATGTTTGTGATGAGTAATTGACGGTTGTATTAGTGAGTTTTGAGTTTGTTTTGGGTATTCTAGGGTTGAGTACCTTTTAGTTATGCTAATATTGATTATGTTATTTCGTGCGGTGCTATGTGACGGTTTGCTAGTCTGTGTGACTACAGGACTTCAGAGCTAGGTCATGGTGAGGCGAGGAGGACCGGGACTAGGCACAGGAGGTGTTGAGGTCCAGACGGTCGGTGATGCCGAAGATGATCGAGGCTGGTGAGGTGGTTGCGAGTTGGGAGACGAGGAACCGGAGCTGGAGCTACCGGTGACGGACACGACGAGCGACAATGAGAGAACCGGGACTAGGCTCAGGGAGGAGTCGGAGGTCCAGACGGTTGGAGGTCGGTTGCGGTCGTGTGCGACGGAAAAGACCAGGACTAGACTCAGGTGACGTGGAGGTCTCGGTCGGTGTCAGGTGGACACGACGGGTAGCGGCGAGTGGATCGGGACTAGGCTCACGGAAGAGTCAGAGGTCCAGACGGTCAAGATGTCAGGTGCGGTCGTGTGCAGCGAAGCGAACCGGACTAGACTCAGGGAGGAGTCGAGGTCCAGACGGTCAAGGTACCGGACGCGGGAAGCTTCCGGAAAGCCGCTTGAGGGGCAAATTCGGGATTTGACTCAAGCTTGAAGTGGGAGGCTGTTTTCCCTCCTAAAATGGGTTGACTTTGACCCATGCCCTATGTGGATGAAAGGCTTGGAGTGGGTATGGTATGCCACTTCTTGATTTTCTATTTGGGGGTGAGGTCATGCCCTCAAAAGAGAGGAGAGGGAGGCAGCAGCAAAGGCAAGCAAGAAGGTAGCTGAGAGTGCTCTGTGTTTGAGCTGTGAGTAGTGGGTGTGTGTGTGTGTGTGTGTGTTTCAGAGGAGAAACACATGTAGTGAAACCCATTTCCAAACTGCGTATGGGGACGTAGTGAGTGGTTGTAATCCTCATGTAAACATTCATCTCTAACCAATATGAGGAACTTCGTATCTGAGATGATTTGATTTTCAACTTAGCTCTTCATGTTTGTGCTTGAGCCTTTCTCGCCTTTAGCTTTTCTTTTGGATTGAAGGAAATATTTTGAGTTGAGAAGCGCAAATTAAGTTCGCTCTGACTGGGATTTGCATCAAAGCCACTTGGCTAAATTATCCCCGAGAGCTTTCTTTAAATCAATGGATTTCTCTTGATTTCATGTTTGCAAGCTTCCTCTGTTTTCCTCCCTCTAGGGTTTGAAGTCAGGGCACCTTGCCCTCTTGTTTTTCTTAGTGGAATCTTAAATTTGTTTTGTGGTTTCTTGCTAAGAGATCACTTCCTTGCTGATTTGAAAGCCCCTTGAGCAAAGAATCAAAGATTCATGAGATATGTCGAATTTTGGCTTTCCTGCTCTCTTCTTTTCACCAAAAACAAGATTTTACATTGTATTTTGGTTTTAGTCTGCAATTTCTTCTCTCCGAGCTCAACTTGTTTTTAGTTTGTTGCCCTATCAAGAGATATGAGAAGCTCGACAAGTAAATTCTCACTTGTTTTTCGCTTGTCAACAAGAAATTTCGTGATCTCGTATTTTGGCAAAATCAATTTCGCAGAAGCTTTCTGCCATGAAAATGGTGTTCGGTCTGATAAGCCTTGATCCGCATCTTGCTTTCGTGTAGCAACCTTTTTCAGTTTACTTGCCTGCTGTTTTCAGCAATCAATCCTTGCCGATTAAATCATGCAATCAGCTTTTTTGGCCACTGCAGTGAACAAAAATCTGCAGCACTTGTTTGCTATCTTTCGTGCTTTCCTCCAGATTGCAGCAGTGTTTTTATTTTTTTTTTGTTTGGCTATTTGGACTGCAGTCCACCTTGTTTAGGTTTTGTTCACTGACCTCACTGCTTTCGGTTAGAACTAAATGGTGCAACAGCTTATGGTGACTAGGTATCCTAATCCCTGTTTTTCGGCTTGGTTGTCTATGTTGAGTTTTCAGCATTCAGTGTTTCGCTCACTTTTCTTCATTCTCTATGAGCTCTCAACCATGGTGATTCGAAGCCTTTTTGGCCAAGTCGGTTTCATCTATTTTGTCAGTCTGATTCTAGTGAGCACTCATTCTTTTTCTTCATAGCTTCGATAGCTATCGGAGAAGAAAAAAATAGTGTGAATACTGGGGCAATTTTTGAAGGCACCATTCACCCCCCTCTGTTGCCATTTCCGATCCTACAATTGGTATCAGAGCCGGTTAGCTCTTCTTGATAGATCTTTAACCGGTCTGTGAGCCATGGCAACGGATAAGTATTCCACCAAGCCCCCGATCTTCGATGGGATCGACTATCCCTTTTCGAAGAGTCAGATGGAGACCTATATTCACGCTCAGGGCTATGCGATTTGGCGTAAGGTCAAAGTTCGCTTTGGTGTTCCTGCCGATTAGAACATCAATACCGGAAACATGGCTGATGTTGAGGCAAATGCTAAGGCAAGGAACATCATCATCCAAGGTTTGAGCCGAAACGAGTTTGATCGCATTTCTCATCTTTCGTCGGCATTTGATATTTGGGAAACCCTCGATGCTTACCATGAGGGCACCACCCAAATAAAAATGGTACGACAGGACCAATTCAAGCGAGATTACAACAAGTTTGAAATGCTTGCTGGAGAGTCCCTTGATGAGTGCTTTGCGAGATTTCATAAAATCTTGAGCAACCTCCGAGCTGTCGGTCTCACATACCTCGACTCAGACAACGCTCGTCAAATGCTTTCGGCCTTGGATTTACGTGTGTGGGAGATGAAGGTGACCACCATCAAGGACACCACGGACCTCTCGACTTTGACTCTTGATGCGTTGTACTCACGCCTCAAGACTCACGATATTGACATTGTCTCTCGCAAGTCGAAGTCACATTCGATGGCGTTGGTCACTGATCCTAGTCCTGCCTCTGGCTCTTCTGCTGACACTCTCTCGGGTTTCTCCTTAGCTGCTCTGTGTGATATTGATGATGAGCATCTAGATCAGCTCTCGGAGACCCAACTAGCCCTTTTAGCCAGAAAATTTTCTCATGCTTACAAGAGGGCTAGAGAGAGAGAGAGGAGGACGAGTGATTTGCTTTGAGTGCGGTGGTCCCAACCACATTCGAGCAAACTGCCCCAAGCTGGAGGGCAAGAATGACGTCGGCGGTTCGAGCAAGAACGTCTACACCGACAAGAACCGCTTCAAGAAGACCGCAAGCAAAGGGAAGAAGTTCCGCAACTTTGGCAAAGCCAAGAAGCTCTTTCATCGCGTCCTCACCGCCTTCGACGACCTCGACCTCAGCGAGGTGGAGGGGTGGAGTGACGACGATGGGAAGGACGAGCAAGATCCCAAGGATGGCGACGACTTCGGCGGCATGTGCTTCATGGCCCTTGAGGGCGAGATCGGCGACGTTAGCAACAGCGAGCTCTACTCCGACTCCGATGAGGTTCGCCGGGCTGGGAAGGGAAAGGTTTGGCTTGTTGACTCCGGTTGTTCTCGTCATATGACCGGAGACTCTCGTTGGTTCTCTTCCTTAGCCCGTGCTTCATGTGATGAGACTATCACCTTTGGAGATGCTTCGTCTGGGCGCATCATCGCGAAAGGTACTGTGCGTGTTAATGATTCTTTTATTTTGAAAGATGTTGCCTTGGTTAGTAAGCTGCAGTATAATTTGCTTTCGGTCTCTCAGCTTACCGATGACGGTTATGAGGTGAGCTTCAAGAAAAACAATTGCAAAATTCTTGACTCTTCGGGTAGTCTAGTTTGCGGGATTTCTCATTATGGGAGGATCTTTCGTGTTGATTTTGTTGAGTCTTCTGGTGATCCTCTCAGGTGTTTAATTGCTTCTGAGTCCCGTGACCTTACCTTCTGGTATAGGAGACTTGGTCATATTGGATTTGACCATTTGACCCGAGTTAGCGGCCACGATCTCATTCGTGGTCTGCCGAAACTCAAGATGGTTAAAGATCTAGTTTGTGCTCCATGCCGGCACGGCAAGATGGTTGCCACTTCTCATCCTCCGGTCACAGTGACTATGACCGATGCACCAAAACAGTTGCTCTATATGGACACAGTTGGACCAGCTCGAGTGCAGTCAGCAAGAGGGAAGTGGTATGTTCTTGTCATAGTCGATGACTTTTCGAGGTACTCTTGGGTGTTTTTCTTAGCCTCGAAGGATGAGACATTTACCCATTTTCGGGGTTTGTTTAGTAAGCTTTCTATTGAGCTCCCGGGTGCCTTACAAGCGATCCGCAGTGACAATGGCACGGAGTCCAAGAATTCCTACTTTGAGAGGTTTTGCGGTGAGACCGGTGTAGAGCACCAGTTCTCTTCTCCATACGTCCCTCAACAGAATGGCGTTGTGGAGAGGAAGAACCGTACCACTTTACACTCTACAGAGGTTGTACAACTTTACCCACAAGAGATAAGTCATATTAATAGTCAACACGCTTCCTTTGGCATGAGACCCAGATAAAATATCATAAAGCTTTTACCTTACTCTAGTCTAGCCAGACACCACCCGCTGAGGTTTCACCGCTGAAGGGTTAAATCCACCAGACATGAAGCCCCTCTTCGCCATATGAGTACAAGAATCCACATCCTCACCGTGAATAACCAAGAATCTCGGCACCCACTTTCCATCGGTGGTACCTAAACTAGTCTATCATAAGTTAATCAGCTAGGTCGTACCCATATAGACTTGTGGTTGTACGGTAGTGCTCAGTTTGGACAAACACAAGCGTCGGTCCTTAATTGACTAGGGCGGAACATACATTTTACAAGTTCTCGTGCTAACCGCACCAATCTAATCCAACCATCCACCCTGGTCCAAATCCAATTTTCACATTTTATTTTATTTTAAAAGAACTGTGGCGACACCAATCACCACTGATTTCTGAACAAAAATTTAGTTCCACAAAATATGATTTCCCATTCCAAGGTTACCAAATGTTATATAGCATGACTAGGCATTTTACTACCGTTACAACATTTACCAAAGTTTTATAATAATCTCATTATTGAGACAAAGGAAATCCTAGGGTGTCAAAGGTACAAGGTTGTCAATGTCAGATGAGGGTATAACAATTATCAGTTTAACTATTATCTCTAAAACAGAAATTAACATTTTATGTAACATAGCAATGCATTAAATTTAAAATAATCAAAACCTTTCACAAACATAGGTTCAAGATGTTCAAAGGAGACTTACCTTCTTGTGCGGTGTCTTGACTTTCTTGCTGCGGGTCGACAAATTCTTCGGCGACATCGGGTTCTACGCGCGGACAAATGAACAAATAAATACAAATGAACAAATAAATACAAATAAAATCACAAAAATATATAATATATACTGGAAGAAAGGTTAATATTTTAGATGAATTTAGGAGAAAGAATCAACAGATTCGGCGATCGAATGAAGGAGAACAGATATCTGGAAGTTTTAGATATCACATGAAATGATAACAAAATCCGAGAATTACTTTTTGAACAGTACGGTGCCAGTTGGTTGCGAGGTGGTGGCGAACGGACAGAATGAAACCTCGGCGACAAGGCGAATGTGGTGACGTGGGTACGGCATCGAGGAACGACGGCAATCACTGGCGGTCAGGGAAAAACGACAGCGACAACGTGGTAGCGACATCGACAGGTTAGAAAGACATAGTACTGGGTATGCAATGTGAAGATGTAGGGTGAGCACAGGGTAGAACACGACATGGTGAAGCTAAGAAAATTTTTGGCTAGGCTGAAGATACAACGGAGACGATACAATCGACGTTTGATCGACGACGGTAGGGAAAAAGGAAAAACTTGATATCTTGGTGCTTGGTGAGGCGAATCTAAAACTATTTGAAAGGTAGCTACCTGGGATGGTTTGGCACAATATGATGTGGATAGATTGGAGAAACACCACCGGACAGATGGGGACATGAGATGCCATTGGCGGCCATGGTGAGGTGTCGAAGGCGAAAATTTGTGGATGCTTTTTGGGGAAAAGGAAGTGAGCACGGTGTAGAATGCGGCGAGGCAAGTCTAAGAAAAATTACGGCACAGGCTAAAACTCAACAGAGACGACGAATCGATGTCGGGAGTCAAAAACGACTATTTTCGCGGAAAGTTCAATTTCGGACAATTGGCTCTACGAAAAATTAAATAAAAATGGTAGATAAATTGCTTGGAGGCTAGGGCACGATATGATGCGAACAAAAATCAAAGCGCTTACCGAAAAAGTGGTGTATCTTGCCAAGGCACGGTTTCGATGCTGCTCGACCAGGTCGTCGAGGACTCGGGGAGTCTTCGAGTGATGGCGATAGAAGCATGGCGTAGAACGCGTCGAGGCGAACTCAATGGTACAGACGGCTCGGCCAAAGAACATCGGATGGTGGCGGAACATGGCTTGGAATATTCCCGCAAATTGGATGCATGAAATTAGGGGCTAAGGCTAGGAATGGAAAGCTCTTGATGAGAGGATTTGAATGCACTTAATTTCACAAAAATCCGTTGAGAAAATCACGGGAATCAAAGTTTAAAAAAACAAGTCATGGCAAGCGCGTGCGTCCGCGTCGCTCGGTTGGGTCTGGAAGATGAACAGTGCGCGGGGGCACTGTTCACTCTCTCTCCTTTTTTTGGAAATTTTAAAATTGAGCTCAGACAAAATCCGAAAAATCTAAGAAAATTTCAGAAAATTCCTTGAGACCCAAGGAACTCAAATAAAATATTTAGCAAATGTTAATGTTTAATTTAATCTTATTAAATGAAAATTACAATTAAGCTTTAGTTTAATCCAAATAAATTTGAAAATTCCAAAAATTTTAAAATAGGATATAAATGGATACATTAGAATTTTAGATGAATTTAGAAATTTGAATGGGCTCAATCGGAAGATAACGAGCTCTCGGAATTTTGAAAAGAGAGAAAAGAATAAACCGATTTTCTGGAATTATTTTTGAACTGAAAAATCAAACTATGACGTCATCAAGGGAAATGATTTTCAAATGAATTATTTTTCTATGGAAAAGGAATTTGTCACGTCATCAAGGAAAATGATTTTTAGATGAATTATTTTGATTTTCTGGCCGAATTATTTTTGTGAATGAAAAGGATTTTATTACTCTAATAAGTGGGACCGGTTTATCAGTGAAAGAGAAGAGAGAGAGGAAAGAGCGGACGGTCGGATGAGTGATGCGGCGCAAGGAGGAAATCGGGACCGTCGGATAGAGAGCGGATTGTGTTAGGTGAAGATGAGCATGCGAGATTAGATCGGGCATGGAGGATTAAATTTGATTTAGATTTTCAGAAAACACCAGAAAATTCAATAAAGCTCAAAAAAAATAAATAGATTTTAAAACACTAGAAAAACTCAGAACACCAAATAAATCCAAATAATTAATTTGAATTAGGATTTTTATAAAAATCAAAATATCATTTTATTTAATAATATTTTTTAAGTTTTTACTTTAAATTACTTTTCAAATCCAACTTTCTAAAAGCAGAAAATTAGGGCAAACAAAATTCAAATTTCACACAAACAAAACTCTTATTTTTATTTTAAACTAAATTAAATTAATTTTATATTTTAAATTAAATTTCAGAAACTTCAGATTTCAAATTGTCTTTGTCGTTCGAGACGGTCTAACTAGTTGATACCGTCATCATGGGGCGGCCTTCGGACCGTCCATGGACTTTTAGGAAAATAAGTACCAAACACTTATGTTGGCTTGTTTGGGGATGAGTTTACACTAGAAGCGCAGATGGCTTGGAGAACATTAGGAGTCGATGGTAATGAATGGGGACTAGGCTAGGGAGCTAAGATTGAGCGGTCATGTAAGTTTGGGTGAGGTTTCATGACTCAATCAGGAAGCACAAAAAAGACAAGGATCGTAAAGAGGCGAGATGGTACATGTGATGCACCAAGTGATGAGGTCGATGTACGTAGCGACATTTTTGGGGAGACCAAATGCGTAAAGACGTGACGACTAGTCATCGGGCACTACGGGCTATGTGTCAAAACATGCGAGGAGATTTGAAGTAAAGGTGAAGACGGAGTCAAGGGAAGGTGACCGGAAGCTTTGTTGGGGGTATTTTGGTAATTGGCTAAATATTGGGTTGGTGCCTTGATCAAAACTGCGGTGTGGAAAGGCGCAAAGGAGAAGTGATTTAGGTCAATGAGAGCTGAATTACTAAGTGGATCAATTGCTAATGGTTTAGCGGGTTGAAGTCTTCTAACGCTTTGATAAGTGTGCATGAATGTGTAAAATCCGTGTTAGTGGGGTTAAAAGGTTCCCCTATGGGCTTAATGGGTTAAGAGCTTATTTCTGGTTATTAAAGGGACGAATACGAGGTGTTAGATTCAAGCATTCCAGGGTTTAGATTTTTGTTCTGCCACCTTATCTTCTTTCTGTGATTGTGAGAGAGAACTTGAGAGAGAAAAGCGTGGTGTTGTGGCTGCACCTTTGTAATTATCCATGAGTATATAAATTTCATCATCTACTGGAAAATAGATCAAAGATTTATCTCAATCATATTCTTGTTTGCATTCTTACTTGGATTTACTTGTTCTTGAGCTAAATTTGTGATTTCGTATTCATTGGAGTTCTAGCCCTAACTCTTGTATAAATTACATTGCTAAGACATGTGAGAATAGATCTAAAAGACCTCATGTCTTAGATCCTCATGAGCAAGAAGTAATTTGAGGCTTAGGGTTTTTGTGTTCTCGTGACTTAGATTTTGACTCTCTCTTCATTTCAGTGAACCTAAGCCTATGAATCTTTTGATTCTTGATTGGTTTAGGTTCCTAATGTCTTAAATAAGTCTAGTGCAAAACTTAGAAGTGTTTGGATGAGAATTGAGCAAGTTTTTGATATTTGAGTATTATCTCGAGAGGCTTTCAGTCTGGGAACAAATGGACCGGTCAGACTGGCCCTGAACTTGTGGTTCGACTGGCCTCAGTTGTCATACCGCTATTAGCCCTGCGGTTAGACTGACCCTTCTATGGTGGTCTGACCGACTTTATGCTGAAGGTTACTGATTTTGTTGGCTTAAGTCCCTAGCTTTGTTTTATAAAGTATAGTTGGTACAATCTAAACTTGGTGACTCTCATAGTCACTTGAGTAAAGATTTTTAATGTCGTAGGGGGAAATGTTTGAACAATTATTCATCCCTTTAATTACCGGCATCGGTCATACGGTTTATATGTTTATTGTTCAGTAGATTGTTCATTTATTTTCATTGTACGTGGCGACACCCTACAAGTCTACATCTTTGCAAAGCAAGTCATTCAGATCAATTCAATATTAATCTAAAAAAATGACCAATTCGATAGCTTCTAGCTTCTTAATTTCGTCTTTTTCTGACTTTTTGGATTTTTTTTTGTCTTTTCTTTTTCCCGTATTCCTTTGCATTGTCCATGATGATATAACCTATTTTTTAATTTAATTGTGCTGAAAAAGATACTATCAGCTACAACACAAAAAAATCCTAACAATACCAAATAAGTTATAAGCTCGAGACTTATAAGTCGAATGACCATGTAAGTCCATTTTGAATGGGACTAGGGCTCCTCTTCAATCTTTTCTGCGTTACGTTTTTAGTAGTTTTTTTGGTACTGTGCATGAAGGGTGATTATAAGTTATGCCTGTTCTTTTCATTTCTTTTTTGTTTTCTGCCTCTTTGATTCTTCTTCTCTATGTTGTACTTGCTGCATCATGATGACCTGTATATGTTGATCTGGGATATGATTAAGGTACACTATCAAGATCAATCATACCGCCACAACGAATGTCTTGTTGAGTACAAATCAAGCAACAAATGATCAAATCAAGAATCAAGCTCTTCTTGAGTGGAGGGAAAAATCCAAATGTGATCAACCGCCATGATCAAGAAAAGTTGAAGCAATAATTTGTCCATGCAAGCTATAGACCATGAGAACACTCATTCGTATATGTACGAAGGATTTAAGAGTAAGCCCTGCGTATTTGGACGCTTGATAATGATGTAGTCTACATGCATGGAAATTTGACCTCGTAATGCACTATATTCTTGAAAGCTCCAGAGAGAAAGAAAACTCCTCTTTTCCATGTTTGGATTTGTAACATATTTGTTCACTGCCATTTTCCTACTGTTTCTGTTCATTTCAACTTTGAGAAGTGAGAACTTTTGGAACAAATTATATGCATGCCGACTAATTTGCAATTACAAATAATTTCGACTCCAATAGAAAGATGGAGCTCCCATCTTGTCTGTTTGGAACAACATCTAGAATCGTCCTTGGAACAGGGTTTGCTTCTAAACAATATTGCAAGAGCGTACCTTGTGCCGGATGATCTACAGTGGGTTATAAGCCGAACACCACAATTTGGCAAAAGAAACTAATGGCCTACTCATATTGGTCTCTACTTAGAGAAGCCGAAAGCTAATACGAACACATGTCTTCTTGAAGCAGTTTCCCTACTCATCTAGCTCCGAGGATAAGATATAGGTCACGGACACATCACGCACTCCACTACTCTAACTCCCGTCTTATACACGCATCTCTTCCTCATTTTTCCCATCGCTCACCCTCTTCTTCTAAAAGTCATTTCTTTCAGCCACTACTATTCATTTTCAACCAAAATCTATAAGTCATACCTAATATAAATAGGCCATAAGTGGTCTAAAAGCTGTTTTTGGCTTTTCTATGGTAACCAGCTTTCAAATGGGGTGACCCGTCAAAGCGAGATCTACAAGTTGATTGTAGTGTACACTGTAACAACTTCATTTATATCGGTCAAATCTGTAAGCGAGTTTTTATTACGCTTTACTTCTCTCACGAACAATCCAAAAGGCATAAACTACAAGTCGAACAGACCCATATGCCTACCAACACCATATCTCGTTGCAACTGTATAAGAGTTGTACTATAGGATGGAAGTTGGAAACTGCACCTTAAGCCTTCCTTAGATATGCTCTAAACGACATAGTAAGTCATGTTTTTTTGACTTCTTCTGTTTTTAGCTGTAATTATACTGTAACGACTGTTAATTCGTTCTAAGTTGAAAAACGAAAAATAGTAAAAAACTAAAATTAAATTTTTTTAGACAATACAAAGAAATAGAAAAAGAAAAAGAAAACTAAATAAATAAAGAAAGCAAAAAATAAAAATAGTAAAATTAAGAAGCTGACGCCGTTTTAGAAAACTGAAACCCTCTAGACCTGCCATATTGTGCTGATTGGCCGACTCTACCCATGTTGCTGGCCTAGCTAGCCTGCTACCCCTATGTGGTTTGTGGGCTAGCCTGTTATTTCCTTTTTCTTTTTGCTAAATTTATTTTAATGAATCTTTCCCGAAAAAAAATCCCAAAAAGAGAAGTTCTTGGCCACCTCACGTGCAGCCATCCCTACCTCGATACGGTTAACAGTACTTACCAAAAAAGCAAAAAAATCCCACAAAAAGCGATAAAATCCTTTTTAATTAAATTCTCCCAGCGCCGTCTCCTCCTGGCTTGGCTTCTCGCCCACTGCCTCCTCGAATCCCTCCAAATCCAGTCTCTCCGAACCCTAGGAAGCCACCATTAGGGTTAGGTTCCTCCTCCCCACCCGCGTCGGAGGCGGCGCGGCCATGGCCCACGGCGGCGGCGGGAGGGCGAAGGTGACGCCGAACCTGGCGATGGACGAGGAGGGCACGCGGATGCTCAACCTCACCGTGCTCCAGCGCCTCGACCCCGCCGTCGAGGACATCCTCATCACCGCCGCGCACGTCACGCTCTACGACTTCGATACCGACCTCAACCAGTGGGTGGGTGTTAGGTGCCCGCCTGCGTCCAATCCGGTTGGGCCTCGCTTCCGGGTCGATTGGGTCTGATTTGTTATTTTTTAAATCTGCAGAGTCGTAAGGACGTGGAGGGGTCGCTCTTCGTCGTCAAGAGGTTCGTTCCCGTGCCTAATGCGGTGGATTTGATGCCGTTGTTGCGGTTGGATTGTGCGGATTTTGTCTTTGGCTTATCACCCACTCAGTCAGATGTTAGGCATTTGAATAGAAAGACGAATGCAGTTTCATGGTGATTTGCTTGTTATAGTGAGAGATGCGGTGCGTTGTAGAATTATGCAGTGGGTAACGTGGGTTTGGTTTGTTCGGTCGAGGATTTCGTTTTTTTATTTTCGCCCAGAATTTCTAGAACTATTTCTTTACGTGTTGTTGAATAACAGCATTGAATTGGCCTTTGCAATTTTATAATCGTCAAGATCTTTCTTTTATTGCTATTTTAAAAACTCTTAAATATATAGGGTGGTTGGTGATTTAGTCTCCTAAAATATAAATCTGATCTCTTTGATGGCAACTTTAGTGCAATTGTGCAGTGGATTATTTCTATCTGTTGTCTAGATGCAGGGCAGGGCATATGCTGTTTGCTGTTGTAAATATTGTTCTGGTCCGATGGTTGTGCTGCTTTTGGAGCAATACATGCCTGGGAGTTGTTTGTTCGAGATATCAAATTTGTATTTTAGGGCCTGTTTGGAAAGGGGGGATTTGGATCCAAATCCTTAGGATTTATTTCAAATTTGAACTAAATCCTAAAAATTCCTAGAGCAATCCCCCTCTTCCAAACATGCCCTTAATGGTTACCAAGTAATGCTAATTTAGAATTTACAAAGTTGCCAGCAAAAGAAAGAGAACTCCAACAGGGGAAATTACTATTGTGCAACTGCAATGGTACCAAATTCTCAACATTTACAGATCCTGGCATTGGTTTGTTGGCATATTTCTCTATATATTCAGATGTCCTGTCTTATTCTTCAGATAATGCAAATGCGTTGGGTTTAGGAGTAATGAATTGTATTTGCTGGTTGTGTTGAATACAATTGTATTCTGCAATGACAAGTGTATATTTCTTGCAGGAGCGCTCAGCCAGATTCCAATTTGTTGTCATGAATCGTCGAAATACATGTATTTTTGCACGTAACTTTCTTGTGTTCTTAAGAGCTTTAACGGAGTTCTTATAATTGGCTATGTTTAACGAGAGAAAATCCTGTGAGACCTCCTCACCTTTAGACCCTGGTTGGAGTGTTGGACCATCTCAATCTCATGAGACATCGTAGAATAAATCGATCACCTGTTTATATCTAATGCTATATGCGACATGTCATGATTTAAAAGATGGTCCAAGCAAGGGTCCTAAGGTGAGGAGGTCCCATAGGATTTTTCCCCCATGTTTAACCTTCGCAAAACTTACGCTTGACAGCTTGAGAATATTCCTATCACTTGTAACACATGATGATTGTTATCAGTCTGACAGTTGGAAACTTGGGGTAGCCTGTTTCTGAACTATTATTCAGTGACAATAGTTAACTAAAATGCTATCTGGTCCCTGATTCCCTCCATTACAAAATATTTGAAATTTTAGAAAAAAACTTCATTTTACAAACTACATGAACTTTTAGGTTTTCAAGGGGAATCAAACATATTTCTTCTTTTCCTACATGAACTTGTAGAGAAAGGAGCATCGATAGTTTTATTTGGCAAAGTAATAGATGGTAAATTGGTAATATTTTACTTCACTTATTTTCTATCGTTTTATCATTATGTTACTATCCAAAAGACCTTTACGCTTTTTTTTTTTCAAATTGAGGTTCACAGTTTGGTACTCCACACTTGGCATACTTATATTGGTGAAACAAAAACTTAGCTTTATCTGTGGAAAATTCTAGTTTGACTTCTTTGGTTTTAGAAACCAAGCAACATGTGTTACTTATGATGTGTCTTGAAAGTGAGGAGTGAATCCTATATTATGCTATTTGTTAGCATGGATGTATGTATTGTATGGCTTGACAGTGAATCAGTCACAATTCAATTATGGTATGTATGTATGCATGCATGCTAGCTTATTGAGGCAAAAATAAGCTTATAGATCAAACCTGGTAGGCTAGTTCAAGTTTTGTTTTGTTTTGATGATCTCAAATTCGATTTTGAGGAGCTTATTATTTGTTTGTCTTACATGTCACAATCATCTGCTATCTTTATGTTCCAAGTATTGCTTTCTTAGTTTTTGGTTGCCTTCCTCTTGTTAACAGATAATCTAGTTGAAGATCTGTTGGGAGATTTTGAATACCAGCTTCAAGTTCCCTATATAATGTACCGCAATGCTGCACAAGAAGTTATTGGCATTTGGTTTTATAACTCCCAGGAATGTGAAGAAGTTGCAAATCTTTTTAGCAGGTAGCTTTGCATGAATAATACTCTCTTTTTTGTCATAGATATGTTCATTTCGTATATCTTACTTTGTCATGATTTGGATTAAGCTCAGGCAATCTGATCAAGATATTAAGATATTTGGGTCTTTAGATATTCCATGAAATGATTTTAAATCTGAAAGAGCAACTGTTTTTGGGTGATGTGTATGTAAAGTTAGATCAAGATATATTATTCTTCCAGTCACCCTTTTCTGACCAATTTCAATTTGCTGATAAAATGAAGAGACTTCATGTTCTTTGTTCGTCGGTACTAACATGACAACACTGTTATACAAATGAATCTTTTTTCTAGATTTCTTTGGCATCTATTGTAATTTACTTTGGCTTATGATGTTTAATTTTACATGCCAAATAGATTAGGGGCCAGTTTGCAGTTGCGGTGCTGCATTATGGAATCTAGGTAGTTATGGAAATCTTTACTAACTACCGTAAGATTTTGCTATTTTGGCTCCAAAAGTAAAAGATGCTTTCAAGCTTTAACTAACTGTTATACCCTAAAGTAGAAAGAAGTGCTTTTGCAAAAGCCACTGCAATGCCAACTTGACAATGGCTGAGTTCTTTTCGCTTATGCCTTATAGCTTCCTCAAACAAACAAGCGGACGGTTTCTCCACCGATGTTTTGAAATGGTTTATCGGGACAGCAATTTTGAAACAGACATATCGGCATTTGGTTCATTCGCTGGCGCGCCGCACTAAGGGCAAAACTATAAGTCATTAGGTGCAGCCGAAAAGAAAGTTAATTTGATAGTACTATATAATTACAAGCGTGGGGTTATCTTGCATAGTACTATATAATTACAAGCGTGGGGTTACATTTAGAAAGTTAAATTTAGTTGCTTTAACAATGATAAATCAAAATTATGGATGATACGCCAGAAAATAGAAAATGTTTCCTCTTACTCTCTTAGTGTGCTATTCAACATTTCATTGTCAATTTGATAGTACATTCATGTCTCTGATGTGTCAATGGAAGAAGCGTCAAGGTAGCGTGGGTGTTCATTAAGAGTCGGGCTGGGGACACACCAGTTTGTTTCACTTAGAACATCTTAACCAGATCTATGTCTGTAGTATTGATTATGTGGTGCTGCAGTTATCTTTAATTCGTTCAAAGTTGTTTGACTAAATATAGTAAATGCCGCAAAAATGAATCTCCATATGAGATAAAATTAGTTCTTATCTGTATCCATATTTTTTGAGAGAACTTTTGGATATCAAAACTTTTTAATGATTTAAATTTGATTGTCTGTATTCATCTAAATGTAACCCTTGCCCATTTGCTCACTTTCAGGAGTATATTTTTTTATTTACATCTACTGACCTGTCTTGCAAAAATGCAACTGTTCATTGTCTACAAGGCAGGGAAAAACAATTACGTCAAAGTTTAGATGATACGAAAATTGCATTGGAAGCCCTTATCTTGTAGCAAATAAGCATAGCACCACTTAAGTCCTTAAACTTGAAAATTAACTTGGTAGGCAACTTGTGAGTGTCATTTAGGTTCCCAAACTCACTTAGATCACTATGGGTCCTTAATTAGCCAAAACTATGAAAATGGCAGTAGAGTGAAGGTGTGTGTGATGTACTCTAGTACATCGGTAGGGTAAACATTCATCGGAGGAGGTCGATGACGACCACTTGAAGTAGAACGAAGCTAGATGAAGGAGTGTATTGATTCGGGGAGGAATATATCTAGGATAGCCGATCAAGGAAAAGACCACAATTGGACCTTAGGGACTTGGAGACTTTTTGTTCACTCGTCTTTGCTTTTTTTTGAGACCTTCATTGTCATGAGCTTGGTTTAGTGAACATAAGTGGTAACAGTGGAAGACGGGAGGCCTTGTCCGTCGACCCTTGCGGCGGCTAGGAGGTGCCGTCTTGATGAAGTTGGCGAGTTCAGAAGAAGATAGAGCGCTGGAAACAGAGGCAAAAGATCAGAAAGGAGATGGCAAGAAGATTAATTCTATTATTTCCCTCTCCAATTACAAGCACTAGTCCTTTTATAGCGGACAATCCAGAACAACCATGATAGGAAGTATTATAACAATACTCGGTAGCCATTGCAACCACTGGTGTGGACGATCATCAGCAAGGCACCTTAAGTACATAGCAATTACTTTATTGACCTCCTCTGACTGTTCGTCCGATTAAGGATGAAAAGCTGTGCTCCTATTGATTTAAATTCTAGCTAGTCCAAATAAATCCCGGTCACTTATAATTGAATTAGGTAAGCCGTGCAAACGAACGATAGAACCAAAGAACACCCGGGCAACTGACGTAGTTGTGTATGGATGTGCTAAAGGAATAAAATGCGCATACTTAGAGAATCGATCGACCACAGTGAGTATGACTGATTTACCATTAACTCGTGGAAAGCCCTCAATGAAATCCATTGCAATATCCTGCAATATGTGTGTTGGAACCGGTAGTGGTTGCAAAAGCCCTGTCGGGTGTAAATGAGTGGACTTGTTGCACTGACAAATCTGGCATGATTGAACAAAGTCCTGAACCATTCGACGAGCATTCGGCACTTGGAAGTCAGCACGTAAACGATGTAAAGTTTTTTGAATCCCTCCCCGGCTAGTTGTATGCGCAGCCGTCAAGATAGCCACCACTCTCCTCCCATCTCGGATCCTCACCCTCTCCCTCCTCCCTCTCTAACTCCCCTCTCCCATTGAACTGAAGACCACGCGTTCGACGAGATAGCCACCAACGCGCGGATCTACAACGTGCTCGTCCGCTCCCTCATCTGCATCGCCATGGATGGATTCAACAGCATCGCCTTCGCCTACGGCCAAACCAGCAGCAGCAAGACCTTCACCATGAACGGCTCCGGCGACCACCCCAGAATCATTGCACATGCCTTCCACAACGTCTTCGACACCGCGCGAGAGGTAATTAATTGGTCTCCAATGCCCAAATACGACGACACTTTGTTAGACTATACATAGGTTTCTTTTAGTCGAATCATTGGTTTGATTTCAGCCTCGGGGCAAGCCGCGGACCGGAGTTCTTGATTAGAGTGTCGTACATGGTGATTTACAATAAGGAGATCAATGACCTCCTGACGCCCAGGAGCCAGAAGCTGCCGATTCACGAGAGCTTGAATGTAAGTGCAAGAAATGATCCAAATTTTCTTCAGGTTACAAAAAAATGTTATGTAAGAATTTGTGTTCTTGTGGCTACAACACGATGTGTATGTGGTGGCGGCCCGGGAGGAGATTGTGAACAACGCCGAGCAAGTGTTTGAGCTCCTCGAGCTTGGAGAAGGCACCATTTCTATCCATGTACTATTTTACTTGTGCGAGTACTTGTCTTCATTTTTCACTAATGTAGACGCTTCCCTTTTTATTTGCAGCAAATAGGCATTTTGGGGAGACAAACATGAATGTGTGGAGCAGCCGGTCCAATACTATTTTCAGGATGGTATATAATTCTGAATCCACAAGTGATTGCAGCTCTTTCGAGACCATTTACATAGAGTGAAAGTGATGATGAAATTGTGGATTTTGTCGTTCTATCAGTCTTAGGTCATCAAAAGCAGTGCTAAGGACCAAATGGAATCAAGATGCTATCCGTGTATTTGTCTTGGTATGTGCTGCTCACTCAATGCCCGTGTATGAAGTAAAAGAAAATGTGTCAAGAATGTTGTGATTGACATAGTTTCTTTACATGTAGAACTTGGTGGATTTAAGCGGGTCGAAAGAATTACCAAGGCAGGAGCTGGAGGGAGCATCTCAAGGAGGGTATTAACAAAAGCTTGATGGTTCATGGAAATGTCATCAATAAGTTGAGTGAGAATGGAAAACAAAGGTATGTCTATGGAGTATTACATGGATTCTTTCTCATGTGCCTCTCAAATGTGTAACTTTCTCTAACTAAATTGCACCAATCTTTGACAGTTAATATGAAATGAGATTAGTCCCATAATTTTATACAATAACAAAAATACATACAACAAGGTGCGTGCAATAGCTCTAATATATTATAAAGTAGTTATCCCAAGTTCCCAGGAATGGTAAACTGCTAGGAAGGTTACTGTTTTAGTTTAGAACATGGATACAATTGGCATGCACCAATTTTCAAGCAAATCAAACATATGGTTTATTTATATTTTGTTTTCGTTGCTCCTGTTACTACCTTGTAGTGGTCAATCCATTATCCAATGAATATGGCAATCGGTTCTTGAAGCTTTCTTTTCCACTTTTCAAGAATTTCAATCATGATAGTGTCCCGAGCGAAAAGAAGTTAATGCTTATCCAAGGAAAGAAATATCTCGTAATATCGTGTACTATTCTATTGCAATCATCTTGCTTTATTATATTTTTCAATGAGCCTATTGTTGTGTTGATTTGGCTGATTTAATGTGCCAAGAATATAACACTCGGATGCTCTTGGGTTTTGTCACCTATGGAATCATTGTTGTATCTGAATGAAAAGATTACTACCTTATGGAAGGGAAGAAGAATCTCATATTACTTCTTTTGCTCTACTTATATAATGACACGAAACATTGTAAGATCCATGATTTGCATTGCTTGAGATTTTGAGGTACTGGTTAATTATTGTGAATTTGTGATGCAGAGGGCACATTCCCTATTGTTATAGCAAGTTAACTCGCATTCTACAATCTGCACTTGGAGGTAATGCAAAGACATCAATCATTTGCCTTGTTGTACCTAAATAGGTATGCTCTAGATATTTTTACATTTGTTGCATTCGATGTAAATCGTATTGTATTAATCCTTCCTACGCTTACTCTGCTTTCATTGTTGTTGCGTCTTCTAAAAATTAACTTCTGATTCACATTGAGAAAACTAGAGCAACACAATGACATGCATAAGGTGTGTAAAGACTAAGGTCTGTTTGGTTCACAGTGATACGCTGGCGGCAGTACACAAGTTCCAGACAAAAGTGGAAGTGGAGTCCGGGCGCCGTTTGCGTGTGCTTCGCACTGACCACGGGGGAGAATTCACCTCAGTGGAGTTCGAAGAATACTGTGCGGAATGGGGAATCCAGCGGCAACATTTAGCGCCTTACACCCCACAATGTAACGGGTGGTCGAGCAGCGGAATCGGTCCGTGGTCACCATGGCACGAGTCTGTTGAAGGGCCGCAACCGCACCTTTATTCGGGAGAGGCAGTGGCTACTGTCGTCTTTCTATTGAACCGGGCGCCCACAAAGAGTGTCGACGGTGCGACGCCATTCGAAGCTCGGCACGGGCGCAAGCCGGACGTGCAATTCCTACGCACATTCGGGTGTGTGGCTTATGTCAAGACGACAAAGCCCCATCTGAAAAAGCTGGAGGACAGGGGCACGCCAGCTGTTTTCATTGGCTACGAACCCGCGCCAAGGCGTGGCGTTTATGATCCGGTGGCGCGACGTGTTATAGTGTCCCGTGATGTGGTGTTCGATGAACACGCATCCTGGGATTGGAGCAAGGAGAAGGACGAGAGCTTGACGGGCAACACTACGTTCACCGTCGAGTATCTCACGGAGGATAACTGAAGGTGATGAGACTGCACCAGTTCCCGGCGTCCAAGAGGAGGGAGTAAGCCCAGCGTCAGCGGCTACTTCACTTGTACCAAGCCCATCAACACAGTCTTTACACGAGTTCGTGTCGCCACCAACAAATGCTGCTGAATACCTCGACGTCGACAACGATGTCACGCCGCGGTATTGCGCCATCGACAACATCCTCGGCCCGGCCACTCCTCCTGGTTTCGCGCCACGAAATCTCGACGCCGAGCTCCACCTGCAGATTGAGGAAGAGCCAACATCCTTCGCCGAGGCTGAGCTGCATCAGTCATGGGAGAGCCATGATCGAGGAGATGGACTCCATCGAGAACAACCAAACATGGCGACTTGTGACCCTGCCGCCTGGCCATCGGCCAATCGGGCTGAAGTGGGTCTACAAGGTGAAGAACAACGCCGGTGAGGTGGTCAAGCACAAGGCGAGGCTGGTTGCGAAGGGCTACGTACAACAGCATGGCGTGGACTACGACGAAGTGTTCGCGCTGGTGGCACGCATCGAGCTCGTGCGACTGTTGCTTGCGCTTGCCGCCCAGGAGGGGTGGCCAGTACATCATATGGACGTAAAGTCCGCTTTTCTCAACGGGGAGCTGCGCGAGGTCTACGTCACCCAGCCTCCCGGATTCGTCATCGATGGACAAGAAGAGAAGGTGCTACGCCTAGATAAGGCTCTCTACGGACTCCGTCAAGCACCGCGAGCGTGGAATGCTAAGCTTCCGGCTACGCCGAGCTAGGCTGCGTGCGAGCACGCGGTCTATGCTCGCGGGCACGGTACATCTCGACTCCTGGTGGGCGTCTACGTTGACGATCTCATCATCACCGGGAACGATGACAACGAGATCGAGAAATTCAAGCAAGAGATGCGAACCAAGTTCAAGATGAGTGATCTTGGGTTGCTCTGTTTTACTTGGCATTGAGGTGGAGCGGTGGAAGTAATTGGAATCATCCTCTCCCGGTGCCTCACGTATGCACGAAAAATCCTCGACAGGGTGGGCATGATTGGGTGTTATTCGAGCCACACCCCAATGGAGCCTCGCCTCAAACTTACCAAGGGGAGCACCGCGCCACCGGTGGACGCCACTGAGTATCGTGGGATCGTCGGGTGCCTCAGATACCTTGTGCACACGAGACCCGACATCGTGTTCGCCGTCGGCTATGTTAGCAGGTTCATGGAGAACCCCACCATCGAGCATCTTAACGCGGTGAGGCGGATACTGCGCTACATCACGGGCACCATTGACTATGGCTGCCACTACAGAAGGACGGGAGCGGATGTGAAGCTAGTCGGGTACAGCGACGCCGACATGGCAGGCGACCTCGACACCCGCAAAAGCACTTCCGACGTTTTGTTCTTCCTTGGCTCCTGCCTGGTGAGCTGGCAGTCGAGAAGCAGAAGGTTGTCGCGTTATCGTGCTGTGAAGCAGAATACATCGCGGCAACGACAGCGGCTTGCCAAGGCATATGGTTGGCGCAGCTCCTTTCTGAACTGAAGAGTGAGCAGCGACGGCCTTTACACTAAAGATGGACAGCCAATCGGCAATTGCTCTCAGTAAGAATCCTGTTTTCCATGATAGAAACAAGCACATAGATACTAAGTTTCATTTTATTCGTGAGTGCATTGGAAACGGGAGAATGGATGTTGAGCACGTCAGTACTGAGGAGCAGCTCGCCGACATCCTGACAAAGCCACTCGGACGCGATCGGTTCTGTGAGCTACGTGTTCAACTTGGAGTTGTCAAGGTTGGAAAGGAACATCAAGTTTAGGGGTGAAATGTTAATATCTTTTGTAAACTTGTGTTATTGCTCACTATTTTCGTTGTCTGCATGAAGTAGTCGGTCAGTTACATCAAGTAATTAGGCAGTTTCTCATACAATTAGTGGTCAGTTTCTAATGCAATTAGTAGTCAGTTTCTACAAGTGTTTAGTGATCAGGCTTTGGGCGCTGGAGAGGGAGAAGGGTTGTTTTGCCGCGTCGCTTGGGGAGCGGAATCAGGCTTTGGGCGACGCGGATCGAGAGGTGTGAAATTGGGGTTTCCTTGTGTTGGTGTGCGTTGTAATACTCGCACCTATTTTTGGTAGAAAGTGTGAACTGGCCGCAATGTTATGACTAACATGTTCCTGTGTTTGGGGCATTGCTCGACAAGAACCGTAGCTTGTTTGAGACGTTCGACCGGCAGCGTCTTCAAGACTTGGCGGCAGTCAAGAGTCTCTGGATTTTTGGGCAAGTCGTGTCCCGTCAGGCGAGCAGTCGTCGCGGAGGCCTGTCAAGGAGGAGTCGGTCGAATAGCGGCCGCGGGTGCTTAGGAACGCTTGTGTGTTTGGCTTTTCTTGTGTCCCCTTGTGAGCATCATTGGAGTGGCTTGGACAAAGGTTTTGGTGCAGTTGTGCATGCTTGCCACCTTGTTGCGTCCGTGTGTTGTGAGATGCGCAGGGTTTAGTTGCGCGCATGTTCACGTGCTCCACCCCTACCTCCCGAAGGGGTCGCAACGTAAGTGGCGCCTGGTTGGGGTAGGCGTAGCAGCGAGGGTGGCATCTAGCCGAAGTAGATGCGCGCGCGCTCCGTCCCCTACCTTTCGAAGGTGGGCAGCGAGGGCGGCACCTAGCCGAAGTAGATGCGCGAGCGCTCCGTCCCCTACCTTTCGAGGGGGTGGCAGCGAGGGCGGCACCTAGCCGAAGTAGATGCGCGAGCGCTCCGTCCCCTACTCGGATCTTGCTCTAGAAGAAAGCATCGAAACTGAGTCTAAACCAGAAAAAAAAACTAGGATCAAGATCTGAAACAGAGCAGCAAAATAAAGGAAGATGGGAGTAAGTGGAAGAACAAAGCGTCAAACGGATGAAGATCAGAGCAAGATCCAATTAGACGTTCGACTTGCGCTGGCTGACTAGTCGCGGCTAGTCGCCGACTAGTCGGCAGGTCGACCGACTAGCGCAACTAGTCAAGTCGATGGCACTTGTCGGTGCCTGTGTGCCGACTTGTCGACTAATCGGTGATTAGTCGCGACTAGTCGCGCGACTTAATAACAAGGCTGGCTTGTTTGTGGGGACGCGCTGATGCCAGCCTCAACTGACTTGTCGCGCCCGGCCTGTTTATGGGGACGCGCTGATGCCCAGGTGCCACGTCGATAATGTGGGGCACTTCGTAGTATCTTGGGGGACTATCCGCGCCATAATTTACTCCGTAGGGTACGTGCGGAGGTGGGCCTCGACGCTACGTTTTGTTTATACTCCGTAGAGTACGTGCGGAGCAAGACCTCGTGTCAATGTTTGAATCGACTCCATGTGCATAAATTCAGGTGTGAAGCATGATGGTAAATTTTTGAGGGAATTCAGCCTTCTCTCTATATATTTATACCACAATAATTATGCATATGCATCTGACAACAGATTATGAATGGTTCTGTTTTTGCTAAAGTGTTGTGTTTCATATACAATGTTGTGTTTTGCCACGGAGCAGTTTTTCACTTGATTAGTAAAGATTAAATTGTGGTGTCGACCTTCAGATTATCAGACTAAGAAAATAATATTTTCAGAGTTTGACTTCCCATTTTTGGGATTGCTATTTTTTCATGATGTGTTCAGTACAGTAAATATTAAGAGACATACATGAACATATTCCTTTTGACTAGAGATCAAGCATATATTTTCTTTCCTTTCCCTAATTGATACCATAATTCAATGAATTTTCTTGCATTCAATAAGATACAAGGATGATTGATTAAATTAGTTTGTTGTTCTGCTCCATCTAGAAATCGCCACTGCATGCTTGTTTCTTTATTTGTTGCACGGTTATACCAGGTCATAATCTATATCCGAGTCTAGAGGTTGTTGCTTAAGTGTTTAGAATTTTTTTAGGTGCTCCATTCTTCCTGATGGTTTTGTCTTCTTTACTAATGAAATTGTCTTATATTATTAACATAACTTTAATGTTTCTTAATTTAAAAGTTCAAGGATAACAATCTAAAGACAACATGCTATTTAATTATCAAGGGCATTTTGTTCGGAAACGATGCTCCACACAGATTAGCCATATTTACATTTGTGAGAAGATTGCGTTAATGATATTGTTTCTTCCCTCTCAAACTGTCTTGATGAGTGATTATCGAACCAATAGTTAGCTTTCCAAATGTGAAGAAGAGATTGACTACAATAATATGATTTTTTTTGTACATAAGCAATGGTGCCCAGATGTTAAACAAAAAATGGCCTTTTTCTGCATGAATGCATCGATGTGAGACCTAACAAGTCATGTCAAAATAAAATATATGTTTACTATTGTCGTGAATGGAGCAAGCACCATCTTTTTGTGATTTTGTGTAAAGTCTCAACTTTCGCGATTTGATATGAGATCATAACATTTTGTGAACATGCACACACCTCACTAAGTTTGGTAAAAAATCATTCCCTATATCCACCAACAGTGAGAAACATTCATGGCGCATGCTTGATCCTATCTTGTTCATTTACATGGTGTAATGAAGTATACTATCTAGAAAATGTTGTTTGCTACTTATTCATTTACATTGTCACATGGAGTACTTGTTCTATCATGTTACCACCTTTCAGATATATGTATCACCCTCTTTAATTGAATGACTATCGTTTAGTGTGAAATAAAAAAAATGCTATTTTAGTGTCAGTTTTATGGTTCCGTTATAACGCACGGACACATAACTAGTTACATAAAACAATTTAATTTTCTACACGATGGTTGTTGGTGAAGAGGACAATAGAAGAAGGGAAAAATGTCTTTTATATACTAAACTTAGTTCAAAAGCAATTGAAAAATACAAAAATAGTGGCAAATCCTAACTATTTTCATAAATCAGGTGACAAATCCTAAAAGCCAATCTTTAAAATGGCATTTTATAGCAGGGAAAATTGAGCATTTACCACTCCTAAGACCCCTTATTTAGTATTTGCTACTTTAAAGTTTGTCTTGATAATTTGCCATTCCTGAGCACCAAATACCTGAGATTTTCCATTGTGGTGTATTTCAGTATTTTTGATTTTTTGGGGGCAACAATCACTACGAAATATCCCTTGTGCCCCCCCTATTGGTTCTGTCTAGCCAGATTTAGGCTGGAGGAGCGGATGGTATAGGGGATGGGGTTAGGTCGGGACTTAATAGCGAATGGGTTCTGCATTTTGGCTAGACCTAGTTAGGTGGAGGGCAAAATAGATAGCTTACGGTTAATTTCAGTCCAAAGAAATTCAAAAAATACTAGAATGCATCTTATAGTGGTAAATCTCAAGTATTTAGTGCTTAGTAGAATCATTACAAACAAAGGAAAGAGACCAGCACGACAGACAGAAAGCAAGCAGAAAAGCTGGACGCTATAAACAACCTTTATGAGGAGAGAGGCGGTCTCTAAGGCTGCCTCTATACATTACAAAGGTTGGCCTCTTAAGAGCTAGATAAAGGTATTGCCTCTAGGCCTAAAGACAGCCTCCTCAGACTAAGGGCCTGTTCTTTTTTGCTGCGGCTTATAGTTTTTGGCTGAAAATTTTGAATTTTGGCTGTTTGCGACAGAGATTGCGGAGAGAGAGATACTCGCTTGCGATTTTGGCTGATACAGGTGTTAGGCTTTTAACGTGTACTACAATTAACTTATAGTTCCCGTCTTGAGAAAATACTCGATTTAAAAGTTAGGTACTGTAGCAAAAGCCAAAGGCTGCTTTTAGAAGCTATAAAGAACATGTCCTAAAATATTCGAATAGCTCATTTGTCAGAGTGGTTTTGATGACGAGAAGAGAGATTTTTTTTAGTTTGCTAGATCTACCTTAGAGATAATACGAATATTATATATTACGGATAAAATTAATAAACTTAGAGACTGTCTGTACATTTTAGACCACCAATATTACATTGCCATGCCCTAAGCTAGCAGCGTTCTTACTCCCGCCACTGACACCCGCACACTCGCACTCGATGCTCTCCCACCGCACGAAGAAATCACGAAATCCCCACCCCCACCGCCGTTTTTTTCATGATCTCCTCCCCTCTCCTCTCCAATACAAGAACCCCGATCTTGCTAAGAGCCCAAGATCTGCCTGCGATAGCAGCCTCCCGGATCCCATGGCGTCGCCGGTGCCAGGGGGGAAGGAGGCGGAGGAGGGCGGCTGCGGCGGCGGCAAGGGGCAGTGGCTGATCTACGCGTTCGTGGCGTGCGGCACGGCGGTGCTGGCGGAGTACACTGAGTTCACCGGCAACTTCCCGGCCATCTCCGCGCAGTGCCTGCAGCGGCTTCCCGCCGGCTCTGCCAACCCCGGCGGCGCGCCGGCCAGGTTCAGCTACGCCTATGACCGACACACCTTCAACTTCCTCCACCGCGGCTACGCTGAGATACGACACGATCAATGCCGTGAGCTATTGCGTTTTGATCACTGATGTTCTGGCGGAAGTCGGGGTGCCATATGGAGTAAGAGTTGTTCGTTCAATGGCTTCTATTAGTTGTGCTAAAATGTTTATTGGGAAAGTTTCAATCTTGATACTGCAGCATGTAAATCAGTAAATATAAGCAATCCAGGTTCGTGTTTTTGTAGCAATTGGATATGAAGATCACCCCAAGGCGTTCTAAATCTGTTGTCAAAATACAACCTTTATGGCAGCAGACATGTCGCACAGAAATAAAATTAGATGAGAAGAAAGAGAGACCATTTCAGGAAACTGTTCGTAAATTTGACAAATTTAGGACACAATTCCATGGTACAGAAAAAGAACCCAATGTTGCCATATTGAATAAAAGATGGGGTCACATTCCAAGAACCAAAAATTGGAAAAAGATTGCAAAAGAAAAACGGCATCACCAATCAGCAAATGACTCCTAGAAACAATAGGACTGTGTTTGCATGCTTGGGATTCACATGAGGGGCCGATAAGATATAGATTCGAATGTAGAGGATGCTTTTCAATTTTGAAGGGTGCATGAAGCGGGCATAACCGGGCTGTAACACGTGGAACTCAACTAACCACTGTACATGACACTAACCCTGCTGTTAAATAATGCTCTTTGTTACCACCATTATGATGTCCTGCTCCTTCCTGACAATGGTAGTCTCATGCACATGAGGAGGCATTTCTGTTCCTACATTAAGAAAGAAAACTTCATCGTCCTGTAGCTGCAATAGCTTAACAACAATGTCGATTATCAATTAACCATGCCTATTTGTTATGTTGGAGTCCTTAGATTTGATTAGAACTTTTTTACTTGATAAAGATAATAATTATCTATTGTCATGGTGACACCTTTGCTCTTTGCATATGCTGTAGCCTATTGTGTAGTTGCAAAGGAATACGTTCCAAAGAATGTATCTGTGGCCTTTCTTGAAAGGCTGAAAGATGACTTCACGAAGAGATATGGAGGTGGTAAAGCTGATATAACTCTTGCAAAAAGTCTAAATAAAGAATGTGGGTATATCTGTTGGTAGTGCTGCATACATTTGCACAGCATGTTTTATGCTTGTGGTTTTTTTCCTATACTGAATATTGACTTTTTTCATTGCAGACCAGTTATAAAGTAGCACATGCAGTATGTTCTTGATCATTCAGATGAAATAGAGAGAACTTTAAAAGTCCAAGCCCAAGCTTCCGAAGTTAAAAAATATCATGTTAGACAGCATAGAGAAGGTACACTTCCCTTCACCTTTGTATTCAAAGAGCATATGCTGTTGTGTTGTGTTGTTTATACATTTTATGCTGCAAGCATGCATGCTTGATGTGTGCTATTCTTGGTTGGTAATCTTGATGCTAGTATGCTACCTAAACCAAATAATCAATTAAGTCTCATGGACACAAATATAGGTTGGGTTGCTCCTATTTCAGATTGCTGAGCAGTATTGGGTGGCATATTGATTCAGATAATTTCATAAGCACATGCAGGATAACCATTATGTCAAACTTTTCGTACAAGTGTCCTGCGTACATGCAAGCGTAAATTTAATTGTGCCAGGTTTGGCTCACATTTTCTTGTTGTTTTCTCTCTATTTTCTCTAGTTTCTTAAATTGTACATGTAGCTTCCCACCTGTCCCTGTATTTAGATGTTAGTGGGTTTCCTCTAAAAAAAGTCCTGTTAGTGGGTCGATTGATTATATTTGCATGCTTTCTCAACAACATATTTATGCATTCATATTCACTTGTTTAGTTTCTATGAGTTTTTGCAGGTGATTAAACACACTTGCACATAATTTACTAGTGATGAGGTGAGTTTTTGCAGGTGATTAAACACACTTGTACATAATTTACTAGTGATAAGGTTTAATGCTACTAGGATAACAAGTGTACAGGACAACACACAACAGTATGGTAGTTATCATTGCTTACTTTAGTTTTGTGCATTAGACTTGGCGTTTAGACATCAGGATAGCAAGGTGCCATCTGCCAAGGATGCTATTTGTCCTTTATAAATGTTACAGTGTTTGCGCTAGTCGAGAGCTTTGCATGAGGATACTAGCCGAATGCCTGTATGCGTTAAACGGATCTCTAATAATTGATTTTATAAATAAGTCTAAAAGAAATTTAACATGTTCCATTTTATTGCAATCTATAGTAAATTAACATGTTCCATTTTATTGCAATCTATAGTAAATTAACATGTTCCAAAAGAAATAAGATACTGGAATACATAACAACTGGTAAATTACCTTCCAATTTCAACAACGTACTTACAAAAACTACCAATATGTTATACTGAAATCCATTAGTTTCATACATGTTGACATAGCTCATGCAGAAAGTGCATGTAGAACACAAGCATGGTAGATCAAACTCACATTGTAGTTCATTTGCATGTGAATATCTATATCGTGGGTGGATTCATTCGGTACATAATTTTTGATAATCAGCGCATGCTATAGAGTTTAAAACTCTTGCTAATTTACATGCCAAAAGTAAAATAGGCAAATATTCTATAGTTAAACGGCAACAATCCCAAGGAAAATTTGCAAGCGCTATAAAATCATGCAAAACTATCAACATATCCTATGACACTCCCTGCAGCTCATCATGTGTAAATGAAAAACTTTTGGTACACAACTATTCTCTACCGAACACTTCACTTAGAAGGTTAGCCTTAATTTTAAGAAGATATAGTCTTCCATAAATTGGTGGTCAACCAAAATACATTTGGCGTCATGGTTGTAAGTTACCAGTACTGGTTACTGAGGCTTCGGACCAAACTTTTCTTGTAAAATTTGCAAGCGCTATAAAATCATGCAAAACTATCAACATATTATAACTTTGACAGTAATACCTGGAATGCTGTTTATAAGCATACAGTTGGTAAAAATTTCAAAATGAAAGCTGGTTATGATTCAGAGGTGCAAGTTGGATGGGCTTCCCTTTGGGTATGTACATTATAGCTACCTCGTTTTGCTATAGCATCCTATCTTACTCTATTGGAGCAGGTGGATTTGAAAATAGTCAGAAACTCAGAATTGTCACTTCATCCCTTCTTTCTTAGTGATCGCATCCTTTGTCATCCTTTGTTAAACTAATTGCATTCACTGAACATAATATGTAGAGGTATAAAAATGTTGAAACCAAACATAATGTCTGTAAAGTAAATGTGCTAATCAGGGTCTTCTCAGAATTTAAGTGTGCTATATGGTGACTATTTGTTGAACAAATACCAAATTAGGCTGATGTATATGTTAATGGGTAAATCGATCAGTAAATCAGTCATGCCTTGTACAGTGTATCTTAAAGCTTCGAGAGTATGATTGGCCCTTCACTGAGGCCTGTGGTAACCATGGTTGTCACGGCGACCTTGGCGACCACGGCGCCTAAGGAGTGCCAGGACGCCTAGTCGTCCAGGCGGGCGCCTAGTCGTCCTCTAGGCGATGCTAGGCGAGCTAAAGCGATTCACTTGATGAGTATCTAATTACTTAACTAAAACAAAAAATTAAAGAAAAATCAATAACAATTGCATATCTAATACCTTATGAGCCTGCTATTCTTTTGATCTTTTTACAGAAAATCAAGCACCCCTCTATTTTTCTCCTCTTTTCTTTTCTTCCCTCCCCTTTCTTCTTTTCTTTTCCTTCTTATTTTCCTTTCTTCCTATTTGAAGACAGCAAACAAAAGATTTATTTTCGAGCTGCTTAACATCTGCTCCTTCTTCTCTTATATTTATAGCTAGAAGATTACAAGTAGATAAGGCATGCATACAGGTCATGCATCTTTGCGTCTTTGATACTTAAAGACATGCGAATACTAATGGATTACAATAACTACAACACTATGTGCGTAGTATACGAAGAGATAATCAACTGCAGCATGGGATACATGCAGAATTTAAATGCGCATGCATGCGGGAGACTAAGAGCCATGCGGTAAACTAGGAGACATGCGTGCGAATGAAGATTAAATGCACACGCAATTATTCTAACACTATTTTCTTCTCTCTTTCCTCCTTTTCTTTCTCTCCGCTTACCTCATCCTTTCCCACCGCCTCCTCTCATCCTCTCTCTTTATTTCGGTTCAACCTCGCCCGATCCCGCCGTGCCGCCTCGTCTCCCATCCCTCACTCGGTGGCGAAAGCAAGAAGCGGGGAGGCGGCGAGAGAGAGGCGGGCGGGGAGGCGGCGTGCGGGAAGAAGAGCGCCTCCCTCCTCCGTCGCGCCTCCCCCCCCCCGCGCTCCGGCCCCCTCCTCCCGCCATCCGCCGCTCGCCTCCCTCCCTCCGCCTACCTACCTCCCTCCGCCTCACTCCCTCCCGCCGAGGCGGCGGAGAGGCGGGCAGCGGGGAGGGAGTGAGGCGGCGCGGCGGGACGGCGGGAGGCGGCGCGGTGGGAGAGGTGAGGGGCGGCGTACCTGGCGGCCGGCGGTGAAGCTAGGGATCGCGACTTCGCGTTCGCCTCTTCGCCTCCCTCCCGGCGGTGAGTCTGTCTCACACTCACTGCCGTTTTAGCCGAAGCCCTTAAGCCTTCGCCTCTTCCGCCTCGCCCGACGCCTTGTACGCCATGTCGACGCCGCGGACGCCTCGTCGACCTGGGCGCCCGCCTAGCTGGCCAAGGCGAGGCGTTCCTCCCCGACGTCCCCTCCCCGGCGCCTGGACGCCAAGGCGTCGCCTTGGCGACGCCAAGGCGACGCCTTGACAACCATGGTGGTAACAGGTCTGTTTGAGAATATTTTTTTAAGACTATAACAAACATTTGTTGTAGGCTTGTAGCACTGGTCTATATGGCCAAAACTTGCAAACCCTGACTTCACATTCATAGATCAGCGATCCATCCATTCAAGCCATCATTGTCTTCTGAAGGCTTAAAGTGCACACGCGACCTTTCTGAACAATTCATGAATTTTATGACATGTTTTTGGATGTTAGGTTGGACAAGAAGGGGCAAAGCAAAGACTGCACCAATGAAGACGAAAATTCAGCTTATGCTTCAAGCACGGCAGGATAATTTTCGCAATCCTTCTTTCCTATTTCATGTGAAGAAAAGGTGGGATCTGTAGCCTGGTGTATTTCTCCACTGATAAGAAGATACCAGTACTGGTTACTGAGGCTTCGGACCAAACTTTTCTTGTAAAATTTGCAAGCGCTATAAAATCATGCAAAACTATCAACATATCCTATGACACTCCCTGCAGCACATCATGTGTAAATGAAAACTTTTAGTACACAACTAATCTCTACCGAACACTTCACTTAGAAGGTTAGCCTTAATTTTAAGAAGATAGTCTTCTATAAATTGGTGGTCAACCAAAATACATTTGGCGTCATGGTTGTAAGGATTATTTTTACCGGCGTTAGACATATGAGAAAGTTTCTCACCTGCTGATCCGTGTTCGGCACGATGGCGTAGCAAGAACAAGCCGGCGCACGCTAGCTGATTCTACCATCGCCATTGCGCCAACAAAATATCTTTTCCAGAATGCAGTTTTGGTTGGGCTGAGTGTCTGCGCGGCTCGGGTGACTCATGTGGCGTACTCTGGTAGAAATGGAGATAACGCGAAGGGAAGCAGATGCAGTTTTGGAGGACAGCCATGGATTCCACACGCGCAGGCTTCAAGATAGCAGGACATGGAGCAAGGCGTTCTTGGTGCACACGGGGCACGTGTCCACGGCAGTTTCGCATGTGCGGCACAGGCACAGTTGCTGGCATGGGAGCAGCAGCACGCACACATCGCCCTCACCGCATGCCTTGCAGATGGCGCCAATGCCTTGGAAGCCGCATCGTCGGTGCCGGTGTTGTCGCCCACGGGGGGCTCGAAGTAGGAAGACTCTGCATCCTCGGCGTCGCCCTTCTCGGCCACGCCGACTGGTGCGGCGTAGGGGGATTGGAAGAGCTGGTCGAGGATGGTGTGGAGACCTGAAGCGACGGCGTCGTGGTTCTTGGCAACGCCCATCCACGCCTGCCCATCCGCGGTCATCTGCTGGAGCCTCTCCTCCAGCTCTGCATTGCGGCAACGCACACGCTCCAGCTTAGCCTCTGCCGCCCGCAGCAGGCCCGTCGCAGCGTGATCCGCGGCCGCCACCAACGCCCAGATGTGCCACCGCCGCACCTCCTCCAGCCCCGCGTGCATCCGCTCGACCTGCACAACATTCATCAAAACCGCCGCGAATCAAACACTACTCAACCAAACCAAGAACTCGATTCCAATCACCAAACAGGGGTTTCATGAATATCCCCATACATACCTCGAGTCGTACGAGCTCGTCGATCTCCACGCCTGCTGGTAGAGGCTGCGACGGAGGCCTGTGAGAGGCTAGCCGCATTGGCCATCCTCCATTGGTGGACACCGAGCCAAAGCCCACCGCCCTACTCGGCACTTCTTCGACCGGCACAAGCCCTGCGTCATCGAGGTGTTAGAACCACGCGTTCGACCGTCCAAGTAACCCTCCGACGCCTCCGCCACGCGCGCCCGCTTCCTCCGCACGACACCGTAGTTGCAGTTGTTGTTCTCGTTGCAGGTGAGGTCGCTACGCAGGACGTCGCTGAACAACGTGTTCCCGATCCCCGCCACCGCCAGTGCGCACCCGCCATGCTCGTCCAAGAACAGAGGGCCACCCGCTGTCGCATTCTCCAGACACCTGCAAGATGCATAGGATTGGGACAAAGTCCTCTTGGATCAAAAGCAGGCGCGATGGGGCGGGAGCCCAACCGCGAGGCGTGCAAGTGTCTGAACTGGGCGTGGAGGTCGTGGGGAAGGCGCGGAGAGGTCCCGCCGATTGACCATGACCGTCGATCGCCACGCACCTTATTATGCCTTTGCGTGGTAGATGGTAGCTGCTGGTGGACGTGGAGAGGAGAGACAGTTAGATGTGATAGGGAGGGAAGGATGTTAGATAGATGGTCAAGATTTCAATGTTCAGATCTGACAGTTGAGAAGAGAGGAAGGAGAACGGACCGACGACCACCAACTCAAAATTTTAAGTAGTAGAGATTATTATTTTTGTGAATGAAAAGGATTTTATTACTCTAATAAGTGGGACCGGTTTATCAGTGAAAGAGAAGAGAGAGAGGAAAGAGCGGACGGTCGGATGAGTGATGCGGCGCAAGGAGGAAATCGGGACCGTCGGATAGAGAGCGAATTGTGTTAGGTGAAGATGAACGCACGAGATTAGATCGGGCGGCGGAGGATTAAATTTGATTTAGATTTTCAGAAAACACCAGAAAATTCAATAAAGCTCAAAAAAAATAAATAGATTTTAAAACACTAGAAAAACTCAGAACACCAAATAAATCCAAATAATTAATTTGAATTAGGATTTTTATAAAAATCAAAATATCATTTTATTTAATAATATTTTTTAAGTTTTACTTTAAATTACTTTTCAAATCCAACTTTCTAAAAGCAGAAAATTAGGGCAAACAAAATTCAAATTTCACACAAACAAAACTCTTATTTTTATTTTAAACTAAATTAAATTAATTTTATATTTTAAATTAAATTTCAGAAACTTCAGATTTCAAATTGTGCTGTCAGGGTTCAGACGGTCTAACCAGTTGATAGTTGGTCATCATGGGCGGCCTTTCGGCCGATCCATGGACTTTTAGGAAAATAAGTACCAAACACTTATGTTGGCTTGTTTGGGGATGAGTTTACACTAGAAGCGCAGATGGCTTGGAGAACATTAGGAGTCGATGGTAATGAATGGGGACTAGGCTAGGGAGCTAAGATTGAGCGGTCATGTAAGTTTGGGTGAGGTTTCATGACTCAATCAGGAAGCACAAAAAAGACAAGGATCGTAAAGAGGCGAGATGGTACATGTGATGCACCAAGTGATGAGGTCGATGTACGTAGCGACATTTTTGGGGAGACCAAATGCGTAAAGACGTGACGACTAGTCATCGGGCACTACGGGCTATGTGTCAAAACATGCGAGGAGATTTGAAGTAAAGGTGAAGACGGAGTCAAGGGAAGGTGACCGGAAGCTTTGTTGGGGGTATTTTGGTAATTGGCTAAATATTGGGTTGGTGCCTTGATCAAAACTGCGGTGTGGAAAGGCGCAAAGGAGAAGTGATTTAGGTCAATGAGAGCTGAATTACTAAGTGGATCAATTGCTAATGGTTTAGCGGGTTGAAGTCTTCTAACGCTTTGATAAGTGTGCATGAATGTGTAAAATCCGTGTTAGTGGGGTTAAAAGGTTCCCCTATGGGCTTAATGGGTTAGACCCATTAGAGCTTATTTCTGGTTATTAAAGGGAAGAATACGAGGTGTTAGATTCAAGCATTCCAGGGTTTAGATTTTTGTTCTGCCACCTTATCTTCTTTCTGTGATTGTGAGAGAGAACTTGAGAGAGAAAAGCGTGGTGTTGTGGTCGCACCTTTGTAATTATCCATGAGTATATAAATTTCATCATCTACTGGAAAATAGATCAAAGATTTATCTCAATCATATTCTTGTTTGCATTCTTACTTGGATTTACTTGTTTTTGAGCTAAATTTGTGATTTCGTATTCATTGGAGTTCTAGCCCTAACTCTTGTATAAATTACATTGCTAAGACATGTGAGAATAGATCTAAAAGACCTCATGTCTTAGATCCTCATGTGCAAGAAGTAATTTGAGGCTTAGGGTTTTTGTGTTCTCGTGACTTAGATTTTGACTCTCTCTTCATTTCAGTGAACCTGAGCCTATGAATCTTTTGATTCTTGATTGGTTTAGGTTCCTAATGTCTTAAATAAGTCTAGTGCAAAACTTAGAAGTGTTTGGATGAGAATTGAGCAAGTTTTTGATATTTGAGTATTATCTCGAGAGGCTTTCAGTCTGGGAACAAATGGACCGGTCAGACTGGCCCTGAACTTGTGGTTCGACTGGCCTCAGTTGTCATACCGCTATTAGCCCTGCGGTTAGACTGACCCTTCTATGGTGGTCTGACCGACTTTATGCTGAAGGTTACTGATTTTGTTGGCTTAAGTCCCTAGCTTTGTTTTATAAAGTATAGTTGGTACAATCTAAACTTGGTGACTCTCATAGTCACTTGAGTAAAGATTTTTAATGTCGTAGGGGGAAATGTTTGAACAATTATTCATCCCTTTAATTACCGGCATCGGTCATACGGTTTATATGTTTATTGTTCAGTAGATTGTTCATTTATTTTCATTGTGCGTGGCGACACCCTACAAGTCTACATCTTTGCAAAGCAAGTCATTCAGATCAATTCAATATTAATCTAAAAAAATGACCAATTCGATAGCTTCTAGCTTCTTAATTTCGTCTTTTTCTGACTTTTTGGATTTTTTTGTCTTTTCTTTTTCCCGTATTCCTTTGCATTGTCCATGATGATATAACCTATTTTTTAATTTAATTGTGCTGAAAAAGATAGTATCAGCTACAACACAAAAAAATCCTAACAATACCAAATAAGTTATAAGCTCAGACTTATAAGTCGGAATGACCATGTAAGTCCATTTTGAATGGGACTAGGGCTCCTCTTCAATCTTTTCTGCGTTACGTTTTTAGTAGTTTTTTTGGTACTGTGCATGAAGGGTGATTATAAGTTATGCCTGTTCTTTTCATTTCTTTTTTGTTTTCTGCCTCTTTGATTCTTCTTCTCTATGTTGTACTTGCTGCATCATGATGACCTGTATATGTTGATCTGGGATATGATTAAGGTACACTATCAGCATCAATCATAGCTGCCACAACGAATGTCTTGTTGAGTACAAATCAAGCAGTCAAATGATCAAATCAGCAACTGAAGCTCTTCTTGAGTGGAGGGGGAAAAATCCAAATGTGATCAACCGCCATGATCAAGAAAAGTTGAAGC